>JAYMZC010000108.1:1861576-2405116 GCA_036346975.1 Drosophila prolongata
TTTTAAATGTTTCTGTTTTGTCACCGACTCACAGCTTTCCAAGACGTGCTCCGGGCAAAGGATGGGCTCGTCCTGCCCCATCGATTGATGGCGACTGATGGATACGCTTGACTTCGCTGTCGCTCGAACACCCCGAAACCACTGCTCCACTGTGGAGGTGGGTGAGTCAATGGCAAGGAGAGAAATACGTGATAAAAATTATGCCACATGCAACTTGTGAGCAATAAATCTTCAATTTATTACAAAATAATTAAAATTAATGAGCGAAATTGAAAATGTGCACGTGCGTTTGTTGCTGTGTTTATGCGGAGCTCCTTTCATGTATCGCAATAAATTTAGCCCCATTTCGGGGAAAGTGGAGTCGCGAATTGAGCTCGTATAAAAGCTAGGGCTCTGAAATTAGTTTCCCTTGGCATCCTTGTGGATTGTCGAAAACTCCTGACAGCTAGAAATGACATCCTTGCTATTTCTGGCTCTATCGCATGAATAAGGTTCGAGAATTCTTGAAGTTATTGACATAAACACAGTTTGTATTTCTTGGTGGCGGGCATTGGGGTGTGCGTGCGTGTGGTTGTGTGGGTGTGCGTCGAATACAAAAATGAAACCATAAACTTTGCCAATTGGCAACCATTATAGATTGCAAGGACCAAGGACCAGGCCAGACTATGCAAAGGTCCTGGCTCTTGGTGGCAATAGCGGGAACTGTACACGTCCTTCGTGGCGCTTTTGTTTCGTTGGCCTAATGAAGTTGGTGGTTACATGGAGTAGAAAATAGCTTTTCAGATTCTGACTGAGATTGTCTATCCGTATTTGAGATTGTCCTCTTGAGGTCCTTTACAACCGCTTGCCTAGGATATTTCTTCTAACACCATGTTGGCTTTATAATACAGGCTTGCGAACTCAATTTTCATGGATGTATGAAGTTTTTTCCATATTATGCCATTTCTTGAAGTGTACTCGAAACGACGTATTTAAGAGCCTTTGACCTCATCGCTAATGCCGTTAAACTATTGCCTGCAGCTTGTTCCTTGGGAAATGTGTGAAAAGTAAATATTATGCTTGGCAGCTTTGTTTGGCTTAATTTTTTCTCAGAGAAAGAATTTCACTCATCCAGCAAGCCCAAGCCCCCATCCGTCCCAGCATCAATCTATCTTCATCTGTCTGTCAGGAGAGCAATCGAAAGCCAATCATGGTCATTTAGTACGGCAAAATTGCTTGGCTGTATGCTATATGCAGACACCAATTTATATATTTTTTATCAATTGAATTTACCGGCAAAGTGCAGTAAGGACGAAATGTTTATTGGGCAACAATTTCCATTTTGTAAATTTGCAATAAATTCGTTCGACACTACGCAGTTTATTTTATCAGCATAGACAACTCAATTATCCCCAACAGAAGCAGCGTTTGTGGATGGATAGTGGGGAAAATGGGGCGATTTAACTGGAATACAGATCCCGAAACAGCGATTTCATTGAAGTCTATCAAAATAGTTGATTTTACATACATTATAGGCGTTCAGAAACAGGATGTTGGAATCCGGCTACCTTTGAAATCTTTAGTGATTAAAATACACGATAAGGTGCTTAAAAGTATGATGTGAAACAGTAAATTTTCTGCTCTCATTAAATCATAGAAATATATCTGTACATTGACGATATTATATACATATGTCATTACGGACTTTTGTGAGTATTTTCTATAAATTAGCTAATAATTCATTGGCTGTTAGTAATTTTATTATCATTTATGAACAGCAAAATGACATTTAAGTGACTCGTTAAAATACCAAAATGAATGTTTAATATACAACGAATTTAACTTACTGCCGCAATAGCTATTTCGAGTGATTTTAAATTCATTCCATGTTTATTCCGTATTTTTAAGGTGCACTACAAATTTGTAAAATCATCTTGCAGTTTAAACGCACTATAAACAATTCTTAGTCCCACCCAGAAAAAATCAATTTGTAAAACCAACAAAATAATCTTTAAATTAGAAAGAAATCACTACAAATATGAAACGATATTTCGGCTCGGCAAATACATGAAAAGTAAATCTTCTGCCAATATTAACTAACTCACAAATGACTTGCCGTCCATTTTTCCATCCTAAACAAACAGTACAGTAGATATGCAGTGAAGCCCCCCTTCCCATTTTTGTCCTTCGCCAGGAGGAGAAGCGAAAGCCCACCTAAGTATGCAATACACTTGCTAGCGATTTAACGTAGCCAAAGAAATGGCGCCCAACAGACACACACACACGCACTCACACACACACAAGGCCTCGCAGCATCCCCCCAACTCGATGTTATAAACAAATTCACACATTTCGAAATTCGAAGTTCGAAAAAAAAACCCTGGCAGCCGAAGCAGCTTCGTGCCAGCAATCTCCCGCTCTTTACATCCGGTCGAAGAGAGCCCGTGCTTCTCTGCGCTCTTTTTCGGGCATCTTCCGTTGGTTAATCAAATTTAACATTAGCCAACAAAAGTAAAATTCGCCGCAATTAAACGTCGTCTACTTGTGGATACATGGATGTGACCATGTCACGCGCCCTTTGGTCAATTCAACAAACGCGCCAACTTAATTGCAACAAATAAATCATAGGGCACATGGGGTGGGGGCGGGGCGGGGCGGGGATGGGTGTTTTGGGATGTTTTTGGGGTGTTCTAGGGTGTGGTTGGGAGTGGGCAAAGTGCTAAGGAATTGGCGGGGACAACGCGTTGTAGTTGCGACCGAGGGACTCCAGTTTCGCACATAAATGTCAAGTGCGTGCGCTGCCCATGTTAACACACGCACTGTAAGTAGCTTTTCATGCACACACCCTCAGACAATGCATCTCCGAGCGGCACCCACACAGGCACACACACAGGCACACACAGCACAGGAGTCCACAGGACAGGACTCGACCAGCGACCCTTTAGACCCGCCGGCCACGATGATGAATGCCAATAAGCCCGCTATAAATAAAATGCTCCGACTCTTCTGTTGTTGTGTTGCCTTGCTGTGGCATGGCTTGTGGAAATTATGCCGGAAAGAAAAATCACACGCTTCAAAAGTTTGAATGACTTGGTGGGCCCGAATTTGCTTAAAGTGGCCGGAAGCCACTGCGAAAATACTCCCAAAAGATCTGCGACAGGGCCTATAGATAGATAAGTTAGCGTGATTTTGAAAACCGGATTCGTAGCAGACAAAGTAACGTGATTTGAAATCCGTTAAAAATTCATCTCCGTATACATTTATGGTACGTCACTGGATTGGGGGTTGCAGTGGTGGTTTGGGGGTTGGACTCTTCATAAGTCGAACTTTTATAACTCGAATTTCTCCATAACTTATTTCTAATTTTGTATACATCCATGGTAATTAAATAACGTTCAAATGAATAACAAAAGGCTTCTTCCTCTTTAAAAAGCCTTAAGTCTAATAGTATGATTTTTTCACTAAGAGTTTGTACGACTTCTTGTGAATGTTGCTGTTTTACAACCTGTTTTAAAAGGCGATTGTCCCAAACTAGATTAAGCATAGATAAACGCATGAAAACTAATTTATTCCTAAATTTAAAAAAAGAATAAAATATTTTATTTCACTTGAAATCTTTCGTTTTCAGTTTTTTCCCTTACCACACTTTCTTTAAACTTCGATAGCTAATTAGATGTTTCGTGCAAGGGAGAGTTAGAAAAATGACTAAATTTCTTATCGAAATTAAGTATTTGCTTCGAATCACGCAGTGCTCTATCATATCATGTATAAAATGTGATGGCGAAGTTGAGTTTCTCTTAGTTAAATACTTTTACAGGGATACCGATTTGTAGGACAAGCAAAAATGTGTATGCCCTTTGTTATTTTAATTTACTTTGAAACGGAGTACCGCGGAGTATCTACGGTCTAATTCCCCGACTCATTGGCGCAACTTTTTCTGATCTCTCACTAATTGTACTTGCTTTTTCCTAAATTTTCCGCGTCCCCTTTTTTTGGCCTCTTCCTCTCTGTTTTCCTTTTGATGTTTTAAACTTGTGGCCAACATTCACGAATCGGATGTCAAAACCCCTTCAAAAGAGGGCTTGTGCTGGTGCTCCAAGGAAGTGGGTGAGAGCCTTAGTGTCACCACTTCGTGTTATGGCTTACCCAGGCACGATCCTTGCGGCTGCTCAGCTGCTGCTTCCAATCAGACCAGCGACACATCGCCTTGATTGAGCCGCACACGTAATTCCCGTAAAACGGCGAGAGTCCTTGGCTTTAAACCCGAGCCGGGCTGTCTACGAACGAACAAGGCCTGAATCACAAGCGCACAGCCACCGCAAAACCGGCATAATCAACAGGAGCAACAACAGCAATAAAAGTGAGCGGCCAACTCGTTCTGAATGACGACAATCAACTCATTTTTTGGTCGGGGAAGCCGCATTCGACAATTCAAGCCAATCCCCAGCCAAGTCGCTCTCCTTCTGTTTTTGGGGGCCGTCTGTCTCCGTCTGTGTGTGCCGAGATGGGTTCCTTAAGCCGTTCCCTGAATCCCCATTCACCCATTCACCCACTTACCCAGATCTCCCGACAACGCGCATCGTATTTCACGTGCCAACAGTTTTGCATATTTCATATTTAGAATTTGATGCGCCACAGCGCGGCCCAAGTCAAGTCATTGAAGGGGGATGTCTGCGAGTGAGGCATCCCGACCACCCACCACTCACCGCCCACCGCCCACCACCCACTACCCATCCACCCACTATACCACACCCTCCACCCTAGGAAAACATATGCAGGCAACAAATTACGAGGCTCCTTGCGGGCTGACTTTGTCCTGACTTTGAACAGTTGGCAGTGCGCAAGTTTCCCGCTCCTCAACCTCTTCGATCTGTCAGCCATTGTGCGTATCCGTATCCGGCTGTCTGTCTGTCTGTCTGTCCGTCCGTCTATCGGTGGCCGTGTGTGTGTGGTTAGTACATTCCGCCTATTTGCATAAACAGTAGCAACAACGGACAAAAGTATCTCAGCCTGTGCGAACACGAAATCTGCAGCACAGATGCGCTGAGAACTTTGCCAAGTCTCCAAATGCGAAGAGATGAGGATTGTCAATAAATTCCTACACTCAGTGCACCGTGTAGCAGGAAGTGCGGCGGAAATGTACACCGAAAAAAACATCATTAACATGCCCGTATTTTTATACCCTTGCAGAGGGTATTTCAATTTCAGTAAAAGGTTTGCAACGCAGTGAAGGAGACATTTCCGACCCTATAAAGTATATATATTCTTGATCAGCATCACCAGGAGAGTCGATCTAGTCATGTCCTAAACTAAACCCTCAGTTTCAAAGCCTAGCCTCTTTGTTTTTAAGCATCGAAATCGAAATATAGAATATTTAATTTTTTTAACAGCTGTTTCTTTCTGGTTATATTTTGTTTTTTGTTTTGGACGTCTTTTTGTAGCTGAAAATCAAAACACTTGACTCTATTTAGTGTCAAATTCCATTTCTGAAAAATTAATCAAATTGATTCAAAATAATTGATGGCGTAGATGGTGGAGACTTATTTTAAGCAAATTGACTCTCAAAGATTTTTTTATGTGTACCATTGAATGCCAGGTTTTACTGCTCTAAGAAATTCAATACTCAAATCATGAGTTAAAAGCACTGTTGAATGTTTAACAGACCATCTCAATCGATCAATATATGAATAACTATCTTTGTATCTGTCTGATTTGTAGATCTTTATAAGTACACCTATATAGCAGATCTGGTATTAGTCGCTTTACAATAAACTTAGCACTGTCTAACAAGACTCAGAAATGTTGATTTTGAAACTATTTGTGCACCCAAAGAAAGTTTTTTTCCCCTCTGAAAGGCCAGAAAAATTGAATATAGCATTTCGCAAATTAAATAAGGACGATAACCCTTTGGGCATTTTCATGTTGGTGATTTTGTTCTCATTACTTTTGTATGATTTCAAAAATGTTTCTTGGCCTGCGATAAATACTTAAACATTGCATTTTGATAAAATTAACGCGTTACAAGATAATCAAGCTAACATAAAATACAAGTAAAAAATATTTAACTTTGGACTTAAAATGTAAACAAAAAATGTATTACGTCAATTTAATCAATTAACCAGATTTTTAAGTTTTAAAATATTAAATTTGTTAATTTTATTACACTGTTCAACAAACACAACTTTCAACCAACTAAGATTTTTGATATAAAATGTTGGAACAAAAAAAGAATGCGCATTTGAATAAGCAAATACAACATTTGTTTTAAAATTGTTCGATTTGGCCCGCTGCATATGATAAATAATTTGAAATTATATATGATTATAAAATATCGGGTTAAATTAACATAGCTATTAGTATATTTTAGTAACTGTATGGATTAAAACTTATTTTCCCACTTCCTTAATCAAATGCCATAAAGACTGTGAGCCCACCAAATTGGTGAAACTATTTGTCGCAGTTGTATTTATTGGCATTTTATAGTACTCAATATCATACGAAAGTGATATAGATACAAATACAAAACAAATAAATAGGTCCATAAGCCCGTTTTAAGGAAAACCGCTAAAACCTTTAGCCATAAATATGTAAATGCATCGTGATAAGCATTTTTTCATTATCTGTGCTTTGGATTCAAAGTTTATCACTCCTACTTACTATAATTTATTCAAACTTACTTTACATGTCGTATGAGTTATTTTTTAAAACCATTGCGCAATGCTTTCAACTTTAAACACACATTAAACTGTGATAAAATTATATATTTTGTCGTTTTTAAGAAATAAGTTTAACTTTAACTTTAATAACTTTAATATTAATTTCTTTTTACTGTTCTTAAATCTAAGAGCCATTTAGCGGGATCAGTTGATATTTTTCAAAGACCGGTCCTACTTAAATGCATTATTTTGTTACAAGTTTGTTCCCCACACAAGCGAACCCTGCAGCTAGAATTGAGCGCTGTACGAGATACCTGCTCATCTTCGATTCATGCTCAACCCTTCTAGAGTTCGGGGCCTGGAAATTCCAAATGTCGAAAATAACGCAGGCCGAAGATATGCCTTAAGGATGAGGCCGGAAAGGGCTCAAGGATTTGGATAAGTAGAAAATATGGTTATGGCTTCTGTAAAAGGGACTTGCCAATTTGAGTTATTCGAACGCAATTAATGGCCGAGCATTTTGCAGTCTGATGCCCGATCCGAAATTGGAATCCGAAGATTGAACCCGGAATCTGACTGGCTGGGAAGGGTTAGGGATGTGGCCGAGGCCGAGGCCAGGTGCAAATACTGAAATAGTAAAATGAAACATAAATTTCAAATGAAAGCGAAGCTGGAAACGAAATCCGTTAACGTTTTTTGTCCGCTCCTTTTTTCGCATTTGAATCCAGCCTCTCGGTTGAACTCTTGCCTTTTTCCGGACCCTTGCGGACTACCAGAGCAAATCACAACCTCTTTCAGCTGAATTTCCTTCGAGTGCCTGGAGTGTCTTTAAGATACACAAAGGCAAAAAAGAAGCTCGAGCTACTGCGAGCAGCAGGGCCATGCGAATTAAATATTTGCTTAGAATATATCAACTCATATTTTTTACACGTCATTGTGCATGCGAGATTATAAACGTCATAAATCATACATGCTCGCACAGTCTTTTCATAAATATTAACAAAGGCTCGAGGAGTGTGTGGGGGTGTGGGTGTGGGTGTGTGTGGGCGGGTAGAAGTTGTGCCTCTGGTTGGGGATTGCAGGGTGCAGGTGAACCAAGATGTGTAGCGTCTCTGCGAATGCAAAAATGCTTTCAAGATGTATCCAACTACACTGCGAGTGTCTCACTGTTCCAGTATCTGGTTTCCGCACTCCCAGTGCCCCGATCCCCCTGCTAACGAGTGAGCCTGCTGAAATTGTTTTCACTAAGTCACTCATCATCGTGGCCCCCGCACTCCGTCCCCCTCTCCGTCGCCACTCCGGGGATGCCGAAAGGTAACTCAAGCTGAGCCACAGCCCCTGAAAATGAGTAAGTAGTCCGGGCAAAGGGGCAAAGGGGCTGGAAAAGGGTCAGGAGGTGAGCAGGTTGTTTTGTTGGGTGCTCCTGTCAGTCGGAGCTTATGGCTGATGAGGCGTGTTATATGCATTTTATTTGCCCACTCCTCCGCCCCCAGGAAAGATCCCTCTGCACTGGTATTCCATTTCGAGTTGCCCCTTAGTGTATTAAACAAGAGAGAACGCTATAGTCGGTTGCCCCGACTATCAGATACCCGTTACTCAGGTAAAGGGAGTGCGAGGGAGATGGAGATAGAAACTTTGATCACGCATAACTTTTTAACGAATGGTCCGATTTGAAAAATTTCTTCTACATTTCGATAGGTATCGATAAACACAATAAAACTGCATTTTTACTTTTCCGAAATATTTAAATTTTTAAAATCGTATATAAGCGATTGTGGGCGTTAAAGAGGGCGTGGCACCTTTTTGAAACAAACTTGCGCTGCGTAGGAACTCCTAGAATCTGCATGCAAAATGCCAATCTTCTAGCTTTTATAGTTTCCGAGATCTCAGCGTTCATACGGACAGACAGACAGACAGACGGACAGACAGACGGACAGACGGACAGACGGACAGACGGACAGACGGACAGACGGACATGGCTAGATCGACTCGGCTAGTGATCCTGATCAAGAATATATATACTTTATAGGGTCGGAAACGCTTCCTTCTAGCTGTTACATACTTTTGCACGAATACAATATACCCTTTTACTCTACGAGTAACGGGTATAAAAATCCCCTGACATGTCGGTCTGTGTGCGTTTATCTTCGGTGTTCCTTTTCTTGCTGCGGTTGCGGCACAACGATACGCTGGAAATTGCATTTTGAGGTTTCTGGGATCTTTCGGTGCGACGTGGTGCGATGTGGTGTGGTGTGGCATTGAACTGGTGCTGGGCGGTCGATGAGGCATTGCACACACTGCGAATCACTCATTTGTTATTCCTGCCACACAGCGCTAATGAGCTGGAGGCGGCTTCCTTTTGTAGCTTACTGCCATCTTGCCAACTGCCACCTCGCCGCCTGGTGGCTCCCTCATCAATTAACACGTCAGCTAACGGGGGAGCTAATGCTCAGCAGTCAAATCGCTGAAAAGTTAATGATAGTCGCGAGTGGTGCCCCTGATTGGCGACTGGAGGCAGCTGTACAAGTAGCATGCAGCTGGTGCCCATCCAGAGCAGCTGGTGGAGAGTGGGCCAACCACATCCTTATCCTTATCGCCGGTGCCTGGCAACCCTGAGTGGACCCAGCTGGGGACATCAATTGTCCTCTGGCCAGTGGCTCACACATCCATCCGCTCTAAATTGAGGGCCCAGCCCATTTGATTTGCTTGCTTTTTCCCTTTGTAATCGATAAATGATTTTGTTTAGTGTTGTACACCTATACACGTATACGCAACGTGGTGTGCTAAATGTCCCGGGTTAGGTTGCCAGGGATACCGGAACGGAGAGGGGAACGTCGAAGCGTCGATGCCACATGACATACCCAAAAGGATTTGGACTTAAGCAGCTTACCATGTAAACAGCGCGCACACAAATACAGACGAGCATCCGCACAAACACACTCACCCGCACGTCCCGAGAATTATGATGCATACTTTTATGTAGATTATGAACACACACAAGCAGGCACTGGGAGAAAGGCGAAAAGACAAGGATATACCGGGGTCGTTAGATCAATATTTAAGCCAGGACCAAGACTCAGTATGCAATACACTCGTTTAACAGATCGATTCTTATTTGAATGTCTTCCAGCCTGAGCCGAATAGGTATGTGATCTCTCTCAGGGATAATTAAAGTGGAAACTTTGTTATTTACTTGAAACCCAAATGGTTTTTGAGATTATATATCGAGCACACAGGTTCCAAAAGTAGAGGCTCTTTTATCTCACTGTACTGACTTATGGCTAACGTTATGCCCGGACCAAGGTACATCGAATAAGGCTGCAGCTGACGCTCGGAACTGATGATCCCGGCTTCCTGATAGACCCTGGCCCTGATTTGCATACGGAGTCTCAAGTCACGACATCTTTTGTCAGCCGGCTTGGCCGTGTATGGGCGCGCTTGCGCCTTTCGATGGGAAAGGGGAAAGGGGACAGGGGAAAGGGGACTGGCTCCGAGTCGCCGGAGTGGAAAAATTGTGCCAACTGCAAACGAGTCCATCTGTCCTCCGTATCCTCCGCATCCTCCGTCCTCCATTATGGCGCTACTCCATCTGCCCGACTTCCTGCGTCTGGCTGCCTGCATGCAAATGAGCCCCATATATTTGCCGCTTCTTGCCGCTTTTCCACTTGTTTTTTTAGTTGGCTTGTTCGCCTTTATAGTTCTGCTTTTTTAGCACGTGTCGTCTCTTGTCCCGCCTTGGATTGAGCTTGTTATGTAAAACTTTAGACTTTTCAAAGTTGAGCTTTTTCCCGCATCCGTCTTGTCTGCGTCACCCCCCTCCCCCCTTCCCCACTCCATTACTTGGGTCTGGGATCTCAAGTGGGGTCTGAGTCCTGTGCCAGCTGCCTGTCAGTTGCTAACTCAACTGCTTTGCATCGAAATATCAATGTATACTTTGGGGCCATAGGCATAAATTACGGCCCGGATTTGCAATCGAGAGCACGTCGGTGTGGAGCGGGGAGTTCCCTTGGACCCTTCCCTTGCTGGCTATCGAAAAGTCAAGTCCCCCGAAAATCGACTCGGGCCTTGTTTTACGGTCTGCGATATGGAATGGATCGAAACGGAGATTGAATGGCTCACTTCGGGGAAGGGGGAGAACAAAATGACCAAGTCGAAATGGTCAGGGGCGGGAATCGAGGAAGAAGGCTGGGATGATGAGCTCCTTTAACTAGGCCGTAATGAAACGGGAATGAAGCCCATTAGACACAGTGTTATTTATGATTATATTATCAATTAGAGCGGGTAAGTGTTAAAACGAAATAGATAAAACTGCTTTAGGTCATGAACGAAAAATGTTTAAGCTTATAGCTCCACAAGAATATAAGAAACAAGGAGGAACGCTGTAGTGAAGTGCCTCGACTATAAGATACCCGTTATTCTGCTAGCCAATGTCAAAATAAATGCGCCCCCATTTCGTAACTTTTAGGAAGCACAAAAAACTCTAGTTTTTGTAGTTTCCGAAAACTCGACGGACATATATTAATCAACCCGGCTATTGAGGAAGAATTTATACGTTACAGGTTCGGAAACGCTGCCTTCGACGTGTCACATCCTTCCAACGAATACAATATACCCCTTAACTTTACGATTAGCGGATATAATAACTGGTAAAGCAAGAGCTTCTGACAAACAGGAGAAACGAAATTGAGGTTTTGGTACTCTGGCAGTTCAAATCAATAATTAAGCAGTAACTATAAATTATATAATCAGGTCTACATTCCAACGTCCATTTTTTTAAGAATTCACGATTTATTTCTATGCGCTAAATGTATACATATGAAAAACAAAAATTAAATTTTAAATTATTTTCCACGAGCAGTATGTGATTTATCATAGGGATTAAAAAAGTTTACCTGTTATTTTAGTAATATTTAAAACGATTAATTAAAAATATCTCTTTAACGTGAATGGACCTTTTTTAATTAGCTAAAATATAAGTTGATGAAATCGATTAAAAAAAAAGAAAACTTAACCACATTCTGTTGTAAAAGCCTTGCCTTAACGACGTGCTGGTAGATTAATCGGGATTAGGGATGGCTACAATCCACCGGTAGCACGCAACGTGCATTTGAATTCACCATTCATTTGTCATCATGCTAATCGGGTTGGCTGTCATTTGGCCACCATGAGTTTTCCGGAATGTTGCAGCCTCAGCTGCACTGTGAAAATGCGAAAATAACACCGCTCTCGCGTTCAGCTTAGAGTCGCGAGCTTAATGCATAATTTACGAGTGTTTTTTTGGGGCTGTGCATGGGTCTTTAATTAAAAATTGAATAATAACCGGCGATAAGCCAGCATATTTGCTATCGGACCCCACCCCTCACACACACGCGCACACACACAGTCAAACTGAAAGGATGCGGAAGAGGGCTGATAATTACAAATTACGCATACGCCACGTTACCCCCATCCTGACATTCGATTCTCGCCCGCACGCACAGTAATTTATTTATTCACGCTTTATCTGCGCTCGCCTGCACCGCGGATATAGAAAAGTAAATTGCCCCCAATTTGGCGAAATTGTGAAAAATCAAGTGCTGTTCAAGTTGTTTACGCTGCCTCGCATTTGCAACTGATGACTTTGGCCACTTGTTTGCTTGGCATCGCCTCCATAAGAGAGAGTGTGTGCATCCTGTTCCTTGACTTGCCACTTTTCTGCCCTTTAGATCCACAGTTCCACACTTCCTCGTTCCCTCATTTCCTTCTCCGTTCTTGGCAGCTGACTAATAGCATGATAAACTGCATGCCACGCTTCATAATGAGCGACACCCCCTCCCTTTACGCCCTCGCTCATTTGTCTATTTCGCACGGCATTAAACGATCATGAGTTGGACATGTTTTTGGAGAACGTTCGGTATTCAAAGGCGAGAGTCAATTAAGCTAGCTCAACAAGAGCTGTATTTTGAATTAGTGAAACTGTCCTTAAAAATGCACACTACTATTCACCAAACGGGGACAAATTGTAAATGCAGCTTGTATGTTGTTTTTACAAATCTGGTGCCACTACAACTGCATAATTTTTTGCCATACTTTTTTTTTCAAAAAATAAAGTCTTGCATGCCCTTTTATTTTTCTACATTCCCAATAAATACTTTATAACTTTGCTTTAGAGTATCAGTTTGTTACGAATCAGTCCAATGGGAAATAGTGCGTATACGCCACGTATTTTGAGGGGAAGGAAATTCTGTTTGTTTTCCGAAGGTCAGACTTGGCAGCACTGGGATGCGGTATTTTCCTCAGTGCACTGACATCAGAAACTACCGCTTCAGCCTTTTGCACCGCCAGGGAATGTGTTAACACATTTGCCATGCCCATTTGCCCACATAAGCCCTGACGTTCAATTGTTCGTTTGGCGAGAAGGATTCCCCCCTGTTGCTCTGGCTGCTCTTAACTTTTGTTCTTTTGTCGCGGCTGAGGATAACAGACGACGGCGCACGTTACGGAATACTGAGTTCGGAATATGGACGCGGAATACGGAAGAGCAAATACGGAGCACAGGGCAGGCAGCAGCCAACAGCCAACAGGCAACAGCCAACTGGCAACAGACAGCAGCCGACAGGCAGCAGACGACAGATATGTATGATGAAATACAAATTAAATTTCCCTGGCACACTGGCACATGCACGAAAAAATCAGATATGAAATGTAAAACTGAGGCAGGATAACTGGCAATGGGGCTGGGGAGCATCCTGCTAGGGGATGAAAGCCCATATGTGGGGGAGGGGGTCAGACCCACTTCATCAGCGGAACGCTTCCGCCGTTGTATTTTCCTGCTGGGCCTCCTCGACGAGGACTCAAAATTCGAAGCGCGCAATTGAAGTCAGAATTTAAATGGGATTCCCCTTCACTCATCAGCACTTGTCTTCCCCCCACCCATCCCATCGCACTGTAAATAAGTAAAAAGGCGTATAATTTGCATGAGATTTGATTTCACAACGACACCGAAGACGGGCTCCAACCAGAACTTGCTGCGCAGATGTGTTAACAAGGGGAAAAGAATCAGGCTTAAGTCGAATCGGGGAGGAAGCTGCCACCAAAAACCTCTGCGGAGCATTTGTTGAGCTGGGTATGGGGCTACAAACTAGTTGGTTTGAAAAAAGACTTTTAGTATGGGTACCATTCAAAAGTATATGAATAACCGGTGTATAATATGGTGATACAATTTAAGCCCAATTGTGTTAAACAACATTACAAAATTATCGCTTTTCACATTCGTTTTTTTCCAAACCACGTTTTAAAATGCGTAATACCTACAGCTTCTTAAAATGCGCCCATTAGAAGCAAATTTATTTTATACCCTAGCGGATGGTATTATAATTTCAGTCAAAACGTAACGAAGGAGACATTTCCGACCCTATAAAGTACATATATTCTTGATCAGCATCACCAGAAGAGTCGACCTAGCCATGTCCGTCTGTCCGTCCGCCCGTTTCTATGCAACTAGTCCCTCAGTAACATATCTGCTTTCCCAAAATTATTTTTTTTTTGTTCTTTGGGATTTGGTAACATTTAAATACTATGGAATTGTGGTTTTAATTGAATTAAAATCGGACATCTTTATCATATAGCTCCCATAGGAAAATCAAAAAATCAATAAGAAAACGAGGACGGAAGCTAACTTCGGCAAGCCGAAGTTTTAATACCCTTGCAGACTTTGAATAAGGTATACATAAATAAACTAGATTTGCATGGTATCATGTCAATAGCTTTTATACTGCAGAAATGTGATACAACAAGAAAGGAAAGCTAACTTCGGGCGGAGCCGAAGTTGATATACCCTTGCAGAATACTCTGTAAATTATATTCTCCAAAATTATTCATATAATACATTCTTAATACTCATAAAAAATCCCAACTTCCTGACTTTAAAAACACCAAAGTTATGGCATTTCCAATCGCTCAGTTATATGGCAGCTATAAGATATAGCCGGCCGATCCTTATGAAATTTGGTAGGTCGGATTGATTGGCCAAATATAAAACCCATAGAAAATCCCAACTTTCTAACTTTACAAACACCAAAGTTATGGCATTTCCGATCAATCAGTTATATGGCAGATATAGGATATAGTCGGCCGATTCCGACTTATATACTGCGTGCAAAGGAAAGAAGGGTGTGTGCAAAGTTTCAATTCGATATCTTTAAAACTGAGAGACTAGTTTGCGTAGAAACAGACAGACGGACATGGCTATATCAACTCAGGAGGTGATCCTGATCAAGAATATATATACTTTATAGGGTCGAAGATGTCTCCTTCACTGCGTTGCACACTTTTGACCAAAATTATAATACCCTCTGCAAGGGTATAATGAAATAATATCTCTCGAAGTTATTGTTTGTGTGCGTAGATCATCATCATGGACTTATGATCTTAATACAAATGCATCGGCATTATCTGATTAAATAGGACCTTGACACGTATTGTTATGGATCAAAAATAATCAATTGTAACGAACTGATGTTATATCTGCTCGCTACGAGTATCGTGCGGCAAGCTCAGAAGATGTGTGTTGTTCGTCCCACCAAATTTATATAAACGTGACCGCCCGATTGTCTAGTGAGAACGCACAGAAGGTTAGCATATTTATAAAAAGATCTTTATTCGCCGACTTATCCCTCGGCCTGGGACTAATGGTGACAGATGGTTGTCTCGACGCCTTCCTTGGAAAATTGTGCTCGCTCCACCGTCGCTCTCCGCTGCCTTGCTGCTCGCTGCTCCGGAACGCCTCCGCTGTCTTTGGCCTCGGGGCTATGAGGGTCTAGGGATGCGTCACCGTTCCCAGACTAGGGTGAACAGGCACTGGGCTCTCAAAGCGTACGCCTTTCGCAGCCACAGCCTCCTGTCCCTGGATCTGTCCCGGCCGGTCACACCAGACGCCTACACAGTTTCTACCCGACGGTTCAAGCATACGCCGGAAGGCCGCCAATGAAGTCCCTGTGGCAGGACGCTAGGTTCACGACGAACGCTTCCGCCCTCGCCCCTTAGCCGTGGACTGGATACGAGGTAGTATGGCTCGGTTGCTGCTGGGCCTGCGATGACTGCACGTCGCTTCTTGTGTCCTTGATGTCCTTGCTCTGTTCACGACGCGGATCCTGGCTGCGTAGTCTGCGTGCTCTCGTGAGACTAGGTGTAGCGGGACTTTGGCTCTCGGGAGTCGGTCAGCTGCCTGTCTAGGACTCTGGCGGTGAACTACTGTGCTCTCGACGCATACGCCTCTCGAGACACCCGTGGTTCAGACGCGCGTCCTTCTTGGCTAGTCGCACCAGGGCCTGCACAATTCTCGCCTGCCGGTTCAGGCGTACGCCGGAATTCGACCAGGCAATTGTTTTCGCACGGCAGCTGGTTCTGGACAGCTTCCCTTCCGAGCCCACGGTTCTTTGTCAAGGACTCCTTTTATTCACTTCTGTCGGATTCGCCGAGCAATACGCCAAGCTCAAATCGCGACACGAATTAGAACGAAACGCCTGGACTTAGCCGCGTGATGCCTTAAGGACCTCAGCTACCTGTTTCTCAGCTCGGAGACTTCAACTCTAAGTCCCGAACGTCTTGATGTAGCGATCTTGATCCTGTTGACTCGGCGCGGATCTGTTTCCTCCTGATGTTGACTTGACTTGTTTTATTCACTGGTTTTCTGCTTGTCTACTGATCTTGCTGGATTGACTCCTTGTGATCGACTGATCACGCTTCCTGCGCTCGGCCCGCTTATATAGGCCGGCGTATCCCGTTAATTCTCGGCTTCTCCTTTTTCGGTTTTGCGCACGGCACCATACTCGGTCCAAAGTCCACCGCCTTCTACCGTTACACGTTCTCTCCAAACTCTTTCCATCCGTATTCTCCAACTCTCTTCTCATTTCTCTCCAAACTCTCTCCAGCTGAATTTTCCAAACTCTCACCAGCTGTATTCTCCAAACTCTCTCCAGCTGAATTTTCCAAACTCTCACCAGCTGTATTCTCCAAACTCTCACCAGCTGTACTCTCCAAACTCTCATATATTTGTGAGGAGTTATTTAACTCCTCACAAAATAGTATTTAAATTTATTGAAGTGTATTCTCCCTTCAACTTAAACTAAAATAAGTTTGATTATTTTTGTTAGATAAGAATATATACTATAACAATGACTTGAACTGTTTTGATGATAAACAATATTTTCATTATCTGATTTCGCATCGGTTACTAAACTGTCAAGCACAAGAAATAATCATATAAGATTATTCTTATAAATGTATTTTCAATTTGTTGTTTATATATTTAATGCATAAATCTTAGAGCATCCGTCGGTGTCCGCTTTATCGTTAAATCGTTACACAAGCATCCCCAATTCACCAAGTACAACAGGACTTTTACAAATAATATAGCTTTGCTTGAATTTGATCGAAATGCGCGTTATTCTGGTAAGTTAATTTATTTTACCAACTTAATTTCTTTTTAACTTTCATTACCTTGCTCCAGACCGTCTGGCACCGATCTGCTTCCGCCCAACTCTTCAGAAGTCGGAAGACCCACCAACATCGCTTACAGCCATTACTTTTTCTTCGAAAAATTTTACCCTTAAATATGAATATGAGAACTTCACCGTCATTGATCGTTACCATTGCTCTACTGCCATTGGAGATCTCATATATGAAGATCAAATCTGTGTGAACGAATCCTCCGCCATTTTTAAGCCAGGTGACGTATTTGGTATCAACGAATATACATACGTCGTCGGGCGAAAAGTTCTTTCTCCACGGCATCATGAGCTTTAGGAAGAACGGTGTGGCCATTCTTACAAATATTACATATTACGCGGGTTGGATAACGAAAACCTTAAATTTTAAATAATAAAATGACACCAATATCACCCAGAGAATATGACATAATCAACTAATTTTGTTTATAATAATACATAGTATGCTTGATTTAATTCTGCATACTTAAAATATAATTACAACATTGTGGATTTACCTAAAGACTTAGAATTCCACTGTAATTATACCCTTGCAGAGGGTATTATAATTTCATTCAAAAGTTAGCAACGCAGTGAAGGAGACATTTCCGACCCTATAAAGTATATATATAACTATATCAAAAATAACTTTGTTTAATTACGTTTTTAATTAAATTTAGAGCGAACATCTATATCATATAGCTCCCATAGGAAAATCAAAACAAAAATTAGGTGGAATAAAATTTTTATTTTGCTGTTTTTCTGTTTATCAAAATATTCCTTCAAGATGTAGTAATTATTTACTATATCTGAATTACGCTTTTAGTTTCGTGGAAATCGGACAACAATATCATATAGCTGACATAGAAACGATGGCAAACTGCAGCGCAAAATCGACATATATTATCGTCTTTAGTAATATAGGCATAGAAATCGAAATAGTCGTTTTGCAATTACTGCAAACTTGCCGAAGTTTGCTTCCTTTCTTGTTATTGTAGCTATTGGATTCCTCGTGGTCAAACGATGGTTATATTTTATTTTCTTCTTTAAGACAACTATTTTTCCACTTAACTTTCATCACACTTGCACTCACTGGGGAGTGAACCCGACTATGATAGGACTAGCTAGTTTCGTCTGCATATCAACTCAGACATACCAGATATCTACGGGGATGGACTCCTCAATGTTACGATCAGAGAAGCTTTTTTGCAATTGTAAGTTGCCAAACTCATTGGTTTGGTGGTTCATTTGGTTCTGTCGTTAATTTGTAGAAAAAAATAAACCCATATTATTATTTATCAACAATAAAAACACGCAAATACTGCAATTAGATGGATTCGCTGATGTCAAGCACAAGCTTTATACGCTATTTGAAAAAAACGTATGCTTCAAGTACATTTTATTTATTATTTATAACGGAATAAGATTTTCGTTAACAGTATTTTCTATCCAGTTCATATAGTGTGTTACATTTGTGTACGCACCAATTCCACGGCAGCGTGCCAGTCCATAGCTGGTAATACCGAACTGAAAGACCCGATGACTTTTTCCATAGGGGAGCTGTGCAAACAACGGACCCCCCGAATCCCCGTTACATGTGTCGCTGCTCAAACCGCCGGCACAAATTTTGGATTCATGAAAGTGGTCTCCAAACTTAAAATCACACGATTCATATAGATTAAAGTTGCTGTTTGAAGTTTTTCGCTGGTCTCACTAGTTTTAGTTTTACCCCAGCCTGTGACACTAAATGGTGTAAAAGTGCTGTCTACGATCTGATTGACGAGCAGACAGATCGGCCTGATATGGTCTAAAGAAAATATTTCAGTTTAGAAAGTATTTGATGGTTATTAGATTCCTTCATTACCTGAAAAAATAACATTTTTAACCAGTTTGACCAGACCTATGTCATTCTGAAATATGCCATACGATGGGTGGGGAATCAACCGTTCGATATCAATCTCAAAGCTGGGTGGCTTACAACCCATCGATGAACAATCTGGGTTGGTTGACATGTCGTATTCGCCTAGGCGCACCTTACTGTAAACAACAAGAATTTAATTTCAATTAAAAAATACAACTCACATACTTAATCGAATCTTCGAAGCATTGCGCTGCCGTCAGAACAAAACCTGCAATAGATTATTAAAGTTCATAACTAAATTATACTGAAAAGATGGCGCTCATTTAAGGCACATTAAAAAGCAAAAAATAAAGTACAAAAAGGTTAGATATTTTTTAAAAACTTACGGGAGGTGATGAGCGTACCGCCACATTTAGTTTCAAGGTCTTTGAAGAGCAGTACCATCCAAGGATTGGCGTACATTTCAGCATCTTGTCCTCCAACCACCCGTTTAACCCTGTGCACCCTTGTTGTTCCGCAATCGGGTTCCAGCAAACGGGCGGATCCTTCCTTACAAAGGAACAGACAGGCTAATGCCGCAACTCCTAGTATAAAGCCCTTCATGCTTTGTAGAATTATTTTCAAAGTCTGAATAAATGCCTCTGGCGCGGTCCATTTATATAGGACAGTTGTCCTATAAAAATATATAGGATTGTTGTCCTATAAAAATGGCGATAAGAAAGCTGGGTTTTTTTCAAAATTATTTTTTGGCCTTGAGTTCAAAAAGTTTAGGTCACTGTTTTATATCACTGTTTTTTATACACGTTACTCGTAGAGTAAAAGGGTATATTGTATTCGTGCAAAAGTATGTAAAAGGTAGAAGGAAGCGTTTCCGACCCCATAAAGTATATATATTCTTGTTCAGGATCACTAGCCGAGTCGATCTAGCCATGTCCGTCTGTCTGTCTGTCCGTATGAACGCTGAGATCTCGGAAACTATAAAAGCTAGAAGATTGGCATTTTGCATGTAGATTTTAGGAGTTCCTACGCAGCGCAAGTTTGTTTCAAAATGATGCCACGCCCCCTCTGACGCCCACAAGTCACAAGCTGTGGCCACAGTTGATGATATTATGAAAATTTTAATTGATATGTTTTTGTTTCGTCAATTAATATCGATTGGCCTAATAAAAGTTTGCCACGCCCACTCTAACGCCCAAAAACCCATCCGCCTTTCATGGCGCCATCTAACGGATGACTTTGGAACAGCTGGCCAAGGTGCTCAACAGAGTCAACGTTAATTCTCGATAAGGATTTCTATTAAAGGAAATTGCGATGGTTTTCATTTGTCAATACCGAACTATATCCCAAGAACTATGCAAATCAAATCTAGTTAGCCAAATTGGAGGTCTGAGTCAAACAATGGCGTATGTGTGAATTTATGTAAGCATATACATATGTATGTATTTACATTGTACACAGTTGCAATTGCCCGGCAAAGATAACTCCTTTCAAAGAAAGCTATTCGCTATACCCGTTACTCGTGTTGTGCAAACATTTAGACTTTAATATACATAATACTATTTAAGAATGTATGTGTTTAGCCAATATAAGTATGTAACATAAACACAGCTGCTGGTGCAGGACAAAAGCTGCCTGCGCTAAAGCAGCGCTGTTGCTGATGCTCGTGCTGTAAAGCTGCCAGCACTAAGAGATCGCCGAATTCAAATTGATAATTTGAACTTTTTGTCCTTTTTTCCTGTGGTCACTATAATTCACATTATGTTAAAAAAAAAACAAAAAAAATCACAAGAAGGCATATTTATATTAAGTTGTTTAGCTGAGTAAAGGGTATCTAATAGTCGAGGCACTCTATGCATTGCGTCAATTCGTATCCATTTCCAGACTTTAATATAGTTAGAATGCCTGGTTTTTGTCGATTCTAAGTGATAGATTTTAAAAAACATTTAAAAACATAAAAAACATATTTTCAGTCCCTATTTTATTTTTAACATAACAAAAAGGAAGTACAATCCAACTCCTCATTGATTAAATTTTAACATTTCTTTCTATCATCCCGACGATCCCGTCGAGAGTCATCTTTTATTGAATGTAAAAATGTTTAACGATGATGATCATTTTAATATTTCATATTGTTCATTATCATTTAGATTAAATGTTTTTTTGTTTTAATGAGCCATTCAATCTTTCTTTGTTGTTCAAGTCATATGAATCATAACTCATCCATTCACTATGTATTATAATCTTGATTCGTTAAAAATGGTTCAGCTCAGATAAGCTTATACGACCAAGAGGGAAAGGTCAATCCGGTTCAGCTCATCTAACTCATGAAGTGGCTTTATAGCCCAGCCCGTCTTTCCGTCTGTCTGTCCCCGTCTGTCCGTCCGTCCGTCTGTCCGTCCGTCCGCCTGTCCGTCCGTCCGCCCGTTTTTACGCAAACTAGCCCCTCAGTTTTTAAGCTATCTAAGTCGGAACAAATCGGATCTGGCGACAAGCAATGTGATGCTTCCTTAGGAACAATAGGAACAAAAAATTACAAAAGTATAATTTGTTTTTAATTTTTTTTTTGTTCTTTGGGATTTGGTAATATTTAAACACTATGGAATTACGGTTTTAATTAAATTGTGACATCTATATCATATAAAATCTCAAAATAAAAAAAAAATAAAAAATCCAAGGGTATATAAACTGTTTGATTCCTTTCCTGTTTATTTTTATAAACAAAAGTGTATATTGGTTTGGGTTTTTTTCGACATAAACGCAATTTGACCAGTAACTTTTCAGCTATTTCCAAGAATGTTATCGCCGTGGACGAAAGAGAGTGCACGAAGTAGTTAATTAAATAAGGGAGTGCACACCAAGACCTTAAGATAATAAAATACCTTTGGTGAAATAAAGACGAAAGAGTAAAAGTACAAATTTAGAAAATTTGTTGTTTAGCCTAGTGCCATTCTGTTCGTCAACACGCGTAGAGCGCCAACCCACTGGCTATGAATCCGCTGATCCCTTCAGTTTTTATACCCTTGCAGAGGGTATTATAATTTTTATCAAAAGTTCGCAACGCAGCGAAGGAGACATTTCCGACCCTATAAAGTATATATATTCTTGATCAGCATCACCAGGAGAGTCGATCTAGCCATGTCCGTCTGTCCGTCCGTCCGTCCGTTTCTACGCAAACTAGTCTCTCAGTTTTAAAGCTATCTGCTTGAAACGGCTC
The DNA here is from genome assembly GCA_036346975.1 of Drosophila prolongata. NCBI lineage: Eukaryota > Metazoa > Arthropoda > Insecta > Diptera > Drosophilidae > Drosophila > Drosophila prolongata. The sequence goes on from JAYMZC010000108.1 coordinate 1,883,753, forward strand.
GTTCCGACTTATATGCTACCTGCAATAGAAAGTCAACTTTTGGGAAAGTTTCAAGCAGATAGCTTTTCAGCTGAGGTCTAGTTTGCGTAGAAACGGACAGACAGACGGACTGACTCTCCTGGTGATGCTGATCAAGAATATATATACCTTATAGGGTCGGAAATGTCTGCTTTGCTAACTTTTGACTGAAATTATAATACCCTCTGCAAGGGTATAAAAAAATTACAAAAAAATTATGTATCGGCTCTGCGACCGAAATTTTAAATTATATTTTGATTTATTAAATGAATCAGAAACAGGCTCAAAATGGAATTTCTTGGCAATTTAATCAAAATTTTGAAAAAGGAGCATCTTCGGGACCGAAAGCGAGAGTCCCTCTTGATGGATTTCAATTCTCAAGTCAATTTTAAATTCAGTATGTAATACTTAGCGAATGAATTTTAAAAACCTGAATTCGGTAAATAAATGGGTATAAGTGACATTATGTTAAAAACAATTAAAATAAGAAAATTAAATTAGAGTGTCTTTGAGAGGATTCCACGTCAGAAAGCTATGATTTTATACACCTACTGTTATATTTTTAGACAAAGACTGAGTCTTTCTTGAAATGATTTCAAAACAATAAGCTTTCTCGTACTCTCCGAATTTTCCTTCACTCGTGGCTTGTATCCGCGAAATAAAGGTTTGTTCTTTACAGCTTGGATTTTCAAAGTCATTCGCTGTCGAACTCAAAATGTAATGCATATTTTGTTCTTTCATCAACATTACCATTACCGTGGGCTTTTAAGGGCTCACCCCCATCAACCATTGCGAGTTATGAGTGAAGTCAACGCCAGGCAATTGTCGGAATGAACCCTCTGAGAATGTTGATGCCATTCGGGCTGATTGCAATTGGCAGAGTTGGCTAATGCCCGTTTTCATGCTGGCATACCTTTCAGCGTTCGGGATTCAACTGGTCCGACCCCGATCCCGAACCCGCCCTGCCCCGACCATGCCCTCACCTAGAGACCCCAACAATTGGCGGAGCGTGCCCGGCTTTCAACATGCAATTGACAGATTCGGATACAGATACAGATACAGATATAAGCCCAGATACAGATACGGATAAAGATACCGCTGGCAAGGGCATAAGCAACAGACATATTGGCTGCAGTGTTGAGTACATAACATATAAAAACAATAAGCCGCACTGGAGCGAATCTGCGGGCGGCGGGGAGCAGGTGGATTCGATGTGCCACAAACAAATAAGGATGAATCCCGCAGTGGAGACTCGACCTTGCGATACCACTCGATTTATGAACGAGCAAAGCTAGGGTTCAGCTGCCTAAATAAAAACCAATAGTTTTGAACTTGAGCCCATTTTAATAATTTAAACAAATCACACATACTTATATTTGTAAATTAAATATATATAAAAATAAAAAAATTATTGCAGTTGACTAGAAAAAATGTAGATTAATTTATTAATAATAATCAGTTGATAAATAAATTCTTTTTATGAAATCAATTATTTATTACTATTTTAAGTCAAACATTGTATTACTTACGCTATTCAAAAAATGTGTGGCTTTTTGTAGGGCTTACATTATAATTACATTTTTGACAACTTGTTACTGTAATAGGAGTAAATACATAAATAAAAAAATATTTAAAAATCTCCTTATATTGCTGTAATTATTGATTGGCGAAAAACCGTTTAATTAGTGTAAGTTGTTTAATAGATTCGCGATTTACGTGCCCATCATTGAAATCAAAAGATAAAATAGCCGTTTCTTTGTTCACTGAACTGCAGATCTACTCATCTAGCGATACAGATAAAAAGCATAGCGGAACGTTTGAAAATGCGTCCTTTACGAGGATATATGTACCCTTGTTATCGTCAAGTGGCGGGCATAAAAATCAAACCAAAGCAGGGACAAGGGGGGAGTGCGAAAATACGTACAACAATAAATATTAATAAATTTCACATGATCATAAAAATAAATTTGTGAATCCAACACGCACTGGCGCACACACACACTTGCCACGAGATACGGGGCCCAGTCAATACACACAAACATATTACATTATAAGGCTTAGCCATAACAAGGCAATCACATTATTAGGCACCGCCCACCGCCCCTTTATGGGGGTGTGGCTGGCTGTCAGGTGCTGGCTCTCCCCCTTCTTATCACCCACCCCCCCACCCACACCCCATACGCATAGGGACGCGTCGCTGTAACGTCGATGTAATATAAGCATATGCAATAAGGTTATCTTATTACCCTGCGAGCGATGATAAAGAAGTGGGAGTGGCGGGGCCAGGAAGTGGAGCAGCAAATGACAGTACACCCTACGCACTTGGAATCGAAGCAAAAATGTCGCACCCAATCCCCAATCCCCAATCCCCAGACCTTAATATCTTATGCCCCGCCATCCCATCCCGGATCATCTTAAGCCCAGACGCCCCAGGCATGGAAGTGGTGTTGAAAGGGGCTCCCCAGTCGAGTCAGATTCAATATGCTGCTGGGACACTTAATCCCATCGCACAGATCCCGCCCAGCGGAGAGGTCGCTGGGCTGGTAGTGTCCACTAGATCGCATCGTTCCTGGCCAGTACGACCGGGGCAGACAACCGAAGATTCCCAATTTCATCGGCCCACAACCACAGCCAATAAAGCACATCCGGCCCCACTCCGCCAGGTGAATTGTCAGCTCTTAAGTATCTCTGATTGTGACAAGTGCCCCACACATGCCGGAATGAGCCCAAGTACTCTACCCTTTCCCCTCCCCCTCTTCTTCTTCCGGGCTAGTTAATCCCACCTTTCGTGTGTTCGGGCGATGGCATCTCCACGCCCCGCCATCAAAAAAAAAAACAAATTGAAAGAGCTATGGGTGCATCGACTGCCAGCAAAAGAAAACCCCAAACCGAAAGGAAAAGCAAACAAACACCAAGGAAAATAAATTTAGGCCAGCTCTGGGGCCAAAAATTAGGGATACTCTTTCGGAGGACCAGGCCACTTAATTTGGTAATAATATTTTGCGAAAATTCCACATTAACGCAGATGTACTTGGATCTCCATGGTACCACGGTGGATGCTGTTAAAGTCTCACTACGAAATTGTTATTATTAAGGTCATGTTGTGCTCCCTATATAAAACGGCTTTCCAATATTTAAAAAAATGTTTTATCTTATTGAAATATATGAAGCAAATGGAATTTACTGTGCGATCTGCCGATTGGCTGTGTTTCAAATTGATATGCCAAATAAATATACCTCATCCGAAAAGGGTATAAAAAAACATCATGTGAAGAGATGTGAAGAAATTGTGGCGACCAAAAAATGGACCAAAATCGATAAGAATGTAATTTGCCATAATTCAAAGAAATTTGCTCGGCATATTGGCTTTCTCTCTTTTTTATATCCCACATAGGTATGCATGTTGGTATATGAAGGCGCTGTTGGCTGTCTTTACCAAGGTGCTTGTGTGTTCCCTAATATCAACAACAACAGTGAAAACAACTCTTGGGAAAAAGATGGAAATTATTAATGGTTACGCAGTCGGACCTTGGGGTAAGGAATGCGGCAATTTGTATAAGGGAGATGTTTAGGCACTGCTTTAAGCTCTACAGAAATGTCCTACCAAGAGAGACACGAGCCAAGCAAACATTTTTATAAGTTCTCAATAGTTATTTCAAAATGATAACAATTCAGCTATTACGAACAAGAAATTTAAATTAAGTCTTGGGAGAGCTATTAGGTTTTACATTATAATTAAAAGTATATCAGTTTAGTTTAGCTATCTTTAAAAATATAAGTTTTGCTTTGGCCTGATCGTTAATTAATGACAGGTATTTAGAAGCAAAAATTAAATTTCAAATAGTATGTTCCACACGAACCTTCTGCAAAATCAAGCAGCAAAGAATTGAAGGTTTTCTGCGTGTGGACACAAGGTTTTTGTTGAATAAGAGTTCCACTGGGAAGCCACACCTCCGCCCGCCCCCTTCTTATGCATTAAATTGACATTCATATTACTTATTTATGCATGGGAAATTAATTTTGATATGTTGATTTCTCGCATGAGCAAATCCAACATGCCACACACGCACACACAAACACTCCAACGCAATCAAAACTCTCGTTCAGAATGCAGGTGACATCTGTATGTATGTATACCTGTACACTCGTGGATGTATGGCTTGTGTATCTGTAAATAAATGAACAAGCGCTGCTGTACTTTTAATTTATTGAAGACTCCATTTTCCAGCGGAAGTAGCACTTCCCAGGTCAAAAGTTCATTATTTCAATACTCATCTTAAAAATGCGGAGTGTCATAAAATGTTGATGACTTTCAAAGCAGCCCCAAACCAATCACGATAATTTAAAAACATGGTTGCAGTTATTTGTAAATTAATCATTATATTTTCACTTACCTCTTTTCAGTTTGTTAGAAGCAATTAATTTTTGAGCAAGTGTAAATTAAAAAGTTTCTATTGCTATAACAGTTTATTTGGGTTGTTTTGTAAAAGCTAAACAAACATTTATCTCTATGTCAGGTATTTATTATTTATTAATTTTCCATATTCCGATACCTTTTTTTCATAAATTAAAAAGTCAGTATTTAGGATAAGCTTCTCGATTTATTTTTCGTGTCATAACTTCAATTGTATTAATGAATTAATTATAATGTGTGGTATTGTGTTTATTACTATAAATATAATCTTTTTGTACTTGTAGTACTAAGAAACTGAGATGGTAAATGATAAAAATATAGATATAATTAGTAAAGTGGTATTCCCGATTAAAGTATGGCACAAAATTATTTTTAGCGTCGTTGGAATGATGAATACGAGGCCTAGGGTCAAATTAATTATTTTGTATTATTTTTGGTGAGTTCTGATCACTTAAGTGGTAGCGACTCGAATATTCAAAACACAAGTAATTTATGCACGTGGAGCCAATTTGCGTACCCTGGGCCATTTTAATCACTGACTTTGTCATTAGTTATGCACGAAAAACCAGCTCGGTAATGGGCTGAAAGGAGTTGTGGCTTTCTAAAAGGGATTACACATAAATTGAAAGCCGGTGGGAGGGGGTGGATATCTCCAACTTTGCTCTTTGTCCCTGGGAGTTTCTAGTTGGCTTCCGTTCCGCTAACTCATTGTGCGCACTTCCTGCTATCCGGAGCTGGATAGGCCCAAAGCATTATGCAGTAACTCATAGTCCATCCTCGGCATGATAATACACCACCCACCACCCACCACCAACACCCCTCGACCACCCACCACCCACCACCCACTACCCACTGCCAACGGCCCTGGCATCTAATTGTTTTTAATCACTTTCCAGTTGCCCAGACTCGTCCGCAAAATGGCTCCGAGCGCACTTTGATTGGCAAAATAACCATTATACGTATAGAATATTAATTATCGTCTTCGCTGCCATTGCGTCTGGAACTGGGCTCCGTCATTCCCCATTAGATAAACCCCGTTCGGGCTGCTGACCCTCGATATCCGGCGGATCCAGGAGTCCGGCTTGGTCACTGGAGCGTGAGAGTCAGTGGGTTAGTCGGTGAGTTAGTGAGTTAGTCAGCCAGTGAGTCAGTGAATCCAGTGGGCAGATGCCAAGTGCATTTTGCAGCTCACTTTCGCTGGCAATTCTCTCAGCTGCCAACTAAGAGAAACTCTGCTCGCATAAATACCGCATTTTGTATTTTGTATTTCGTATTTTTATTATGTATTTCGCATTTTGCATCTCGTGTTTACTTTGCATAACTCGAGTGGCTCGACTGAGTGTCGTCCTTGTTGTCGCTGCCACTCTTAGTGGGGCAATTAAGCGATAAGCTAGCTAAATACACAGCACTCTTCAACGCCCCCCAGCCGGTGAGACCCAACCGCCCACCTCTCCGCTTTTCCAAACTGTCAGACGAAAAATTTGAAATGGAAAATGGAGAATGGAAAAGACACAGCATTTTCGACGGCGACAACACAACAAGAATGGCAGAATAACAGAGGGCGCGGTCGGAGAGGGAGGAGGAGGGGGGTGGCAAGATGAAGATAACCACTTGGAAACTCATTAGTTGGGAATTATAATTAGACAATTATTTGGTTTTTAATTCATTCTAGTGGCTGCTGCCGTTGCTGGCACAGTGAGTATTATTATTATTCCTATAATTGTTGTATTTATTGCATTCGGTGGTGGCGGGGCAGGGTGGATAGTTTCTCGAAGTACGTATACGCCATGTATGCAGGCCTTGTGAGTTGGCTAATGCCCAAATGAAATGCCACTTAATGGTTTTAATTAGTTGTCTAAACATCTCCGTGTGTGTGCTCCTGCTGATTTGCGGAAGGAAGCCCATTAATGTGTGTCGGCTGCTGTCCAGGACTGAGGTTAGCCGATGCCTTGATGAAGTGTTTGCCTGGTCGCCTCCTCATCCTCAAGCTCAACCTCAGCTTCAGCCTTCTGCTCTGATTCATTCATTTTGTGCGGTCTGGCAGAGCCAAAACAAAGCTTATGTCGCCCAAACCCCGAAGCCTCGAAGCTCCGACAGCCTGGGGTCCTGGGATCCTGAAAACCGCAGGCGAATGCGGCCGGGACAGTGGAACATATGTTGGCCGCGGCAGGACCATTCCTCATCTCCGTCAGTGCGGCTGTGTGCTCACACTTCAACTCATTAGCGCGTAAAGAATCTTAACGCTTCAAAATGAATTAATTTTCATCCAATTTGGCGTTGTCACAAACAAGCCCGCAACTCAGATCTCGACAGCCACTGTCACTGAGCCGCAACTGAAGATGAGTTTCTGGGGGCGGGGCACATTGTCGTCCCGTGGCTCATTATGCACCTGCCTCCGAACCCTCCACTCCTTTATGTGTGCTCTACTCTTATTTCCCCCCGATTCACTGTGCTTTGTTTAATTTCTGCGCTTTCTTTATTCTGCTCGCTGATTTTGAACTTCGCCGTGCACTGATGTAAAGTCCGTCCGCCTTTCAGCCTGCGTATCCGTTCGCCAGCTGCGTGTGTGTGTATTTAAATCCGATTTGAATAATTACAAATTTCAATTGTACGAAAGCCCCCGACAGCCAGCAATATGACGCCATATGGAAATGGCAACGCGGGGATTGCGGATTGGGGCGCGGCAGGGGCGGGCGGCTTACAGGAGGCAGCAGGAGTATTTACCGTGCAGTGGCACCCATGGCAGCCCGTCGGCACACTGCGCGAAAACTGGATTACATTGATAGTAATTTAAATATAGAGGTGTGAGAGTATAGGTATAACAAGAAAGAAAGCAAACTTCCGCAATCTGAAGTCTATATACTGTTGCAGGTAAACGTAACATTCTATAAAACATAAAACCTGGTATAGATTTTTTTTTTATATATAAAAACAAGAAGGAAACAAACTTCCGCAATCCGAAGTTTATACCCTTACAGCTTATCAAAAATTGTATATTCTAGGAAACAAACAAAAAGCTTTATACGATTTGTATGCGTATGGGCTTAAAAACATAGTTTTCTATCTTATAAAGGATATATGTTCTTGATTTGGGTCTTAACACGCAGGTTCTATTATGCCTCAACAGTGCAAGTTTATTTTAAAATTTGAAACTTTAACAGAGTTATATTTATAATGTAAGAACTAACTATATCTCGGAGTGTATGCGTATATGTTTAAAAACATTAAAGCTTTTATTATTTTTGAATAATTCTCCGTCGAAAAAAAAAGTATGTGAATATAAATATATTTACACTTATTTATAGTGCTTAAAATAATATATACTAACGTTTTTATATATGAAAAATAAATGCCAAAAATTAGTCGTTGAAAAATGATTGTCTACGTGAGTTTGAAAAAGTCATGTTTCGAAATAGGACACTTTCAAAATAAATAAGGGAACTACTGAAAAGGAATATCTGTTGAATGTTGGCCACTGTTTAGTCTCCCGCTAGCCGTGCACTTGATTTCCACGCTATCCATCGCACTCTGTTTAACCAGTCCTAATTAGATTTTTCACAGTGTCCTTGTCGCAGTCGCTGCTTTTCACAGTCGCTGGCTTCGAAGGCAGAGCAAGGACAACAAGAACAACAAGAACAACGGCAACGGCAACGACGACAACGGTTTCTGTTTCTGCCGAGTTAAAGATAAGATTATTACCCACCGAACACACACTCGCTGACACACCCACACACACTCGCAGACAGACAGGAGTCGAGGAGCTTTGCCTGCTCGGGGTTTATTTTGGTATTTCGCATTTCGTCCTTTTTTCCGCTCGCAGCTCGCGTTGACAGTTTTTTTTGTGCTTTTTTGTCGGGCGTGTTCATCCAACGCTCTGCGGTTGACTATTCCGACTTTGGTTTGTTGCTTCGGCAGCTCGACTCTGGCCTTTCATCACGTTTGAATAATAATTTCCCTATTCTGTGCGGTTCACACTGAATGAATTGCGATATTGCACAGTCGAATAGCTTAGGAGCTCTGCAGACCACTAAGGAAGCGACCAAGCTTCTGTTTTAATTCACTTAATTAAATTGATTTTATTTATACAAATGCCTTTAAGAATCTCCATTCAAATACGACTGATAGGACGATTGTTAACTTTTCGTTCTTATTCCGATTACGGAAATGTTACTTTATATGTTTCTACTCGCTTAAAACCATTTTTAAAATGTTACTTTTCCTAAATATTAGTAACTAGTCAACTTATATATGGCTACTAGAAACCGCAATACTTACATTTAAATGTTTTTGCAGTTCTTCCATACAACCTTGCGTAATGCAACTGTGATATTTTTAACGCAATTCAGTAAATATATTTTGAAACTTTAATCGCACGAGCCACAACATCTAGTTATGATATAATGTAACTCTTAAGGACTACATTTTGTTTCCCCCCAATATATAATTAGATTAAGCTGCCCCATAGGTAGCAGAAAACTAGTTTAAGAAACATAACCCATTTAACAAATAAAAAAAAAATAAAAAACATCTAGTTCAAATTTTAAATTTTTGAAATCTGTTCAATGATTTAATGAGCAGTAATTAAAAATCACTGAAAGCTATCTCAGAAAAGTTTTGTAGGGCTTATGTTCTATGCAATTAAACAGCAACACCCGCGCCAGCTTTACTTTTTTCTCCGAGAGCTGGTTATCCTTAAATGAGCAGCGAGGATCTTGAAAGAATATTCTGCCGTTCAAGTTCAGTCAACTTAGCCCCTCGTCCCTGCGCCATTGCACTCCGCTCGCTGGAAACCAATTAGTAGCTGGCTCCCGAGTGCTGACCCACTTGAAAATGATATATAACGAGCTCGGCTCCATCTCCATCTCCAGCTCCAGCTCCACTCGGTCACTTATCAGCACTCGGCCATCTGTTGGACTCCGAATCGGGAGGTCGGGAGGTCGGGGATCGGGGATCGGGGATCGGGCGGTGGTCGAGGGGTTCCCAAGTGGACGGGGACAATCTACTGTTAAATTACTTTAACTCGATTCATTTGCAATTGCTTTTTTTGGTTTTCGGCTTCCATTTTCTCGTTGCTTTCATGGTCTGCTTTCAGTGAACTTTTTTGCGGGTAAGGGGCAGTGGACAGGGGACAGGGGACAGGGGACAGGGGCAGAGCACCCATACACACACACTAAGCCTGGGAGCGACAGGAGCAGATACCTGAACAGACTTTTCTTTCCTGCCCGCACCCGTGCTCCCCGCCCCCCGGTCCACGCTCTTTTCGTGTGTGGGCAAGTGGGCGTGTGGGCGAGTGGGCGTGGGTGCTGGTCGCTGGCTATAAAACAGATAAATTGCAAAAGTTTTCCCAAATATTTTCACAAGACGACGGCAAGCCGATGGCGGTCGCAGGAGCGTGAGGGGAGTAGGCGGGGCAGCCCAGGTAGCGCAAAAATCTGCAATAAAATTTTACCAATAAACTTTAGACGCACACATGGATGGCCGTCCGACACAGATGCGGATGTGGAAGTGGATGTAGATGTGGATGTGGATGCGGATGTGGATGAGGATGTGGATGCGGAAGCGGCTGTGGGTGGCGGAATGCGGACAGGTGGAACTTTTTGGTGAACTATACTAAATTATTGTAGTTGCTGAAAAAGTTTCCGTCCCTCCTTTATCCCTGTCTGATACACGCAAAAAACAGGGTCCTAGAAATGTGGGCACCCTTCGACATGTCCTTGAATTCCTGAGAGTTGGGTAGAGCGTATACGTTTAAAAAAAGACGAGGCCATTATTTTTTCCATTACCTTTCTGATTGTTATTATAGCAGCTGTATGATAAAGTTATATCTTTCAAACCGACCGAGTAAAGTGCACTGAAACAGTCAGGGCCAACTATGCTGGTGGTGATGATCAAGTATATATCTACTTTATAGGGTATTCAATTAAACGTTAAGAAACCAACAAAATGGTTAAAAAACGTTATATAACACAAATTATACATTACAGTTCTTACCTATGAAACAATAACCATTATTCCATCCACAAATAGCCAGGAACAGTCACCTTAGTCTTTTTCGGGTCATCGGGTTGACCAAGGATGCAGATGGTTGCTGTGGTCACTTGAATCGGCTTCCTAACTGTGGGAAGGAAAGGTCACATGCTTCTCATGAACTCGAACTCTTTGGGTTATCAAATTATTAGAATCCGAAGCCTGGACGCAGCTTGGACGGTTCTGAAGGGATGACCTCACGCCTTTCACTTCGACCATAAAGTTTTGATCTGAAATAGAAGATAATGCCCAGTTCATAACAAGGACTAAAGCTTGAAAGCCAATTCTAGTGCCATACGCGATCAAAAGCTTTCTTTACATCTAGGAAGATACACTCATACCAAAATTGACCCTAAAAACAAGAAAATCGTCACATTTTTGTCTTCAAGGCGCCTTAAATTTTAGGGTAGATTTTTCTAAAATTAAGGGCGTTCCTTTCTCTCTATAATAAGGTGATTTTCTTGTTTTTATACCCTTGCAGAGAGTATTATAATTTTGGTCAAAACTGTGCAACGCAGTGAAGGAGACATCTCCGACCCTATAAAGTATATATATTCTTGATCAGGATCACCTCCTGAGTTGTTATAAGCATGTCCGTCTGTCTGTCCCTCTGTCTGTTTCTAAGCGAACTAGTCTCTCAGTTTTAAAGATATCGCATTGAAGCTTTGCACACACCCTCCTTTCCTTTGCACGCAGTATATAAGTCGGAACGGCCAGGATCGGCCGACTATATCCTATAGCCGCCATATAACTGATTGATCGGAATTGCCATAACTTTGGTGTTTGTAAAGATAGGAAGTTGGGACTTTCTATGGGTTTTATATTTGGCCAATCAATCCGACCTACCAAATTTTATAAGGATCGGCCAACTATATCCTATAGCTGTCATATAAATGAACGGTTGGAAATGCCATAACTTTGGTCTTTTTAAAGTTAGGAATTTGGGATTTTTTATGAGTATTAAGAATGCATCATATGAATAATTTTGGAGAATATAATTTACAGAATATTCTGCAAGGGTAAATCAACTTCGGCTCTGCCCGAAGTTATATTCCACTGTTAAAAAATGGTAATATTAGAGACATGATTTTATGACGACTGCAGAGCCCCCGCGTTGGTAATGAGCAGGATGATTCGATTGGTGAATGTCATACCCCAGTAGCTAATAGTTTGACCGAGAGCACAAATGTGTCTCACTGACTAACAAAACATCGACATGTCTCTGTGGTATGTGTGTTATTGGCCAGTAAGAAGAGTCATAATTAACATCATCATCAGGTACAAATTTGATGAATTGAGCTGCGCGGACTGACAGTTTTTAGTCCGAACATTGCTATTGTGGATCGCCAATAAATTCCAAATGTGTTGTTATACATACTACATTTTCAAAAAGTATTTTAGTTTTTATACCCTTGCAGAGGTTATTATAATTTTAGTCAAAATTTTGCAACGCAGTCAAGAAGACATTTCCGACCCTATAAAGTATATATATTCTTGATCAGGATCACCTCCTGAGTTGATATAAGCATGTCCGTCTGTCCGTTTCTACGCAAACTAGTCCCTCAGTTTTAAAGCTATCTGCTAGTTGTAACCAAAAGTTGTCTTTCTATTGCAGGTAGTATATAAGTCGGAACGTGTTGGATCGGGCGACTATAATATAATATAATTTTTATGAATTTTTTTTTTCGATTGTACCTATGGGAGCTATATGATCCCAAAGGTACAATCGGAAAAAAATTCATAAAAATTATAACTTCGTTGTTTTTAATTTTTTGTATTGTTCTTTGCGATTTGGTAATATTTAAATATTATGCAATTACGGTTTTAATTAAATTAAAATCGGACAACAATATCATATAGCTGCCATAGAAACGATGGCAAAGTGCAGCGCAAAATCGACATATTTTGTTGTCTTTAGTAATATATAGGCATAGAAATCGAAATAGTCGTTTTGTAATTACTGCAAACTTGCCGAAGTTTGCTTCCTTTCTTGTTATTGTAGCTATTGGATTTCTCGTGGTCATACGATGGTTATATTTTATTTTCTTCAATAAAACAACTATTTTTCCACTTAACTTTCATCACACTTGCACTCACTGGGGAGTGAACCCGACTATGATAGGACTAGCTAGTTTCGTCTGCACGTCACCTCAGACTCACCAGATATCTACGGGGATGGACTCCTCAATGTTACGATCAGAGAAGCTTTTTTGCAATTGTGAGTTGCCAAACTCATTGGTTTGGTGGAGTTCTGTCCTTAATTTGTAGAAAAAAAAACCCACATTATTATTTATCAACAATAAAAACACGCAAAGACTGCAATTAGATGGATTCGCTGATGTCAAGCACAAGCTTTATACGCTATTTGAAAAAAACGTATGCTTCAAGTACATTTTATTTATTATTTATAACGAAATAAGATTTTCGTTAACAGTATTTTCTATCCAGTTTATATAGTGCGTTACATTTGTGTACGCACCAATTCCACCGCATCTTGCCAGTCCATAGCTGGTAATACCGAACTGAAAGACCCGATGACTTTTTCCATAGGGGAGCTGTGCAAACAACGGACCCCCCGAATCCCCGTTACATGTGTCGCTGTTCAAATCGCCGGCACAAATTTTGGATTCATGAAAGTGGTCTCCAAACATCTCCTCGCATGTCCCACGATTCATATTAATTAAAGTAGCTGTTTGAAGTTTTTTGCTGGTCTTACTAGTTTCAGTTCTACCCCAGCCTGTGACACTAAATGGTGTAAAAGTGCTGTCTACAATCTGATTGACGAGCAGACAGATCGGCCTGATATGGTCTAAAGAAAATATTTCAGTTTATAAAGTATTTGATGGTTATTAGATTCCTTCATTACCTGAAAAAATAACTTTTTGAGCCAGTTTTACCAGACCTATGTCATTCTGAAATATGCCATACGATGGGTGGGGAATCAACCGTTCGATATCAATCTCAAAGCTGGGTGGCTTACAACCCATCGATGAACAATCTGGGTTGGTTGACATGTCGTATTCGCCTAGGCGCACCTTACTGTTAACAACAAGAATTTAATTTCAATTAAAAACAAGAGAGAACGCTATAGTCGGGTGCCCCGACTATCAGATACCCGTTACTCAGGTGCGAGGGAGATGGAGATAGAAACTTTGATCACGCATAACTTTTTAACGAATGGTCCGATTTGAAAAATTTCTTCTACATTTCGATAGGTATTGATAAACACAACAAAACTGCATTTTTACTTTTCCGAAATATGTAAATTTTTAAAATCGTATATATGCGATTGTGGGCGTTAAAGGGGGCGTGGCACCATTTTGAAACAAACTTGCGCTGCGTAGGAACTTCTAAAATCGACATGCAAAATGCCAATCTTCTAGCTTTTATAGTTTCCGAGATCTCAGCGTTCATACGGACAGACAGACAGACGGACAGACAGACGGACAGACGGACATGGCTAGATCGACTCGGCTAGTGATCCTGATCAAGAATATATATACTTTATAGGGTCGGAAACGCTTCCTTCTAGCTGTTACATACTTTTGCAAGAATACAATATACCCTTTTACTGTACGAGTAACGGGTATAAATACAACTCATGCACATACTTAGGCGAAGGTTCAAAGCATTGCGCTGCCGTCAGAACAAAACCTGCAATAGAATATTAAAGTTCATAACTAAGTTATACTGAAAGATGGCGCTCATTTAAGGCACATTGAAAAACAAACAAGAGAGAACGCTATAGTCGGGTGCCCCGACTATCAGATACCCGTTACTCAGGTAAAGGGAGTGCGAGGGAGATGGAGATAGAAACTTTGAACACGCATAACTTTTTAACGAATGGTCCGATTTGAAAAATTTACATTTCGATAGGTATTGATAAACACAATAAAACTGCATTTTTACTTTTCCGAAATATTTAAATTTTTAAAATCGTATATAAGCGATTGTGGGCGTTAAAGGGGGCGTGGCACCTTTTTGAAACAAACTTGCGCTGCGTAGGAACTCCTAGAATCTGCATGCAAAATGCCAATCTTCTAGCTTTTATAGATTCCGAGATCTCAGCGTTCATACGGACAGACAGACAGACAGACGGACAGACAGACGGACAGACAGACGGACAGACAGACGGACAGACAGACGGACAGACGGACAGACGGACATGGCTATATCGACTCGGCTAGTGACCCTGATCAAGAATATATATACTTTATAGGGTCGGAAACGCTTCCTTCTAGCTGTTACATACTTTTGCACGAATACAATATACCCTTTTACTCTACGAGTAACGGGTATAAAAATAAGGTACAAAAAGGTTAGATATTTTTTAAAAACTTACGGGAGGTGATGAGCGTACCGCCACATTTAGTTTCAAGGTCTTTGAAGAGCAGTACCATCCAAGGATTGGCGTTCATTTCAGCATCTTGTCCTCCGATCACCCGTTTAACCCTGTGCGAAGTCCTTGTTTTTCCGCAATCGGGTTCCAGCAAACGGGCGGATCCTTCCTTACAAAGGAACAGACAGGCTAATGCCGCAACTCCTAGTATAAAGCCCTTCATGTTTTATAGAATTCGTTTCGAAGACTGAATAAATGCCTCTAGCGCGGTCCATTTATATAGGACTGTTGTCCTATAAAAATATATGGGATTGTTGTCCTATAAAAATGGCGATAAGAAAGCTAGGTTTTTTTCAAAATTATTTTTTGGCCTTGAGTTCAAAAAGTTTAGGTCACGGTACAGTTATCAGGCAAACATTAAAAGTTCAATTAAGTCTGCTTAACATTTTTGTTGCCCTGTGTTTTCAAATTTGGTATTTTTATACCCTTGCAGAGGGTATTATAATTTCAGTCAAAAGTTTGCAACGCAGTGAAGGAGACATTTCCGACCCTATAAAGTATATATATTCTTGATCAGCATCACCAGGAGAGTCGATCTAGCCATGTCCGTCTGTCCGTCCGTCTGTCCGTCTGTCCGTCCGTTTCTACGCAAACTAGTCCCTCAGTTTTAAAGCTATCTGCTTGAAACTTTCCCAAAAGTTGTCTTTCTATTGCAGGTAGTATATAAGTCGGAACGAGCCGGATCGGGGACTATATCATATAGCTGCCATATAACTGAACGATCGGAAAAGCCATAACGTTGGTGTTTTTAAAGTTAGGAAGTTGGGATTTTCTATGAGTTTTATCTTTGGCCAATTAATCCGACCTACCGAATTTCATAAGGATCGGACGACTATATCCTATAGCCGCTATATAACTGATTGATCGGAAATGCCATAACTTTGGTGTTTGTAAAGTTAGGAAGTTGGGTTTTATTTTTGGCCAATCAATCCGACCTACCAAATTTCATAAGGATCGGCTGACTATATCCTATAGCTGCCATATAACTGAACGATTGGAAATGCCATAACTTTGGTGTTTTTAAAGTTAGGAAGTTGGGACTTTTTATGAGTATTAAGAATACATCACATGAATAATTTTGAAGAATATAATTTACAGAATATTCTGCAAGGGTATATCAACTTCGGCTACGTCCGAAGTTAGCTTTCCTTTCTTGTTAATTAGTGAGTTCGAAATGAGCTCAATCGGAGACCGTAATAATTTCCCAGTTTTTTAATTCTCAATATAATTTTAAATGCTTCTAATATAGTATTGCAATATTATGTATATATATCACTGTTTTTTTGTTGGATAATTGATGCATTTGCGTCAATTCGTATCCATTTCCAGACTTTAATATAGCTAGAATGCCTGGTTTTTGTCGATTCTAGGTGATTATTTATTGATTTAAAAAAACATAATTACTATTTTCAGTCCCTATTTTATTTTTAATATAACAAAAAGGAAGTACAATCCAACTTACCTCATTGATTAAATTGTAACATTTCTTTCTATCTTCCCGACGATCCCGCCGAGAGTCATCTTCTATTGAATGTAAAAATGTTTAACGATGATGATCATTTTAATATTTCATATTGTTCATTATCATTTAGATCAAATGTTTTTTTTGTTTTAATGAGCCATTCAATCTTTGTTCTTCAAGTCATATGAATCATCCACTCACTATGTATTATACACTTGATGTGTTAAAAATGGTTCAGCTCAGATAAGCTTATACGACCAAGAGGGAAAGGTCAATCCGGTTCAGCTCATCTAACTCATGAAGTGACTTATATAGCCCAGCCCGTCTGTCCGTCCGTCTGTCCGTCCGTCTGTCCGTCCGTCTGTCCGTCCGTCCGTCCGTCCGTCCGTCCGTCCGTCCGTCTGTCCGTCCGTCTGTCCGTCTGTCCGTCCGTCCGTCCGTCCGTCCGTCCGTGCGTCCGCCTGTCCGTCCGTCTGTCCGTCTGTCCGTCCGTCTGTCCGTCCGTCTGTCCGTCCGCCCGTTTCTACGCAAGCTAGCCCCTCAGTTTTTAAGCTATCTAAGTCGGAACAAATCGGATCTGGCGACAAGCAATGTGATGCTTCCTTAGGAACAATAGGAACAAAAAATTACAAAAATATAATTTGGTTTTATTTTTTTTTTGTTCTTTGCGATTTGGTAATATTTAAACACTATGGAATTACGGTTTTAATTAAATCATATCATATCATATCATATAAAATCTCAAAATAAAAAAAATAAAAAATCCAAGGGTATATAAACTGTGGCTTGCCGAAGTTTTATTCCTTTCCTGTTTATTTTTATAAACAAAAGTGTATATTGGTTTGGGTTTTTTTCGACATAAACGCAATTTGACCTGTAACTTTTCAGCTATTTCCAAGAATGTTATCGCCGTGGACGGAAGAGAGTGCACGAAGCAGTTAATTAGATAAGGGAGTGCACACCAAGACCTTAAGATAATAAAATACCTTTGGTGAAATAAAGACAAAAGAGTACAAGTAAAATTTAGAAAATTAAGAAAATTTGTTGTTAGGCTAGTTCCATTCTGTTCGCCAGAATGCGCCAACCCATGACTTTGTTGTTATACCCTTGCAGAGGATATTATAATTTCAGTATCAAGAATATATATATACTTTATAGGGTCGGAGATGTCTCCTTCATTGCGTTGCACACTTTTGACCAAAATTATAATACCCTCTGCAAGGGTATAATTATATGTAGCCCACATATTATAAAACTGTTCAAAATATTGTACTAGGCGAGCAAAATTCTTAAAAACAACGAGCCGTTAAAAATTTCTTTCTGATAATAGAAAATATGTGATACAGGTCCGATCAAGACCTTTTTTCCTCGTAAGAAGTGTTTCTGTTTGATCTGTATAACTTCCATTTCTCTACAACTTGAGCAAAATGTTTGGCCCGCGCTAGTTTTTACTTCCATAAGTATAATTTTTCTAGATAACAATTTTATTTGCGCTTTAAAAATGCGGTTCAAATTCATTTGCCGTTTCAAACTTATTTTTAAATAAGAAAAAGGAAATTGATTGAAGCAAACTTAAGCATAAATAAACGTATGATAAGCCATAAATTATTTAGAAAATAAAAACTGTTCTCTTGAAGTCTTTGCAGCTCGAATTTGACGTCGGCAGATGGATGTTCGACTTACGGAAGTGCGACTGTACTTGAAAGGGTCGCTCTGCGTTAAAACTTTTGACTGAAATTATAGCAGCCTCGCCAAGGGCATGGAAATGTATTGCTGGCAATCGGCTCGGCGCGCAAAGGAGTGTCCCGAATACAGGGAACCAGAGCCACCACTGCCACAACCTTTAGCTGGAATTGGCTCCTGGGGCAGCGTTGCATGTGTGCATGTGTGCAACACCCGAAACTGCGAATCTGCACAGCGTGCATGTGACGAATGTGCCAAACTTGTCCCGCTGACTTTTTACATTTTGTGTGGCCCGGGTGTGTGTTGATTCAGTTCGCCCACCCGTTCTCCGGGATGAATCCCTCCCCGTTTCGGCCGGCGTCCGGGGTCAGCACATAGTGGGTCAAATGTGCGCCCAAGGTCGCCGTGTTTGGCAATTGAAACTTTGCGTTCCCTGCGGAATGCCGCCGGTGGTGAGGCTGGCAGGCCAAATTAATCCCAAAAATCTGCTCACCCCTGCGCTCCATGTTTTAGTTGGCCGGGGTTAATTTATTGATTTGATACATGTTCCCGGCTCAGTTGCCGAACCGCTCCAGGGCGCGAGTTCGGATTTGCGATTTGTGTAATTTGTGAAAGTGTCACTAGTTCCAGCTCTGCGGATCGTCCGTTTGCTTCCGGACCTGACCATGGCATTTCTGTGCTCCCATCAAGCCACTAATAAGTTTGTCATTTATGGGACTTATGTGTGCAACTCGAAACAGGAGACGTAACCAGTCGGAGGAGGAACTCGAACTCGGGCGGAGCGCGGGGCAGGGGACTTTCCTGAGTTGGTATCCCGGGCACGTACGCGTGTGGATACAATATGTCATAGTGCCAGGACGACGTGGAGCAGGGCCCGGAGTGCTGTGGTGCACCCCTCGGAGCAGCATGTGCTGCGATTCATTGGAGTGGCCTTGGCCGAGACTGTGGCACTTACGATCCTAAGTGGGTCGCGTAATTATGACCCCGATCTCCCCCTCTTACAGATCCTCGAGATCATCGGGAGCTCTAGCCGCTGATGTTAATCGTCCCCTCCTCCGCCCCGCGTCCTCTGT
The DNA here is from genome assembly GCA_036346975.1 of Drosophila prolongata. Taxonomy (NCBI): domain Eukaryota; kingdom Metazoa; phylum Arthropoda; class Insecta; order Diptera; family Drosophilidae; genus Drosophila; species Drosophila prolongata. The sequence continues at coordinate 1,902,829 of JAYMZC010000108.1, forward strand.
TCCAGCCACTTACACACCGATGTGGCCGAAAGTGTCGATAAAACTTTCACTAAGCCCCGGACCAGGTCCCGGCGCCAATGGCCAGCTGACGAATTCGGCGCGCGGCACATTAACGCGGCTAATGGTGAAAGTTTTATGCCTGGCTTCGCTTCATAATGTGCAACACTTGAGCAACAAGGGCGCCTTGCCGCTCGTTTCGCGTGGATTTGGCCTGGCCGCTGTTGTAAAAGTGTGTTGAGTGGGTGCGTGTCCCCGGTTCCTGCCACGCGTTGCGGGGCGAAAGAGAGCGCTTAAGAGAGGACTCTTGGAGGCTGGGCAACGGATGCCACACAACGGGCGCCCAAAAGTCTGACGGGACCGTTGGCGGAGTCTCCGAAGAGCCAACTTCGAAAGCCCTTTGAACGCCCAAGAACCCGAGTCCGAATGCGAATCCGAATCCGTATCCGAATCAGACTCCGACTGCGACTCGGCGCGAGTCCTGCCGTGGCCTCGGGTCCTTTCGGGTGTCGGGTGTCGGGCGCTTTCGGAAGTCGGGTCCTTCGCTGGGGCTGGCTCGACAGTTGGTTATGAAATCTGAACGTGTTCGCACGTGCCGCACGGATCTCGCAGCAGCTAAAGCCATCAACTCAACTCAGTTCCACTCCAATCAGCACTTCAGTCGCATCGCATCGTATCATCCCAGACTCTGACCGCAAAGTGAAAGTGAAAGTGAATGTGAAGGATTTGTGGGCGCAAAAGGAAAACTGACGAAGAACAATCGAACAGTGTGAAAGGGGGAATCAGAGATTTGGAACATTTCAGGCCAAGACTTTGTTTTGCAAATCGGTGTTTTTGTGTTCGCGCTTCGTCCTTAGTTGCCATCCCTCATCAACTTTAACCAACTCAATCAACAAGCTGCACAACTAAGGTTGCAAATATCTAGCGTATAATAAAAATCATCCGAGTCGAAGTTATATTTCAATTTGTCAAGTATCCGTCGGCGATAAATTTTTTTTGGTTTTTTTACAATTTTTTTTAACGTTTACAAGAAAGTAAGGAAAAACAAAAATAGTTAGTGTTTATGTGAACGAAACATTTGGTGGAAGCCAAAGAATACATAAGAGAGCGAGTGGAGTCGTTGGAAAGGCAAACAGGACCTGAAGCCGAGCGAACGTCGACTGAATTTAAGTAAAATACCAAGGCAAGCAATGTAAGTAGAAGGTTCGAATTTAAATTGCACTAAGCGTTCCCCGATTAGTTGGTCCATCGTGATTCCTGGCATACATTTGCGGCCAGTCAAACAGTCAGGCATTCAGAACAGTATTGAAATGGGTGCGGGAACATTGGTTCCTTTAAAGACGGAGAATTAAAGACCGCCTGCGTCTCCTGCGGGGATTCAGCGAAAGTCGGGCACACATCCTGCGAATGGGAGCCTGGGTATCAAAAGTCCCTGGCACCAGATCGCAAATCAACAGGAGAAACGTCAATTTCAGATTTCCGACTTCATTTCTGAAAGGCAAAAGCAAATCCATCCCGCACACACTCGCACTCACGCAGTGAAACACACACATTCGAATAATAGCAGGACTCTAGTTGTCCTAGTCCACGGGGGGCCGGGCATCTGTGGCTTGTGCTTAAGTTAATTATTATCAATTAATAGCTAATCACGATAAATGTGCATGAAAGCGTTAGCGCAAGGACACGGCGATACAGGATGTCCATGCCTAAGTGTTTGCATGGGTGTTGGTGGCGGAGTGGAGTCGGAGAAAAACATTTAGGACAAGGCAACAAGGCTGTTATCCGCATCCGCATCCTCCCACTCCCACTCCCTCTCCCTCGTGTCCTTCATCTAGTTCGGCATCCTGTTGATTTGTCCCACGCTGCGTATGAGCGAATGGAATTAAAAGTACGCATACGCACTGTTGGCGTAACCCGTGGCTGCAAAATAAATTACGCTGCCTTCGGACACGCCCAGAGAAAGCTTTGTTTTATTTTACTCTTGCAATATGTGCGTTAAATGCGTTATTTGCAAACAAAAGATTTATAGTTCTGAAAGTTCTCTGTTTTTGTTTGAAATTGTTTCATTGCTCACTCTTAAAAAACCACCCACACTAACTTAGCTACTATTTTATTCAACTTTCTGTTTTTGAAGTGGAAACAAAATATAGCTGTCATACAAAGGCAACGGAAACTACTAGGTTACAAAAAGGACTATGTTGTGCAAGATTTCAAGTTAATCAACATTTAGTAATACAATCAGTCTACATTACCTTCATACAAATTAAATACGGTTATTTTTCTTGTATTACTTGTACCTAAGTTTTAAGGAGTATATATCATAGTTGCACTCAGTAGTTTTCAACGTTGTAAAAAAGACATATTCGGCCCTATAAAAAATATATATATTCCTGGTCAGAATCCGTATGTCCGTTTCCACGCAAGAAAGTCTCTCAGTTTTAAAGCTATCTGGATGAAGTTGTCCCAAAAGTCTTCTTTATATTCCAAGTAGTAGACGGAACGGGTCGGATCGGACTTGTATATTATATAGCTCTATTATCATAAATTATTATAACCAACAATAATTTATGATAATAGAATATACGAGACAAAGAAATCTGAAAAATGTTATATTCAGGTTTTTTTAAAAATCGGACGACTATATCCTATAGCTGATTGAATTGATTGGGGAATTAAAAAAAACCTTCATTGTTTTTAAAGGAATATTTAATGTTTTAATTAGCTGCGTGGGAATTTAAACTACGGCCTGCCATCGTTAGCTTCCGTTTTGATTTTTTGTAAAGTTTAATGAGCTCAGTAAATAAATACACATATTTCACAGTTTTCTCTTATTTTAAGAAAAATCTTTTCTGCAATGATAACAATGGCAACTTCCCAATTTGCGTTTTATTATTCTTTTTAAGCAAATGAAACATTTTTTTAATAAAAATCAAGAGTAACAGATTTAATATGTGTATTTTTCTCCAGAAAAAATATTAAACGTTTTATTTAAAAACACAAGGGGCAGATTAATTGGAGTTTAACAGGCAACGAATCACATGAGCGTTTATTAATTATCAATTTAATGGAAAATTTCGGCAGCCGTTCGCCTGTTATTATTGGCAAATGAACAATGAAAGCGGAAAATGGGCGCATAAAGCGGATATTTATGATCTTCTGCTGGAATTCTCATAAAATTCAATCAAAGTTGCAGTTCTCAATTCCTCGCCTTTCCGTGGAATGCCTTTCTCCGCGCTCCAGTGGCGAAGCCAAGTGAAGTTCGTCGTCTTGGGCTTTGATCTCTGCGATGCCCTGTCCTGAATGGGAATTCCGGGGGGCTGGGTGCTGGGCGGTGGGGGGTGGGGGGTGGACAACAATCACATTCGCCGTTGGAGTGCCCTCAATAAACGATATTTTATTATTTTGTCTCTCTGCTGTTTGCCAGCCCCCTTCCGCCCCTCGCAGCCTCAGCTGCTCTTCCTGTTTCCCTCGTCCTTTTTTTTCGCAGCCATCTTTCTGTTCGGTTTTGTTCGCTTTTCCTGCTGCCACCTTCTTTTTTCTCTTCCACCTCCCCACCTCCCTTCCGCCCCTCCGTCCGACCGAGCTATCCCTTTTATCGTTTCAGTTACAAAGCGGCGCGCACTTTACGCTGATTGCTCGCTGGCGCAATCGTTCCACAGGACATGGCTTCCTCCTCGCCTTCCTTTGTTTCTCCCAGGCCAGCAGCCCCCCTTTCCCCTCCCCTCTGTGTGTGACTGGGCATCGATATCATTGGGTTTATTGTTACTTCCTTTTGCAATTATCCTTGTTAGTCGGCGCTCGGGCCAATGCACAGTGGCTCCCGGTTCTCCAGTTCTCCTGTTCTCCGCTCCTCCCTTCCGCTTATCCGTTCTTCATTTGCCTGCCCCGCGGTTCAGCTGGTCCTTTGCGCTGCACAGAGTATCAGGAGTTGTCACCCGACTCCGGCCTAATAAACCAGCAGTTGGTCCCCTCGTTCGGGAGCGTGTCCTGCGGCTTCTGACATCGCTGCTGCGAGCTGGGCCGGAAGTGCGAGTTTTCCACCGCATTTCCATCCTTTTAGCGCAGATTTGGTCCGAGGTGGGAAAACGAGAAGGCACAGCGGGGAAAATAGCCACTGAAACTGGTCATTTGCCCATTCGGCACTCTTTCACATGGGCAAAGTTCTTATCTGCGGTGTGTAAGTTGGCACTCAGAATACTGAAAATTAGATTTTCTTCAAATAATGTATGATGCTTTTAATTTGATTATACACAATTGTGGGAAACTACGCCCCAAAAACAATTCAAGTAATGGTCCAAATATGGATCCACATTCCTGGTTGAATTCGTTATAAGATTTTCATTGAATTTAACCTAAAATTTATCTGTATTTATTATTTGTTAATTGGTCAAAACAGGGGTAAATATATATAAAATATAAATAAATAAATATATAACAAAAATAAATATATAGTACTTATAAATTAAAGTACTATACTATAGTTTTTGTGAGATGTTGGCCTGGGATATACAAGTTAAGTTTTCAAAATATTATATTTATAAATCTAACTTACTGGCAACACATAATTGTATAATATAAATATATGTGTTTTATTACGATGTACATCAATTTGGTTATAAACATATTGATGTTTTTCAATACTAATTATTTGGTAGCATAAATAAAGTCCGCCAATGATAATATTCAAGCACTAAAAATGTTAGTGCACAGCCTTAAAGCGAAGCGTTCCATTGATAAAGTTTAAACATTAGACATCGACTGACACTCTTTAATTGATTTTTCCTCAATGCAGGACAACAAGAAAGCGCTGATACAACGCAAACTCAATCAAACTGTCAGCGACAATTCGGTTGGCCTCTGTCGCCGGGTTTTCTGCTGCCACGCCCAGTCGTTGGTCAGCAGGAACCAATAAACAAAGCATCAATTCCGGCGTCCCCCTGTCACCCCCTACCCTCCGACCCCCCCTCTGGCCCACGATCCGTTCGTTGGTGTGCACACCCAAGTAATAAAAGCGGAGCATACGCGCAGCATTTAATTAAAATCGTGCGTAAAATGCAACACTCGAAGGCCACGAAACACTAAACACTGTACAGTGAACACTGAATACTGAATACTGAAGACCCCAATGGAAAAAGCAAAACAAGCCGGGTGAAGAAACCTAATTAAATTTATTAAAGCACAAGGAAAATCCGAACTGAAATCAGCGGCAAGAAAACTCAACTCGAGACTGCTGCGAAATTGAGTTTAAGTTTAGCCAGCTTTCCGCACGGGTTGCAAACTGGCTGTTGGTGGTCCGAATCCGAGAGTGCTACATACTTTTGTGTGCAACGGCAACGCCTTTTAATGACCAAGCTCCTGCATGCGGTCACCCACCCACTGGGGGCACCTACCACACCCCCCCCCCCCCCCCCGACCCCTTTTTGGCATCACATTTTTTGCAATTAGCGGAATTGTTTCACATTTGCTTCACTTTCACACTTCTCCACCTTGCTCCCGCTCCATGGCCTGCAGTTTATCTGCGGTTGCAGTCCGACACCGCTTGGGTTTGTCACTCGGTTGACTGCCCCGGCCCCCCCCCCCAGTGCCACGCCCACGCCCATGCCCACCCCCGGTATCTGAGTGTGTCCACTATTCGGCACCCCCGGGATGTGCGGCTAAATCTTTTAAAACACATCTAAAACGACGTGGCGGAGGGTGAAGCCGGGATGCACAAACACTTTTCTGCACTTTACTCTCTCTTCGCAACACACACACACACACATAAACTGGCGATTCAGATGGCTGCACTTTAGTGGATAACCCAGTTTTCCCCGCTTAAAAGGTTTCTCCATTTTGGAAAGTTTTTCCGACCGCTTTACATAAGTGTCGCCTCTATCTGGTTTGTCTGAAGCTTAGTTTCAGGTATTTCCCAGTTTGTTAGCTTCGCAAGACATCAAATGGAGTCGCTGCGAAGAGAAGGAATTTCTGGAGTCGGAAAATGTGAGACAATACTTTTACTTAATTGGGCTTTTTTATTCAAATGCGGCTCCACTTCTTTTCTGTTTTATAATATATAAGATGTTCTAGCTGTTCTGGCATTCAAATATCCCTGACATACAGAAATGTAATAGCCTACATGGAAATGCGGTTACAAGAAAAGCATGCGAAACAGAGCGGAAGGTTTTTCCTCATGTAAATTTATTTTAAAGCTAAAATACAATTCCTCAAGATGTATTCCTACACATACTCCTCGCTGCTCCTTTTCAGCCCGCTGGCCCTTTCCTTCGTTTTGGCCACCTTTTCCTGCGTTTTTGTCAGCTCCGCAGCAGCAGGTATCATAAACCTCAAGGCGTCCATCTTTTTGTTTACATTAAATCAACGCACTGCAGAGCAGGAGACACTCACACACTAAGGGAATCATGCCGACATTATGCCATTACATTTGCATAATTATCATTATGTGTGTGGGCGTGGCTATGCGAGGCTTTTGGGACCACGCGCACACCACTCACTTCGCTTTCTTGAGTAAATGTTTGCATTTATTTGCATTTCAACGGAGTCAAATAAATATGAAAGCTCAGCATTTGCGGGTGTACTTAAGTCTCAGGGAAAGCGCGTGCAAAACAGCGATGGCAATCGGTGGGGGAGCAGCTCGTTCAACTTTAAATTGAATTCAAATTGAAAAACTTTCCTCTTCTGTCATATCCCTCGGGCATATCGATGGTCCTACTGCCAACTAGAGTCACCTGTTGCCCAAGGCCAAGCAACCTGCAAGCAGTCAACAGGTGCACCACGGATTCCGCGAACGGGGAGATATCGCTATCAAGGATACCAGTTTCATAGGATGAAAGTAGTCCGGCTAAAACGATTTAGTCCTGCGTAGTTGCTTCTGCTTTTCTAATCTAGAGAAATTAAGGGGCATCTTTTAACGAGCTGGAACCTGATTTCGAACAGTACTATGTACTAGTTTCTTAAAGTATTTACTTTTGTTATAATACAATCCTGTATATAGCGAAGTCCGTATTATCTATCTGTGCAATAGAGATGGCAAGCTTAATTTAGAAAATGAATAAATTACCTAAGCAAATGAATTTTCAATGTCCTCAAGCGTGTGATACGATGGATAATTAATTTCGTTCTTCTATTTTCACACATCAAAAATCAGCGACTTAATTATTAAATTTTAGTTCAGATAACTTGCTCATTGGAACAGCGAAAATCGGAATTTAAGCAAAGAAGGTTGTTGAGCCTATAATTGAAGTTACTCGAAACTCCCAAAAAGTATATTTTTTGAAGATAATACAAGTAATAGAAAACGAAATGGGGGGCTTTTGTTTATTTTATGGGAACCTTGATTCATCTGACAAGTCCGACGGCAGCTTCATCGGGTGGATCGGTACCGGCCCATTGGACATCTCAACCCCACGTTCTCTACCCACTGCTCAAGGTTATCATGGCGCTCGTGGCGAGGGGTACTAAAATGGAAAAGCCAAAAGCGACATCATGCCGCATTTTTCGTAACGGAGCAATGTGAAATTTCCAATTAGGTAGCATCTGGTCCCAGTAACTCGCTCAGAAATTTCGATGGCTCGAATGGGGGGCAAAGCCGAGATGCCCGAAATTGTGAGCTCGTCAGTGGGCCGGGGTCCGTCGAATGAAAATCAATGTCAATGCCTGAGCGCCAGCTGACAAGTCAGTCCTGTCCAGGCCGCACCCTTTACTCCTCCAAGAGTCTAGACTTCGGCCTCGACCACTGGCGAAAATGAAATGAAGGCACACACACGAGGGACGTCTCCACGTCTACAGTCCACTTCGGACCTTCCTCCTGGAGTCACGGAAATTGGCCAGGACCTGGAAACATGCGAGCCCGAGGACTCACTCTCTCTGGGTGCTGGGATTTTGGAGGAGAAAGCAGGGAAAGCTGCGCTGAGCTGGTTTTGGGGAATCGGTGGGACGGTCAGAATACAGGAGCTGCAACTAAAACCGTAAAACAGCATAAATTTATAATTGGGACTGGCAAACACTGCACACTGAGCTTATCGGCAATTAGGGCTGCGTAAAACACTCTTCTGCAGGTACACGAAATTTGAATTAAAATTCAGTTTGCCGCTCACTCGTACACATTGTTCCCGCTCATTCTGAAACATTCGGGCGATTATCAAATTGGAAATGTTACAAATTTTTGCGGATTAACAGCGGCAATAAAGACTGAAGCCCCGCATGTTTTTGCGTCTGTGTGTGCAGCCGACCCGCAATGAAATTCACAATTCTAGCCACCCAACCACTGCCCTCGTTTTGCGCGCACACATACAGACACTTGTTGAAAATCATAAAAATTTTATGTACTTAAAATTTTCATAAAGCTGCCAAACAATGCCGAACATCAACAGTAATATCAACAGCAACACAACCGAAAAGCACACAAAAACAAAAGCGAATTGAAAAAAATGTTAAAAACTTACCGCATGTTTGGGCTTCGTTGCGAGTAACAAACAAAAAAAAACATTGACAAGCGAGCAATCAAATTTGTTTAAATGCATTTTTGCGTACTTCATTTTTTGGATTTCGGTTTCCGCTTGATATAATATTTTGTTTTGTGGGACTGCAAAAAAACAAAACAACCTGAGGAAAAATTTCAGACAAGGCAAAGGCAAACAATTGAGCGTAAAATCGGCAAAAATCCAAGCAAATGGAAGCTGAAGATTTTATATAAAGGAGTGAAGTCAAGATTAAGTGGTCGAGTACTTAAAAATAAAAGTAACAGGGACTAAGGCTTTGCAATCCTTTACTTTTTACTAAGTTAAATTAAACAAAGTGAAAATGAAAGAACGCTCTTGATGATAGAATGACACTTTTCAGAACTACTTCAAAGTTTTCTGCAGACATCAATTCTCAAGTCAATACAACAATATTTATCGAAGAATATTCCCCAAAACTACAATGTCTTTTTAAAAATTAAATTTTAGCCTTTTTGGCCTCCTTCGGCTGGGCCGAACTTAGTGATAACTATTTGACTACATGTTGGCAGCTCGATATCGGTCGTAAATGGGCATTAACATGAACATTACGGCTAACTGCTGCCAGTGGAATTTCCGTCCGCATCGCAACAAGGTGTTCTTAATGGGATTATGTTGGTCGGGCTGGGGCAGCAGCCGATTCTTTGTCGCCACCAGGCACGATATATCCGAGGGTATTCTGGCTTTTTTTTGGCAGAGTACTGCCACAACTATCGTGCATCCACCGCATTAATCCCGTGGGGGGAGGGGGAGGGGGGGGTGCGTGCGTGCCGATAACGAACTAGGTGCAAGTGGCATTCGCTAATTGTTGGCCATGTTTTGTGCTGACAATTCGCTTTCGGCCAAATAATTCATGCAAAACTCACGAAATTGTCACGCAACGAAGTTAAGAATACGGCGATGATGATGAGACGCTGTTAATTAATTAATTAGCCCCCTTCCAGCGGGGCGTGGCCGGTGGTTTCGTGATTTATGATAAGAGCGCTTTTCCCCCTCGCTCCCCTCGTCGTCCATGTACTCTTTGCGATTTGGTGAAAATGATTTCCTCCTGGCTCCCAACACGCAAAAGTGACATTTTTATTGTTGGCGTTTTGCATGTCGTTGGGCGGGGAGGGGGTGGGAAAGGGGCGGTCCGGGCGCTGTATCATCATTAGGCCAACTCATTTCTGTGCTGCGCAGCGTGGGACGCGTGCATCATGTTGCAAACAGCCAGATGGGCCTCCAAGTGGAAAGGGGGAAAGGGCGAGGGGACCTTAAGGTGGCCCATGTTGACGATGCTAATTAGCCTCCGCTCCGTCATTGTCCTCGGCATCAGCTGGCTACCCGGCGAGTGGGCCAAAGGACCTCTTGTCCTTGTGCTCCGCCTCGCGACAGGCAGACAGACAGACAGTCGCACGGAAAAGCGAAAGTTTTCGGTGAAAGCGCTTTGGATGGCGAATTATCAGCGGCGAGTGTTTCGGGGTTTTTCCCATAATAATTTTTACTTACCGTTCCAAAAACGGACTGTGGAATTTTTAATGAAAAACGTTTTTTAAATGCAGAAAGCGGGGCTAATTCGTGGGCCACTTTTATATTTCATACTCCAATGGTTCAATAAAATTATATATGGTTCTAAGGGTAAGTTGAAAGTCACTTGGAAATGAGTCATTATTAAAACCAATAATAAAATTGTAAAAAAGCTACACATTAATAAATGTCTTATTACAATATTAGGCAAATATTGGGCTGATTTAAAGATAAAGCTTTAAAGGTTATTCTTCGTGTCTTATCGTCAAATGCTGAGTTTAGTTTATAGTTCATTCCCCAGGCGACTCCATCCTTAGATGTTTCTGATGGATTTCCGATCAGAAGCTCTCTGCTTATCGCCGCTCCCATCTTTGGACACTCAATAATCCGCCAGTCAGCAGTTGTTCCCCTCTGATTCATGCCTGCCGGCTGTCCCGTTTTCGGATCCGTCCGCACCCAGCTCTGTGGGGCCGGAATTTGTGTATTCGACGGCAACGGTGGTATTATCATCAATTCCAGTGTCTGGCAAGGTTGCCCCCACCTGCACCCCGCACCCCGTCCATTAGTGGCCCAGCATCCCTCGTATTTCTTTCATCCGAGTTGGTTGTCTTTAAAATATTTTCGGAGCAATGTTTCCATAAATACACAACACAAGTGGGCGGGCGGAGGGGAGGGGAGGGGAGGCCGTCAAGGGAACGAGGGAGTCGAAAACAGGCACGCACCGAAATTCGGCTTGGTATGAGTGTTTATGTATCTGTGTGGGTGGCCGTAAGCAACATTGAAGGAAGAATAAACAAAAGCTCTGCTCGGCTATTGTTTGCTTAGGCATACTCACTCTCCAACACACCCACACACACACATACACACACACCAACACAGACACACAGCGAAAAAGAGTGACTGAAAATTCATAATTCCCTGAACCACACTGCGTATACGCAATGCTGCCAGCGCTTAAATCGCGTTGCGAGAAATTGTATGAATAATAAAAACCAAAATTGGCCTTCAAGTGAAACGAAATGAAATTAGACAAAAGTTCTGATGACTTTCCGCGGCCAGAGCAGCCAGCCGAACGACAGAACGGGGCCAGAGAAGTGGAGGACCAGCCGACAATTTGTCAATTGACGCGCACCCAGGCGCTGGCAGCTCCTTCCGCCCGACTGCCTCTCAATGCCAGGACACCAAGTCAATTTTCATAGACATTTTACTGCAGTCCATCATTTTGCCCCGCCCGCCCCCGTATCCTTTGGCACGGTCTTTAGAGCTTTTCGAGTCCATCTGGCTGGAATAAATACATTTGCCTTCATGGCAGGATCGCCGGCCCTTCCTCATTCGCCCGTCTAATCGAGGGCGCTCTGTGGACTCCGTTTCCATGGGGAATGGGTGGCGACATCAAAGAGTTGGGGATGGGCTCCAAGGGTCCAAGGGTCCAAGGGGGCAGCTAGCAATCGGTGGTAGTGGCCAGGACTTCCAGCCGCTCCTCTGGCAGCTCCACGGCCTCTGCCTCCTCCGGATCCTCTGGTCGCCCAGCAGACTCCTTCCGCTCCTCCTGGTCCTCCTTGGGGCGCACTGCGCTCTGGAGGCGACGCCTGGACTTGGTCCTAATGTCCTTGGCCCTGGCAGGACTCGCAGTCTCAGCCCGCGTCGGCGGCTGAGGCTCCGTGGCCTCGTAGGCACTCAGCCAGAGCAGGGTCGCCAGCGTGGTCATCAGGCCACCCATGATGGCCCACTCCCAGCGCTGGTAGAGATCGGGGGACATGCCCGCGTAGCGCCGCAGGACGAGCTGCAGCGCCAGGTGGAGGATGTGCTCCACGCTGCACCAGAGCCACAGGGCCAGGACCTCCATGACGGCCACGCCCAGCACCAGCTCGACGAGGAAGGCGGCCAGCCAGCCCATCCGCTGGCGGTAGCGCCGCGGCAGGACCTCCATGTCGTGCAGGAAGTGCAGGATGGCGCAGTAGGCGATGTGGCCCGCGTAGACGGTGCCCGGGATGACCGGGAAGCGCTCGATGTCCAGGAGACAGCTGCCGCGCATCCCGAAGTGCACGACGCTGGCGATCAGCAGTACCAGGGTGGAGGTCATCTTGCAGAGGAGTGCGCTCGATATTTGGCTAGTGTACTCGGAATTTATTTTGCGATCTTTTTTATACTCTGAGCCGGAATTTGAAAAGCCGAAAGGGTGTGTGTGTCAGCTCCAATGAAACGTTATGAATTAGGTGTAGCTGGTTGACCAGCAAGTGAAATTCCGAGTACTTTATCCCGGTCTATGTGATCTGACCGAAAATAGACAAACCTTTTTTTGGCTTAGAACGAAGTTCAAAGGTATTTTCAACAGATAAAAAGATTTTTCTACTAATTCAATTCGGACAGTCTAGGTAAGATTTATTTTAAGACCTCTAGTAAGCAGGTAGATAACAAATGGCATTGATTAAGTCTTTACAACTTTTTTAAATAGGTAGTATAATGCAACCTACTTTTCGTGTAAGGGACTCATCATTTCCTAATTGTATTCAAAAACCTATGGAATAATTGGCTTTTGAGATTAAAAAATGTCAGGAAAAAGTCAAAGGCAACGTTAATCTTATTGTTCTTTCAAAGACTTAACACGCTGGCCGAAGTCCGCGAGACAGGAACCTCTGACCTGAGCTAATTCTGGGCTAAGTCATATTTCCAATTAATTGTAATTCGCTCTGGCGCAGACAATTTCCATGCATTTAGCAGTGCGCCAGGTCATTAGTGGACCCTCAGTCCTCCGCCCCGCCCCCCTAATCCCTTGTCACGCCCATTTATGTTCATAAATTATGCAGTCAACCTCTGATGCTCATTGACCCAAAGCATCCCCCTCCCCTCTTTCCTTCCACCCAGTGGGGCAGCTGTCGAAATGTTATTTCTTTCCTTTCTGCCGCTTTTTTTGTGTTGCCGGGCAGAGAAAACCTTTTGATCCCTTCCGGCTTAGCTGGGACTAAAAGTAGAGCACGACGAAAATAAAATTAAAAAACAGACAGCAGCGGGTGGGTTAATCGGGAGTAGGGTGGGCCTTTTATCGCCGGAGACAACTTTAAATTTATTGCAAAACCGAAGCGGACAAAAGCCAAGGCCAAGTCGAAGGCAAAATTATTTATTTGCCTATGATGTCGCTCCTTTTTCGGACATACAAACGTTTTTTTTTCGGCCAAGGGGACATGCCGATTAGTTCGATTTTTATTCTATTCCGGGCAAAACAATATTTTGCTACAGTCTGGATCTCTGGCTGTTGGCTTTGATTAAAAGCGGCGTGGCAGATTGGTATGTACCCCCCCTCCCCCCTCCATCCATCACCCGACTATACTGCCTTGCCAGTCCATTGAAAGTTTTGTTTTCCCCACATCGACGCACGTACAATGGACTTGGGGCGCTGGGGAAGTAGAAGTCCCCTAAGAACGCTCGCTATTTGCTTATGTAGATTTCGACCAAACTTTCGCATTTATTCTGGACGCTGTTGTTGAGCAAACAATGTTGCAACAAAAGGGGTCACCAGATCGGGCCGATATGAAATATGAGATGTGGCCCCTTTGTCTCCTCTGCCATCACGATCCCTTCTCGACTCGGGCATTTTTATACGTATTTATGTTAAATTCATGATATTTAAATTAGTTAGCCAACAGTTTGTCCTTGGTCCCTCGTTGGCATGCCCTCGCCCTCACCCTCGCCCTCGCCCTCGCCCTCGCCCCCGACCCCTGACCTTTGCCCTTTGGGGCTGGCGTACAAAGAACCACCCTGCTGCAGTGACCAAACATTCAATTATGAGGCCTCGAATCCGATTCTGACTCTGTGTCCCGGTGTCTCAGCCCCACTTTGGCTTTAGCCCTGGCTCTGGGTCTGTGTCTGAATCTGGCTCCGGCTCTTGGCTTAAGCTCATCTGCCATTAGCATTTCAAACGCCACGCATGGCAAGAGGCGAGGGGGGAGGGGGGCGTCAAACTTTTACCATTTGCCTGCGAGCGGCAAACGACAAAAAGCAAGGCAAGCTGGCAAAAGTTTGCCATCATATATCTTGTCAGTGTGCGATGCATACGTTATCGGCGGCGCCCTTCCACTTCCCTTTCCCCCACTGCTCCGCCACCTCTTCCCTCCTTCCCCCATCCCGCAATGGTCAAGTAAATGAGTTTTCCTGTGGCTTTTCCACTTTTGTTTTTGCGTGCTTTGCCATTTGACAGATCAAAGACCGACTAATACACAAGCAAACAAAACACACACTCGCACGGATCGGATGCCGCAACGGAAATGGATATTTAATTAAAGTTTTTGGCTTTGTCGTCGGCTTTTCTTTGTCTCCCGTTCGAATTTCCCCGATGGAAAATTGAAATTGCTTAATGTCCAAATGATGGCCACAAAACTCTTAAGCAAAAGGTGTGCAAATATTTGTTTGAGCAGGTGTCGCATGTCGCTTAAGTCCCAAATCAATATCAAAGTGGATCTGCCTAAATTGATAATAGTGTTATTTTAATTATTTCACAAGAAAATAGAAAATATAACTGAAATTGTGAAAATATGTAGGACTAATGTTTGTGTTTAATACTTTAATCTTTTCTTACACTATTTCGGCACTAAGTAGCGGGAAGAGTAATAGTTCAAAATATTAAAATGTTTGATATTTAAACTATATTTTATGAAGGCTTTCCCTCCTTTGAACCTACCAGAGTTCAGAGTGCGGACTGGGGGATTTGGGCATGGAGAAGTGGGTTGTTCTGTGCGCTGGCGACGAACTTTATGACTTTTATCTTGGCTTGGAGTTCGAGTCACACGAAAAAGCCGAATTGTTGACCCTCTGCCCCTTTAAAAAACAAATTTCCGTTGCCACCCACTGACCATAGAGCCACCTCCAATCCCAGCACCTACCACCTCCAACTTTCCAGCGCTCATCAGTTGAGTTTTTAAACTGCCTCACGGCCAAATGCATAAATATTTCCACTGCCAGCCGGCCACGCCCTCTTTTTGCCGCCTTTCGTGTCCGTGTTTTCCGCCACCACTTGAGTCCGCCTCCAGTTTCATGCACTTAAAAAAATAATCCAATTCCAAATTTATTTATTAAATAGTTAGGAATTAACGAATGTCCGGAAATAGAAAAACAATTTAAAGCGATTCGAAGACTTTTTTTTTAATTAAATCTTACAATTTTCCTGAATTTGTAAAAGTACATATGAACATTCCTTTTCTCCTTTTAATTTTTTTTTGTCAACAAAAAATTTTATTGACATTAATTATAACCTAATAAATTTTCGTTATAAAAAATGGTTGTTAACAACAATAAGAATAGCTCTTGATTTCCAATGGCTTATTTTAGAAGAATTTACTTTTGGAAATTCAAGCTAAAACTCACTAAGTTCACGACCTTTCATCTTTAATTTGTTCGTTTCTGAATCTTCTGAGTGTACCAGCCACGTAAAAAACTTAAACACGGGCATTTTTCATATAAATTTATTTGGGAGGCTGTCCATGTTGTCGACCCATGGAGAAACATAGGCGGGGCAAACAGACTGGGCGCTAAATTTGCATATTTGCAGCAAAGCAGCGCAACGCAAAAGTGTCATAAAAATTGTACATTTCAATGAATGGAAGTCAAAAAACAACAAGAGCAGCGGTCATGGGAAGGGCCAGTTCTGGACAGCTAAATGAAAAGGCAATAAAAATGTTATACGGCAGCAAATGCCGTGACAAGAGATAGCAAACGACGTCCAGCCGGAATGTGGAAAATTTTGAAATGATTAAAGACCCAGCAAAGACACAATCTCTGTATCGGGCTTTAGGGACAAACATTTTTATTGTCAATTTCGTTGAGCTTCTGAAATTATTCAGCACACTAACTGAGTGGTGTGGTAGGGATTTGATGACGGAGCTCAGAGTTTAACTACAAACCATTTTGTATCACTAACAAGCTTAAAAAAGAACAGAGCCAAAACCAAAATCATGAGTAATATATTTCCCTGACTCATTTTCAGTTCTCTGAGTGTAGTCCCTTCCCGAGTACGATTTGTCACTGCCGACCACAGTAATCTGATTGCCAAACTAAGTTAGGTTTGTTCTTGAAACCAGTTGATTCGCCCTAAACTTTCAAAAATACGATAATATTCAGAAGGCCTATTAAAAATTAAGAAGACTAATTATAATTACCCGTTACTTCTAGAATAAATATTCTTATTGAAATATTATTTGATGTGCAAAGTATACATTTGAAGGAACATCTAAATAAGGATGGTGCCATTTAGACCCATTAGGGAATCACTAAAAACCCGTTAGTCACAGCAATATTTTTGCTTTGAATCAGGTTTCATCTACTCCTCGAATTCATGTTTTCTCACGGAATGGAAATCCGCGATATATAAGCAGTCGGTCTTTCCGCGCTTATTTGGATGCCGTTTCCCGTGTTTTGTTTAATCATTTTCGCCGCGCACTCTAGTCGCAGTGTTCGCCGCCTTTCGACGGATTTTTGCATAATGAAATTGGGACACGGCGCACAAAGTGAGCTGCGATGCCGACATCATCGAGTTACAAATTCGTTTACGTTTACGTTCCCTTCTCTTTATTGCTCGCCGATGGCGGACAGAATATTCAGAAAACAGGAAAAACAACAGCCATGGCGCGCAAATTTTGTAGGTTTTTCTCACTTATTTTTCGGCTCTCGTTGGCTCTCGGGCTTTTGTTTTTCGTGGCAGATTGCGTCAGATATTAAATTTATTTACGCGAAATTCGCACGTTGGCTCTCTCATATTGCTCCGCCCCCGAGAAAGGCGGGGGCGTGGCTGGGGGTTCTGATACCCTAGCCGAGCACGAAAAGGCTTGTTTTGGGAAATTTCTCCAGTGACAGCCACATGATATAGAGCCAAAGTTTGCCTGCTTTCGAAATCCCTCTTCCGGGAACTTTTCTTCCAGAAAATTCCGTATTGATAAAAAGGCAATGGCAAGAGCTGCTTTTGATAGAATCTGACTTAATGAGCAAACATTATGGGCAGTGACGGAAGGAGTGTGATGCACATGTGTCTACACTCGGAAAAAAAACTTAAAACCCGAGAACGAAAGGAGTCGAAAGCACCACACGAGTATGCATAAAACAACGTCGACCTAATTCAATAGGTTCGTAGCTTTAGTACAAAAAATGAATAGTAATTTTTTAATTTTGGTAACATTTTAAGTAACTGCGAAAACTCTTCCTTAATCACATGTGTACCTTACTTTCTGCTTTTTTTGTGCTGTTTTATAACTACATATTTAACTGCTAATTTGTTTGCATATGTTATGTTCGGTTATGTAAAATGGCGAGTCTAAAGGCTTTAACGAACCACTTTGGGGAAGTACTCTTAAAAAATTCATAAAATGTTGTTTCTATTTTACCATTATTTGTTCTTTTCACTTACCATTTTTTGTTCATAATTACTAGCCCAAAAGAACAAAAATGTACCAAGCTCCGACACACAACTAAAGCACCATTTTTAAGTGCATTTACACAAAACCGGAACAATCCAAAGGGAGAAAGCCTCTTGTTTCCAATTAATATTTTTTTCCGCTCGGTGCTGCGCGTTGTTGGCGCTTTTTTGGCGCGGATTACCAACTCAAAAATGCAACCATTTGTATGTGTTTTTTGTGTAGCCAAGAGAAAAGGGTACACTGGACCAAATGTTGCTGTTTTGTGTGAAATAGGGTAAAAAGAAATTATGGTAGCATTTTTCAGTAATTTTAAGTCGTATTCGTCCTCTTATGCAACAGTGTTTGAGTATACAACATTTTTTTAATTTCCTTGACCATTTCCTTTGGCATTTCCTTTTTCCAGTGTAGGGATAGGGGCTTAATTCTATGGGTGGAAGTTTTTGAATTCTACGCGCGTCCATGGCGGGGGGATTACGTTTCAATTAGGCACTAGCCGGAATCCGAAACAAAGTTTCTGGTAGCGCAAAGCTGATTGGACCAGATCCGACTTATTAGCTGCTTGTGAGGCTGATGACTCGGTTGGGAGAAGGATTTTTGGTAAATCCAGTGTAGTAACTCTTAAGCGTAATTCGCGAGTGATAAAGCTTGGACTTAGATTTGAAAGTGCTAAGGTGTAACGGTCTAAAAAAGTTAGACTAAGACAAAAATAAGTTCAAATTTCAATGTTTGAAGGTGCTGTTCTTCTTTCACTTGGATGGCTCTTCACCATTTTGAAGAGAATAATTTATATTTTAGTTCAGTAATAAATAATCTATGGTATATTGTGGCTTAATAAAAACAGCAACAACATCGAGAACATTCACCAATCCAAAAGGCGGGCTATGTGATTCCACCGAGCGTATTTATCTATGAAAATACTTAGTTATTCCGGCTATTTTACATAAACATTATAGAAACTAGGCAACATCCTTAGCTCGGAAATAGACAGGCAATAGCTTATCCTGTTTGCGGCATAAATAGCCATAACACATCCATGTTCCTACTAAAAGGCATACAAATACGCCATTCGCTTTCAGGCCATACACAGTTAATTGAACTGTTTGTGGGCTGCATAACATGCGAATTTAAATGTTTTCACTGCCTGGCGTTATTTATGACTGCCGCCGGAGGCTTGGCCAAACGAATCGAATATAAATATTTAATAAGCATGCAGGCGCAGAGAAAAACGCGTCCGACATTGCATGTGTGTGAGTGTGTGGCAGGACATTCAGGATGTGGATGGCGGGGACGCACAAACAACGAGTGCTGCACATTTAAATCTTAGCACAACTTGATCCGTCAGTGACGTGAGCAGCTCTTAGTCGTCCTTTTGCCCAGCAACTGGCAATCGTCCTTCTTCCCTGGCCTTGGTTTCCGAGTCCGAATCTCAACATCCTGAATATCTGCCGGGCGGAATGTGCAGGGAACGAGGCTTGTCAGGACAACCTTTCGTGGGAAACGACTGTCAAATCTGCTTAAAATTTTATGATGGCTAGGCGAGTGTCCTGACTCCTCCTTAAACTCCTCCTTAAACTGAAACTGAAGAACTCCATTTGCTTGTTGCTCCTTTGCAGACCGAATACCTTGGCATTACCTACTTAGAGTCGAATCGACAGCGGACTCAGCACTTCAGGACTCAAAGGACTGGACACCTCGGACCACTGGAGTGGTCGGCCGATTGGTAAGTCTGTCTGGCTGAAAACATCTTAAATATTCAAGAGCTGCCAGCATTCATTGGTCGGAAGTGGGGTGCACAGGGGAATGGGCGGCGGCCTCGTTTCGGGGTTAATTAAAATACAGAATACACTTTGACAAAATGCCATTTAATCTACTCAGCAAATCCCGAAAAAAGCAGGCGGCAAATTAATTATGCGCATATTTGTGGCCTCAACAACAATAACGAAACACAACCGTCGGCCGGAAGGAAAGGCGAAGTCGGCCCAAAGAAAAATAAAAAGGCTCATTGTGATTTGCATTTTCGTCCTTGTCGGTGCGCCATTTATGACAGATTTCTGCCGAAGAACCGCTGCCTGGCAACCCTCTAATGCTGTGGGTGGTCGCGGGTGGCGGTGGGCGGTGGGTGGGGCCATCTATTAATTACAACAACAATCTACTACTAATCAGCCGGGAATCGTGGAGCGGTGGACGGGGGGGGGCGGCCGGTATTAAATCGTCTTCAGTGTTAAATGAGCCGATGAGTCGCATAAATTTCCAAATGGCGACTGTACTTTTCGGCTAACAGGGTCAGGATGCTTAACCATTAGCGACGGGGTCAAAGCTGTTCTCATTTTACTTTAAGAGCTAATTTCCAAGACTGCCTTTAAATCACCGACCCACATTTTTATGGCACAGCGCTCCGAAGAAGTTGACTGGTTTCACTCACCTGGAAACGAACATTTAAATAACTATCCATACAAAACACATCACCTAATTTATGTTTAAATTCATACATTATTTTTTGGGCATACAAATTACTTAATTAAACCTCAAAGCAAATACAAAATTGAAATAGATTGATTTATAAATTATATAATTGGTATTTATTTATTCATAAATTATTAATTATTCTTACATCCGGATTAACAAGAAAGGTAAGAGTAAACAGCATTCTCAAAAGGTGTTCGTCTGCTGCCATTAAACGTCAAAAACGTTCGCCTTGCTGTCATGGTATTAAACGGCTGCTTATGGATTCAGCTCCCAGCCCAATCAATTTGATCAATATTAACGCATTGCTTATTAACTTCATTAGTTGGTTAGGGAACTCAAGAAGCCAGCCCCACCGTTTATCCCTTCTCCTTGCGATATGTTTTCCTATATTAAATATTTATGCTGCGCTGATTAAGGGCTTGCCGTCATGGTGGATCGAATCGGATGGATTTTGCATTATTAAATCGAGTCTTGAACAACTAATCAAACTTATGCAATTATCGCTGCTGCTTATTCAGTTTAATGCGCATTTATCTGCAGAGCAGGCGGGGCAAAACAACAACGAACTCCCATTAAAATCCGGCTGAGTTGGCCCAATCGCAACGGGTGGCGTCCTTCGGGGAAGGCGTTCGAGAACAACCCCAATCTGCACAATCGAGCACAAACACACTCTTGAGCATAATTTATTTATTTAGGACAAGTTCGCTTAAATACCACAAAAATCAGTAAAACAATATTTTTAGGGTTACCTTTCATGAAGGTAGAAATTTTCTAAAATTGTTCATCAACTGCTAACCTCTCTAAGATTTTGAGGTCGAATTCGACATTATTTTGAAGAGACAAGAAAACCCTGATGTTAAAGAACCAAAAATCAGTCACATTGATTTTTTCGAAGCTTTAAATTAATTATACCAAAATCTCTACCAACCAGATCCGGATGGAAGAGATCTTACGAAGAAAGAAGGAATGACAACAGCGAGCTTTTCGGACCACCATTTCATTTGGTAAATGTTCAGTCATATTCGTTCTTCGTGTATAAGTGAATTGATAATATGGTAATTGAAAAGTTTTCCCGAAATGATTGCGTGAAATGAGCCTCGCTTAAGCACAGGACCCAATGGCTTCGCAGCTGAACAGAAGAGTGGAAACCCCATGAGCGTTCTCCGTGTAATTCCCCGAATGAAATAAAAGTCAGCAGATAGCGAAATTTGTGAAAAGTAAGGCGAAAAAAGCGCGAAAGCAATATTTGGGTAAGCTCGACCGAGGCCGTGGCAATAATAATAATAATAACTCACAAATAAATATTGAAATGGAAAAAAACCGCCGGCCATATCAGTGCTCCTGTTGGTGTAAGGAGGGGAAAAGAGGGGAAAGGAGGGCAAGGAAATAAACAAAGCCAAAATGAAATGAACTGTAATCAATTTCGAGTTCGAGCCGTGGGAGGGTGAAGTGGGAGGTGGTGGGGGGCGGTGAGAGGCGGTGGCAGGACAAGGACGCGGCGATGGCTGGACGATAATATCCCCGGCAATTTATTGTAAGGTCCTTCTGCCCCGAACAGCCCAGCCAACTATTAACGTTTTCGCTGGAAAAAACAAGTCAAAAATATTTATAAATAAAATACAAGTTGACCAGAACCGCAAAAGTGAAAAGAATTATTAGCCTGGGCGATAGCGTTGGCGGCGAGGAAATGTTCGGAGGAAATATATAAATACATTTACATGTAGGAGAGAGGTCCGAAGGTTGGAACACCATTTGGGCTCATGCTTATGAAACAGGAAGTCTTATGCACCCTTAAAAAGCTTAAAGTATTATAAATAAGATGTCACAACGACTGCAATGAGTTTCTTCCTGGAAATAATTTAAAATATATTTGCAATAATTATTTTTATTTCATTTTTGACTTACGTACTTTGTACTTTACGCTACTAACTAACATTCCTTCTGAGATAATATATAAGCTACAAAATAAGCAAAATTACCATATTGACACATACAATTTCAAATATATATTTCGACTGTTATGGGCAAAAAATAAATATTTGGCCACCTAAACTTACATCGCAAGCCATAGACCCCTAGAAAAGTAGAAGAATATTTTGGGTTTGAGCAGCCTGCTGTTAGCACACTTGTGATTTCTCTGTTCTATTTTTGCGTTCTCCCTCCCTTTTTTGTAATTTAGACTGTTTTTTGTAAAAGTTTGCCGCAAATTTTTCGGTCGTTTTTTGCTTTTTAACGATTCAACTTTTGTTAGCTTTAGCGGCGTGGCCGATTTTTCTTTTTAATTTGGCATGGCCAGTGAAATTTATGAAATCTCGCACAGTTGCCGATAACAGTCGAGTGGTTGGAGGGGTTGAGCAGGTGGTGCAGGGTGGTGCAGGGTGGTGCAGGGTGGTTCATCTGGAGCCATGAACGAAATCAGAATCAGAACGAAAGTGGCCAACGAAAAGTGTCTAGTGGTGGCTCTGTTCTCTCCGGCAGCTCTTTTCCTTGCATTTCTATGCACCGAGTGGTAATTAATTTCCACAGCCATTGCGCCCAAGTGCACGAACACACTGAGAAAAAAGCTTTCAACAAATTGTATATTTATACATTTTTTTTTATTTTTAGTACCTTTGATAATGTTGCGCAATGCCTATAAAAAATTGGACAGCCTTTTAAATATTGTAATTCTATTTTAAGATATATTTGCAATACTGTGAAAATAAATGTGTATATATCAAAGTTATGAGAGATATAATCAGGGGTGCTCCAGAAGTCTTTTCCCATCAGATTCTTACGGAAAAACGAGTGGGATTGGAAGAGATTTCTGGAACAACCCGGAATGAGAAAGATGGCCTTACGCTGATGTACATGAAAAGTTTACACACAGTTTAAGATGTTACCCAAAGGCACTATACATAATAAGATTTTTAGAAAGATACAGTTTTAAATTAAAATTGTATTATTTTTAATTTCTAAATGTTTGTAGATACATTGGTATAGCTTGTCATATTTAGTTTTTGGTTAGTCCATCAGTCAATGCTGCATCCATTTGCGACCGACTAGTAGAGTCGTTTCCATTGGGATTGTACTTGAAGTCGATATTTTTTTCTCAGTGCACATGCACACGCTGAAACAGTTATGTGCAGTTATGCTACGGGTAAATAGGCGGTGGGTGGTGGGCGGGGAAGGACCCTGTCCAGTCTGCAGCTTCCTTTCGCCTGGCTATTCTCTGCACATGCAGCAGCGCACTTTATCAATTTTATGTCGACTATAATTGCATTAAATTGAGTTTCTGCCAGCGAGCCGAGCAGCCACGCCCCCGCCTCCTGGCCGCCCACTTGGGAGTCTTCTCCGGATTCCTGGTCGCTGCGATAGGAGCGCTGTGCATATATTTACATGGCCATATTAAAAAGTTGCCTGCAAATGAAGTTATTGTTTAAAATGGGCGGCAACAAATTTATGAACTTGCCGGCGGGACGGGAGGGGGCGTGGAAGTGGGGGTGGGGCTGTAGGTGACTCCGCATTAAAGCAATCTGCAGCAGCCACTCCTGCCGAGACTGGCGGATCGGGCCAAAGGATGCGTTGACGCCCACGAGGCGTGGCCAGTCGGCTCCTCTCACGGCCAGGAAATGAAATTATTGATTCGGGCTGGGATTCCGGGATTCCGGGAGGCGGACGGCACAGGCGAAGGAGACACGAACATGACACCGCATGAAATCTGACAACAGACGGGAAATAAGAAATTGAAAGCCTCGACTTGCCTGACGCATGAAAATGGAGGCCCACACACATGCCAGCCCCCCGCTCCCCCGCCCCCACCGCTTTCAGGACCTCGTCTCGGAGGGCGGCGGGAGGTGGGCGTGGCACACATCAAATGACAAACGAGTTGCCGCTGCATTATTGAATTAAACGCGCAGGCGACACACACGGACACCTCCTTGGACCGTATTCCTGCGTCTGTGTTTTGTTAATAAGCAAGGCGGATCGGCAATTTATTGGCCATTGTATTGGCCATGTGCAGGCCGTATTGGAGTTTCAGCCTCCTTTGGCATGGCTTCGCAAAAAGTCGCAGCAGACGACTTTAAAAGTTGCTGGAACTTTCCTGCACTAAGGGAAAAAATGTCTCCTTTTCTTTAAGACAGCCCGTTTTCCAAATTTATACTCCAGGGGCTAGTGTCCCCGAGCTTCAAGCGTTTGGACAAGGGTCTGTTGGCCATTCCCCAGACAGGTACAACATTTATTTATTTGTTTTAGTTTTTATACCCGCTATTCGATGGATAAAGAGGGTTCGGAAAGGCAATAGTAGGTAAATGTAGTATACATATAAGAGCGCCACTGAATTTCGTACAAAAGCCTTAAGAAAAACATATATTTTGTACCTCCTCATACCTTCGTATTTATTCTTCTATTGATTGTATAGTATACACATATAATTATTATATTTTATTATTAAACTTACTTGTTAAACGTTATCAAATGGTTCTTTTTAATTCTTTCATATTAAAGTGCTGGTATCGTATCTAGACTCATTATCTTTGAGGTGCAAAACATTTGGGTGTGCCATCCTTGCACCTCTTTTTCGCAGTGTCCTTGAGTGATGGCCAGTGCCGAAAGCTCCGGCTTCGGCCTTGGGATCAAATTGGGCCACTCCGATCTGGGGGACAGCAATTTCGGCGCTGGTAAGCAGTTGCTTTGACTAATTTGCGCCAGTTCCCGATTGCGGCCCGTATTTAAATGAATTTCCCCCCCTTTCCCCGGCGATATAACGGTCTATTTAATTGTAGCCAAGACAGACGCTGGCGGAGAGCCTTGGCCGCCCGAATTTCGTGTTTGTAGCCATCTAATGAAGTTGCCCGCTGTGGAGAGCGAATGGAAAAAAGGAAAAAGGAAAACGGAACAGAAACCAAAAACGGAAAGAAACTCTGGGGCCCGGCTGAAAAAGACGCACACGGCGCAGTGGGAATGGAAATGGAAATGGGCCGGAATGGGCCGTGGGTCTAGGCCAACAGCAGTTGCCTAGGACCCTCATTTATTTTCACTTTAATCAAAGTGTATGGCAACGAGGCAACAACGATGACGAAGCGCCACCGACCGCAGATGCTCGATGCTCGATGCTCCAAGCTCCGTGCTCCGTGGTCCACGGAGGGAAGGGGGTGGAAAATGCGAGGGGCTGAGAAAATGGTGGGGGGTGGCTGATGATGGAGGATGCTGAACAAATTTGGCTTGGCATGCCCAAAAGAATTCTAAAGCGTAAAATAACAAAGACTCAACGGCGGGCAACCAAAGGCATAGGCGAAGAAGAAGGAGAAGGAGAAGGGGATGAGAAGGAGGAGGAGGGGCAACAGGAGCAAGGTTACGAGGAAAGGGGAGCGAAGAAAAAGAAAGTAGTTGTGTTTTAATGCGAGCACCGAGCTACACGTTATCCTTTCAGGCTGGAAACAAAAGCAAAACCAACACAGATTGAACACCCTCCTCCTTCCCCTCTTCGTCCCCCTCCGCTTTCCACTCCCGCTAAATGGAAAAAGTAAGCTAATTAGTTAATGAAAGATATTTTCCTTTGTTCAAGAGAGAGACTGAGCAAAACGCGGACGAATAAGATACAGAAATTGATTTCGCCGAAGATTCCCCTTTTATTGTTCCATTGTTGCGAGAGTTCGCGCCACTCGCCTACCTTTTTCCTTTACAGAGGAAAAATTGACTTTCAACCTCGTTGAGGTTAAATTAGGTATCTTGACACTGAATTTTATTTTATTAGGTGTTTTATTTTTGAATAAAATTATTTTTAACTATGTTTGTTCTTAATTTAATTTAAAGATACAAATTTTAAGACACATTTAAAGTTTTCGAGCTCTGAAAGTTGGCAAAGCTAAAATTGCAAACAAGAAAAGCACAGCAGTTTTCCGTTGATAAGACTTGGCTTGGAAGTCCATTTCCAATTGCCTTGATCGCATTGGCTGTTAAAAATATCAAGAAATATATAATATAATATAGTGTAATTTTTCATTCTATGAGAATAAACGACATTTTTATATGTTTTATTTTATTTTAGTATAAGCTTTAAAAATAAAACTTTGTCGTGGGTTATTCTTGATGGTTACCCCATCTAGAATACAGATGCCTTACCTTTTCCCCACCTTCTGCTCGATAGGCTTCTGTTAATTTAAAAGGACAAACGTTCCTGCGAAATTCGCTCGTGCAGGAAAAGTGAAGCCTGCTTTGGGGCCACCCACGAGGAACTGAAAGTCCAGCGCTGTTTGCCGTGTGTAGGCGTAGGCATCTGCAATATATGCAAAGTGCATACCCTGGGCACACAACCCCCCTGAACCGCCCCCCGCCCACGGGTCTCACGGGCGCCCTTTGGCTGCCACGTTGATTGTGGAGCTGCCGCCTTTGTTTGGCAATTTCGCCCCGTTCGCTGCTCATTTTCCGCTTTCTTTTCTTTCTTTGTGCACCTCTTCCCCCACCCCTGCATAATTCTGCTTGCCTGGCCTGCTCCCCACCCCCTCCCCCCAGCATTTTCCCACGGGCAGACCAGTGTCCAGTACTTTGTTGCGCTTTCTGGTCCGTGGTCAGCGGCCCGTGAGCTCAGTGCCCTTTTGTAATGCAAAATTGTTTTGCTTGAATAAATCATAAGCTTAAAGCGCTGCACTCGAGTTTAAAGTCAGTCAGCAGTGTCCTTTGGGGACTCGAATCGTTAATCGGGCATTCGACGGAGATTAAGGGCAGGAGAAATGTTACTGCGTTCCTGGATCCTTTCCGCAGCAGACAGGAGTGTTGATTTGAGTTCATAAGGTAGAATCAGGATTGTATCATAAATAATTTTAGGGAATGCCCTTAATTTTGCCAAAATCTATATAACGTGCATTCAAAACTCCGTACAAATCGAAACAAAACGATTATTTTATGTTTTAAAAACAAAATGACTCAATTATAGTAGTCCTTTTTCGCACACTCCTGGTGCGAATCGTCCGTTGCGAGGACATCCGCAGTGATAAAAACTGTCTAATCTCTTTTTTCGGCTGACAAGTGAACGGGTGTCCCTTTTGGGAGTCTGTTATCCTTTTCTGCTCAGATTGCTGGGCGATGTTGGCTTTTCCTTTGCCATTTTCCAGCTTTGCGACTCACTCCTTCTCTTCAATTTAGACGCACTTTACTTTTTCTGCATTAGAAAAAAATCATTGGAGAAAGAAAACGGGACATGACAGCCTCCTGCCGAGTCCTGCAGAAAATTGAGCGTGCAATTTGGCTTTTCTTTTCAATAATTTTCCATTAGACAAGAATACGATCCACGCAAAAAAAAGGAACAATAAAAACAGACGATGGGCTGGCGAAAAATCGAATGCGTTGGCACAAAAAGGGGGCAACCATTGGCCAGGCAGTGTAAATGATGATAGATGTTTGGGTTCGGGGGGAGTGGGGAAGCCACGGGGTGGATGACTTGCTCACACACTCACCTCTGTGCCGGCAAGTGTGTGTCCGTATATATAAATATATATAGCACCGATGCGAACGAGGATGACGACGACGTGGCCGTCGACGACGACACTTCTGGTTCAGTGAAGCATAAGAAATTCTCGAATGAATCGCTCTGTTGACGCTTGAGTAGACTTGAAGCGATAAGCGGTTTTTGTCCCATATACAAAAATATATCTAGTCGCGATTCCCTTTGTCTGCCGACTCGCCAGCCCGCTAGTCCACTGGTCCCTCCCAATCGATCCGGTGCACCCATTCAAACAATAACTTTAAGCTTTGGCGAGAGTTTCCGATTTGCTAGGGCAAATTCAAAACCATTCTGCGGTCAACCCCGAAGGTTTTCTGACCCCTAACTACGGAGGGGGAGAGTCTCGGGCAACCAAATTACACTGACACTTGGGTACCACAGAATCGATTATTTGATATTCTTCCCCTATTCGTAGGGAATATATTAAGAATACTTAAGAGCACTCTTGACTAAAACCTGTAACTTAAATTTAATATAACTAAAAAGACAAACTAATTATGCATACAATTTGCAAGCTAATTAGATATAAAGCCTTAGGCTAATCTTAAATTCTTAATAATCATAATTATGCAGAGATTCTGAGTCCACCGTGCGTATGCGTGTTATGGCCGACCAACCGATAGCTCATACGCCTCGTTGGCGCAGCCTTGAGCAATAACCCAAGCCATCCCCATCCTTATCCCCCGTCCCCCATCCCCTGCCCCCTCGCCAGAAGTCTGGCCTAATGGAATTAATCAAATGTCATGCTGATGTCGCACAAATGTAAAAAGTTCCTCAGGCGGTGGCCGGTGCTGTTGGCGCTCCTGTTCATTGGCACTAGTGTCAGATGTTTAAAGTTTCGGACGGCGAAGCCGCCGCATAACTAGTTAACAAGCATTTGCCGCAGGCACTCGGCGATTGCAGGACGACAGGACAAGCGGTGAAGGAAAAGAGGGAAGGAGGGAGGCAGGACGATACAAGGACGACGATGCCCATTAAATTGTTGATCTTGGGCAGGCGACAGCATCTGTTCAATACCGCAGGCGACACATAGAAGGCAGCGCACACACTCGCACATATGGACACTCGCAGGAC
The DNA here is from genome assembly GCA_036346975.1 of Drosophila prolongata. Classification (NCBI taxonomy): domain Eukaryota; kingdom Metazoa; phylum Arthropoda; class Insecta; order Diptera; family Drosophilidae; genus Drosophila; species Drosophila prolongata. The sequence continues at coordinate 1,931,250 of JAYMZC010000108.1, forward strand.
CCGTTTTCGGTGTCCTGATTCTTTTCGCCCCTGGGGCAACATGTGTCTGTGTCCGTGTCCGTGTCTATGTCCGTGTCCGTGTGTCGCCATCCCGGGCGGCAAAATCTGAAACCAATTTGCTTCCCTTCCCCGCCGACCGCTGCTGCATTCTATTTCAGCGCAACCATTGCCACTCAATTTGAATTATGGGCACGGGTCAAAGCCTTGCAAAATGTGATATCGTGGGCCCAGAGGCTTGTCGCGATTCCATCGATCCAGGAGCAGAGGGAAAATACGTCCGAATGGGTTATTTATGCATATTTTCGTTATTTTCGCCTTTCCTCACAGTCCAATTTGTTCTCATTCGGTGAAAGTTTATGATTTTCGATTCTACACAGAACTAAGTAGCCATGTGGGCCATTTGACAGTCAGACCATATATCATATGATTAAAGTTAATATGGAAATTTAGACTGCTTAGAAAGTCTGTTTGTTTGGATAAGTGTCATTTTATATCCACTAATTATTCATACAAATTTAAAATAAATTTAGACCATTTTGGATTGGTAATTTCAATATATTTTATAATTTGCTTAACATCACTTCTTACGGGGCTGGCATAATATTAGTTTTGATATTTATTTGTGTTTTTAGAAAAGAATTTATAATTCGGTGAGATCTTCATATAAATATGTTTCATAGTGGCATTGAAACATAATAAGCGTGGAAAACCCATCAAGAACATTTTCGTATTGTGCTTTCCCCAAGTAGCTCTCCTAAATAATTAAAATGAGAACTAACGAAAAATGAAAATGTATTTTTAAATAGGGCAGGAGGAGCAAGGAGTTGAACGAAGGAATCGCAGGGGCTGTGGTTATCCCTTCCGCAGTCTCAATCTCGGCCATGTGTGCTTGGCCTTGGCACCCAGCTCCCCCAACACCCCACTCCCAAAAAAAATATGCCACTGAGAAACTTTCGCCCTACTTTCCCCCACTTTCCACATCTCGCCGCACGCGACTCTCCACGATGGCGTTGAAAATAATTACACTTGCTGATTTATTGAGTGTCGTGTGGTGCGGCGGGAAAGTGGGGGAAATGCCTTGCACCGCCCGGATGTTGTTAATGAGGCACGACATTGGCCGGGATCGCTCGGATTGGATTGCAGTGGCCACGTCATTTTATAAGCGCCCCAAGGTTGAGTGGGGTCAAGTGATTAGACCCACTCCCGCGACCTGGCAGTGAGTAATCGTGTTCGCAGGGGAGAAGGAGCTCTGCGATGTCGGTGCGGAAATGCAGTCCACCCCAATTCGATTACAAGTTGTGATGGTGGAGTTAAAATCTATTTATTCGTGTAGGGGGTTTCAGGCAAATGTGAAAGGTCCAATAAGGTTGGGTGTCCACTTCCGTGGTGCCCGCCTCGTTGGGTGGAATATACAGGACCACTTATCGATTGTTCACAAGAAAACCAAGGTATCAAAAGCATTAATATATTTTATTTCGGCCCCTATAAGCGCTTAAGGTCGCACATCACCAGATTAAGTGCTAGGCAAAACTTAAGCCTGCACTGCCAGCACTTTTCTCTGCGTGTAGATCGGCGTGGCCCAGAGCCAAGCACCCAGATCCCACTGACCACGACTTGTTGCCCTGCTCCCCAAAAGTGCCGACTTGATTTGCGGTGAGTCGAAGGCTTAACGATTCCGTGTTTCTGTCGCCGGGGAGTCCGATATGTGCCAACAATGATTAGGATGTAACAGACCAGACAGCCAGCAGTCGTCTGAGTTATGTGGTGGCAGGGACGACCTGCCTGGGGCACGTGGGTGCCGAGGCCGAGGCCAGGAAGGGACACTCACCCGGACCCGGATCCGGATTCGGATTCGGATCCGGACTCGGGCCTCCGGCTGTGCTTTATGGCTTGCGTGCGGCTGGCGCGTATTCAAAGGCATCGCTCAAGCGAAAGTGAAATTAATTACTCGACTTCAGCTGAGCTGATCCGAGTTCAGTTGCAGGTTGGCTCGGTCCGTCTGAGTCTCGTTCTGGTTCGCTTCGTTTGACTTGAGTTAAGTTGAGTTGCTGCTGCTGCTCTGCTGCTGCCGTAATTAATGAAAAAGCCCGGCACTCTCACACGGACATGTTCGCACAGCACTGCGCCATTTAGATGGCCTTCCTCTCGTGCTGGAAGTGTGCCAAAATTTGATTAGTACAAGCAGTTGGCTCGCAGGACGCCGCCTGTCTTCGGGCCCCGTCCTCCCAGATCTCTCCCGGATCTGAGATCCCCGATCCGGATTCGGGAGTGCCAGGTAACGACCCCTTGCTGCGACTCCGATTACTTTTGACCCCTTGAAACCCGAGGCAGCCGGCACTCTCCTCTCATTAGGCAACAACGAGCCATCTTTTAATTATGGGCCATCGACTCGGGCGGCTTTAATCAGCGTCAATTGGCAAATACAAAAGCGAAAATTGCAAAATGTGTAAAGGCAAGATAGCGCAGAGAAGGGTGGGGAGGGGGGCGGCGGGAGTGGAACGGGCGGACGAGACGAGAAACACAAAAACCTTTTGCTAATTTAATTAAATTACACAATTTTCTCTGTCGCTTTTTGTAGAATAATTGGCAATAAATTGATTAAAGAGTTAATTAAACATGCGGCCATGCCAGTCAGCAGGAGTGGGTCCGTGGGTCCGTCCGAGGGGCGGGAAGCGGGATGGGGCGTGGCCAAGCGGATAGATAATTACATGGGCGCAAAGTGCTCGGCCCGACTTGCGGTGTTTAAGTGTGCCTAAAATGCAATCGAATTAAGGAATTTAAAGAATGATATTGAAAAATCCGACAAGATCTACTATTGCTCAACATTGTTACATATTTCATATATAGATAGGTATTACGAACCATATGGTGGACTTTAAAAGTTCTAAGGCCCTAGATAAAGGGCTTAAAAGCACTGAACTTGACCAATCTGGTTCCCATTTTGAAGTGATTTTAATAATTTAATAACCCTATTCTCCTGCATTGAAGTATTTGTCATAAATTTGTCAGTTTAATGTCATAACAAATCAAATTTTGTATCATATCTCGAGAACGGATTTGCTTAGTATACTCATACCAAAATTAACAACAGTATACTGTCTTTGTATTGCATTGACATTTTCTGAAAAACTTTTTTAAAAGCTTGGACATCAGTATTTAGTACATTGAAAACGAGTTTTTAGGTGTGAACTTTGCCTAATGATATACTATCATAAAATAATTAATTAATCTGCTAAAAAATCAAAATGGTATTTAATCAAACATTTATTTTAAGATATTATCCATATGTATTTTGGCCTGCAAATATCCATTTGATATTGGGTTGATTTGAATCTTTTTGACCTCTACTCATTTGTGCATCACTCTGTCTGTTCTCCTTCTCTCCAGCTAAAGGAAAATGCCGCTGGCGTTGCAGGAGTTGCAGCTCGCGTCCGCTGCCACGCCCCCGCCCCACTAGAGGTTGAGCCCATTCCATTGGAGGCGGGGCAGCGGCGGCAGCAGCATGGCAGCCCAGCCATTGAGCACCACGGCGGCAACATCTGCGGCAGCAACGGCAGGAGCAGCAACGGCGGCGACCGGAGCGACCGCAGCGACATCCGCTTCCACATCGACGGCAGCCACTGCCACGTCCGCATCCACGGGAGCCACGTGGATGCACCACCTGGTGGATGGCTCCGGCCTCGCGAACGGCAGCGAAGCCCCGGCGGGCGTTGACGGCCCCACGATGCCGGCCGGGTACTTGCCGCTCTACGAGGATGTGGAAGCGGCGGCGGAGGACGCCGGCTACGCGCTGATCGACGACATCAGCGAGTGGCTGTTGGGAACGGGGGGTGGTGGTGGTCCAGGGGGTGCGGCGGAGAACAGCACGACCTTGGCTGTCACGGACGGCGCGGCCAACGAGACGCTGGGCTGGCTGGAAGTGCTGAACAGCACGCTGCCCAGCAGGAGCAACGCCAGTGCGGAGGAGCAGCCCGCGTCGGTGGTGGGAGCGGGAGTGGGAGTGGGGGAGGGGGAGGTGGAGGAGCGGGGGCGGTATGCGCTGCGCAACTTCGTGGAGCAGCAGCTGGGGGGCGGGGGAGTGGGGGCGGGAGCGGCCGTTGGCGGCGGCGGCGATGCTGGCATCGCGCTGATCGACAGCGGCGAGGAGGCGGCGCTGGACAACGTGGCGGATGCCGAGACGGACTACGGACTCTTGGGCGGCTTCGGCGATGCGGAGCTGCTGCAGCGGACCGCGACGGCGGCGCGGGAGACGCTCGGCAACCGCACGGCGCCCGCCACCGGCAGCTACGATGGCGGCGGCTCCGGGGAGGTGGGCGTGGCGGGCGTGGCAGGCGTGGCCGGCGGACTGGGGACGGCCGGGGGCGCAGGAGGAGGAGCGGGCGGATCAGGGGGCAGCACCTTCATGCTGCTGCTCGAAAACTTCAATGATTATTTCCCCAACTACAATGGGAGCACGGTTTCGGGGACGACCACCATTGCGCCGGGCGTGGCGGCCACGGCCAGTCGGAGCGGCGGCCTGCTGCTCGAGCAGAACCTGACGGGCCTCTTCCTCGACGGCTACCGGATCAACTGCACCAACGAGACGCTCAACCTGACCGACCCCTGCGTCGAGCTGAGAGTGGGTGAGTAAGGAGTACCTTCCCGAAGTAACTTTTGCCATAGCCAATAGTACTGCCGTTTACCCTTAATAGCTTTCGAAATGCTTCCACCTTCTTACTTTCTCACATTTTATTGCCTTTTAAGTAACGGGCTAACAACTTCCCCACAACGACATGGAACAAATATTAAACTCGGCATAAATATTAGAACATGCTCAATAAATGCTTCAACCTTATTTTGGATAACTTAAGAACATATTTATATTTTACTAAAAATAATTTAGTTTTTCTGTACAAATATGAAATACCTTTTAACCCGTTGGTATAAGAATTTTCCTATTTAAAATAGTTTTCAAGCCATTTTGAACACATGTGTTTGCAGATATTGCACATAAGTAAATCAAATTAATTTAAAGCCGCACAATCGTGTGCCTTTGAACCGAAAGTTGTTCTTTGTCCGTTAATCCATATTTGTGTTGCCATCTTGTTTAAACAAACAGTTGGGTTAGTGTCCAGCCACATTTTCATTAAGTAGTGCCCGAATTATAATTGACTTAACGTGCACATTGAGGTTTCCATGCAATTATTCTGCAAAATGGACTGCAGATAGGGAATAAAGTTGCAACAGCCTGCGGACAAAAAGGACAAAATGCGCAGCTGCCTCGACCGAGCACGAACAACACGAATGCACTCTGAATCCTGTGACTTTTATCTTGCCTTTGCAGTGGACCACAACTACTGGGCGCTCATCCTGATTCTGTTCCCCATCCTGACCCTCTTCGGCAACATCCTGGTCATCCTGTCCGTGTGCCGCGAGCGCTCGCTGCAGACAGTCACGAATTATTTTATAGTCTCGTTGGCCATCGCCGATCTCCTGGTCGCCGTAGTCGTGATGCCATTTGCTGTCTATTTTCTGGTAAGTTCCCGCACCCTATACCCCACTATACCCCACTATACCCTACTATATGTGTAGCAAAGGTAGCCAATTCGGGGGACGAGGGTGTTTGCGAGGGCCCCTGGTCGGGGTGTCAGAATCAAAATGGCCAAATGCAAAATTGCCAACCATTTCCGTTTAATTTTATCAAGTGTTGGGTCATATAATAAATAAACACGCTCATAAATACCAATCAGGATGGGCCTGGTGAAATGCAGGAGGGGAGGGACGTAGCTTTTAAGTAAATTGAGGCCATTCAGGCAATAACATTCAATTTTTGGCGATGCCGGCATATAAATCAATGTGTTTCCTGAGCGACTTTTTAAGGCAGAGCAAGCAAAACCGAGGAAGGAGCTCAAGCTGTAGGAATGGCGAAAAAAAAGTTACCCAAAAAATAAAACACTTGAAAAAAAGCCTTAGAGTGGCAAATTGCTAGATTATCCATTTAAGCCATATTCCAGATTTAAATGATTTACGTTTAAAACAATAGTTTAAAACTTAACGTTTGTATTTGGATTTAGAAAGTATATATATAATATATTTCATTGAATCAAAAATTTAAGAAAGTGGCTAATAATTAGGAGGTTACAACGAATAATAATCGGTTAATGTAAAATTAAAAATATTATAAAGTGCACACAAAAAAAAAGATATCGTTTCTAAATAAATATATATCTCAGTTAAAGTGACTCAAATTTGTAAGTAAAAGAAAAACTTGCTTTGCTATAAAAGGGTAAGGTAAGGAGATTACAACCAAATATTTTAAAAGGAAGTATTTATTTCAGCAAACTCGCGATAAAACCAAATGTAAGTCGGAATTCGTATTTAGTTTGAGTGCTGAAAGGTCCTGGAATTCTGCGACTGTAATTTAGACGGTGGGAGACAAGCAGCCGTCTTGGGCGACTGCCTTTGACTTAAGCCGACGTAGCTGTCATTCCGTATGATTGATTGTTCGATTGACTGACTCACTGACTGACAGACTGTCTAGCCAACTGGCCTCACCCGCTGAGAGTTGACTTTGGCCAGGACTACCAGGACTACCATTACCACCGAGAGCGCCAGGATGCCCCGCCAGCTCACTAACTGACTGACAGATTGATGGAAGTGCCTCAGACCGGCTTTGCCTCATCCCCTCGGCCCTGTTTCCGGCCTGTCCACCCGGTGCCTCATCAGCATTCAGATTGCGGTGCCGGATCCGCCGGCCACACTCCTAAATTCGGAGGGGCTGCGGAGAGCGGGTACCTCGTACGGTATGGTATCGCCTTTGGAGGCGCATAGCTAGGTGGACTGAGGACTGGCCTCCTTAATTGGTTGCAAGCCACGCTTGTCATGGCCGCCACATTTAATTGCATGTTTATTTCATCGCTGGCAAATTATACCGAATTTGCAATTTTAAAACCCCTCGGAAGTCAAATGAAATGAACAACAGCCGCCAACAATGACAGCGGGGGAGGGGGCGAGGGGGCGTTGCGCAATAACAAATGTGAAAACTTGTCACACAAATGAGAACAAGAAACTCCATGCCGGCATAATTGAATGTTTGTTCAAATATTTATTTATTGTTTCCCCCGCCTGATGAAGATTGACTGACCAGGGAATATGGAAAAAACAATTAATTTGGGGCACATACACTGCACGAATTCGGATGGGTAAAAAAGTTAAAACCCGGCCGGGCTCGTCCGGGAGTTGAACCCGGGACCTCTCGCACCCGAAGCGAGAATCATACCCCTAGACCAACGAGCCGCTTGGAGGACGGGCTGCCCAAGTGACCCCAAAAAGAGGGAGACAAGGACAGGGAAGCGGAGGGAGGGAGATAGCGCTCGGCCGATATTCGATTGGTATAGCGGTGTTTTTCGACTACGCTCCTGTTCAGCTCGGTTCTGCCGACCTACTTGGCTGCCAAATCGATGCAGATTAAATGTCGATTGTGTACTGCCAGCAAATCAAAGGCCGCCTGCCTTCGCCTTTGTTGTTGACTTTCTAATCACGCACGCCCACTGAAAATCACTGCAAATTAACTTGTCATTAAGTGCATCACCTCCTTCACCACCAGGTGTCGGCTTTTAATTACCCGCCCACCACACACGCCCACTTGTCAGCAGCAGAGCCGCGTGTCCATGGAAACCCCTCGTCGGTGCGATTGATTTGATTTGATTTGATTCCGTTCGATTCGGTTTTAAGCCCAAGATTTTCGCCGAATTGGTGGTGCCATCTCTTTCATTTTGGCGAGATCTCGTCTCGGCCGTCTCTCTCTAATTCGAAAATACAATAGACAATATCTTGCTGCAGCTTACAAATTTTAATTCGAAAATACTATTGAACTACAGTTGGACTGGGAACAACCGTAAGGAAAAGATTAATTGTTGGAAATCGGTCATTTAATTATTTCGGTTATGGTAAATACTTAATATGGTAAATACCTGATATGGTAAATACCTATCCTGGTACAACAAATTGCATACTTTTTGGCGTCGAATTAATTTTATAAGTATCTACATTTTTTACAAGGCTATCCATTTCGATGGGTAGAAAAAGCTGTTATGAAAATATCAGGCATCAAAAAGTATTGCTATTGAGTTCTTAAGTGCTCCTTTTATTACCAGAAAGCGTAAAGTTAACACAATTTAAAAAAATTGGGGATATAGCTATTAACACAGTTAATTACTGCGTAAATTATAGTTTGGATTTGAATAAGCCAAAAAGAAAATCCGATGGCAAGATTTTGTTATAATTTCCTTAAGAATAAATTTAAAAGGGCTGATAGATTGTTATAAACTTAACTTATCCTAGCAAAGTTTAAATTTTGGTAATTTGTGAAACACGAATTGGAAACGTTATTTTCCCTCTCTCCATGTAAAATAGTAAACTGAACTCAATACTCTTATATTATTTAAAATTGTGAATATAATTTTGATAGAGGCTTTTCGCCAATATTTCTGATTGCGTTTCAGCAGTTAATCGGTGGCAGTGAAACCTTCCTCTAAGTATTATTAAGCGCAGGTCGTAGCGCTTTTCCAAGGGATGCCACATATACACACACGCAGTGAAATATGCACACCCATACACTCACGCGGACACACATGAAAATTGATTTAGTTAAGAGGATTTGCGTCAACAACAGCACAATAAGTGGGCAGTAACACGGTCCAGTGCGATGTGTAGGAAATGGGAAATGCGAGTGGGTCAAGGGAGAGCTTGGGGTGGGGATTGTGGGTGGCTTGGGTGGTTTGGGGGTGGTGGGCGCTGTTTTGGGCGGACGCTGGAGATTTGTAGCTGAAGGTAAGGAAGATTGGACGCTCTCAGCGCTCATTGTGTGCGTTGGCATTTGTGCCGGATAGCACTTAACTCATAAAAATGTGCGCAACAAAGGTTGAGGTATCCACCGCCTACTGACTGACCCTCCTCCCCTGCACCACCCACCCCCCACTCCCTCCAAAAAATGAAGCAACAAGAGAGCCTGGGGCCGCACGAACGAGATGCCAACAATGGAGAATTATTGCTTATGACACAAGCCAGCGGACAAACAAGCAATGGAGCGGTGGCAGGGGGAAGGGGGAGGTGGTAGGCTGTCCTGGTAGTCCTGTCAGCGGTGGGCGTGGCAGCACATACACATACACACACGCCCATTTAGATGCGCTGCTCCCACGGATGCTGATGTTGTGGCTGATGTTCTTTGGGTACATGGCTCGTTTTAACTCGCGGCTTAAACAAATATACAAACATGTTTGCCTGTCCCGCTACGTGCATGTGTCTGTGGGCCAGTGCTTTTCTATTTTAAGTGGTTGTATATGTCAGTTGAAAGCTTTTGTTGACATTCAAGTGGTCATTGAAAGTGTAAAAGCGTGCACACTGGACTGAATGGCCGGTCGGTTGGGGAGGGGGAGGTGGGATTTGGCGAGAGGACACGCTAACTGAAAGAAAATATCACCGGAAATGGTGATCAACTCAGTTTTTTACTGCCAAAATGGCAGCCACGGAAATTTCCTTCAAGCCGAAAGTCGCATTTGGTGGTCGCCGAAAGAGCACTTGTTTGTAAAGGTTAGCTTATTCGTTGAATTTCTTTTTAAACTAAGACCCTGGTCACTTTCTTATAGTCTGTGTTCACTGCTCTCCTATTTTAAATATTAAATGAACTTCATTGATCTTCTTAATTGACAATGAAATATAATACAATTTTAAAAATGTTTTGATTCGCAGATAATATTTCGAATTATAAGATACTATTTAACTTAGCATATAGAAAAGAGTTTTAGGCTAAGAAAACCTGATCTTTGCATTTAGCATTGAAGCATTGCCGTTCCTAGGATTCCTTGATCTTAAAATGATTAAGGATGTTTTTTAGTCTAAGATACCACTTTCAAAGTGACTTTTATTTTTCTGCGTGTAGGATCCAAGCAAAAGAGACTTCGCCTGCTAGCTCGCTTCATGTTCGGAACACTAATCTTATCAGAGCTGTGTTTGCTTTCTGTCTGGGAATGGGAGGATTTCTCCGTTTCCTTCTCTAATGTCCCCGTTCTACTCCCTGCTCCCTCTGGATGTTTTTCTGCCGTTGTTAATTGCTTTTGTGTGCAGCCTGGGCAATGCTTTCAAGCTGACTTCTGCAGAAATGGCCAGGACGAGCGGGATTAGGGGATCGGCGTGCGAGTGTGTGAGCCGTGGCCAGAGAATAACATGTAGCATCCCGGTGAGCGAGTGCCGTTGTCGGTGCAGCGGTAATGCTCAATTCAGGGCTTATCTATTTTCCACCCAAGATTACCATCCATGCACCTGTAACTCGCAAGCACAGAGTACACAATGTGTACAAATAAATCCCAATTAAAAATGTCCAAAAGCTTAGTGAAAATGTTAAATAAAACTAAAAGAGGATGGCAAGGGTAAATTCGAGAGCACACTCGATGGGTGCAGCCTTCTTGGCAATCCCATATGCAGCGGCACTTACTGGTGAATTGTTCTGAAAATGTATTTCCCCGGCCCACGTAGCGTATGAGCGACGTCAAGTGCTCGGAAAACAGCCTTTGATGGCAATTGTCAATCGTGCAGGTCTGCGTGGCCCTCGTCCTTGCGCATCGCACCCACTTGAGAGGGCCGTAAAGAGGCAACAGAAATTGCCATAAGTTCATGGCAAAAATAAATAATCTGATTAATGTACACTTACAATCACAGACTTACGCACACACACTCGGCCTCTTGAGTCACTTGAATCGGAGGCCAAAGGAATGGGTGCCACCGGGAAAGGACCTGGATTCGCAGCGAGTCCTTCCAAATGTCAGGCTCTCCTATCGGAGAGCGGAAAGTAGCTGGCATCCTGATCTGCGGCGCCGATAGCGGCACTTAATCAGCCTTTGACCCAGAAACAGCCGCTTAGGAGAAAGGAGAGAAAAGGCTTCTCCTGCCCAATGAAAAGAACCTCGGCAACAGTAATTTGGCCTACGACTTTAATATAGATTATTTCATGCACAACTGCATTCCTAGGTGCTCCATTTGATTATTTAATCACCTAAAATCATGTTGTTAAGGTGACTTAAGTTTTACATGCGTAAAACTTTTTGTGGTGTATGTTAAATCAATAAATAAGTAATACATACATATCTCTCTTAAAGTACCTTACCTTCTTGGCAAGCTTTTTCAAACTCCAAAGATATATGCACCTAAAATCTAATGGATGTATAAGCTGCTTTTTTGATATTCAACTATTTTTATACCCTTGCAGAGGGTATTCTTATTTCAGACAAAAGATTACAACGCAGTGAAGAACTATTTTCAGCCCTATATATTATCTTGATCAGCATCACCAGGAGAGTCGATCCAGCCATTTCAGTGTTCCTACGCAAACAGTCTCTTAGTTTTAAGGCTACCGGGAAAATACATTCACAAAAGTGCTCTTTATCTTGCATGGTATATTGAGAAATATATAATTTAGTTGCCATAGAAACGATCTACCACTGTATCGAAAAATTGACATCGCCTTTTGAACGTATACGCATACAAATCGAAATACAGTCTTCTTTTAAATATTTAATTTTTGTAACAGCTAAAAACTTGAGATTTCCAAGATTGCTTTCCTTCCTGTTTTAACCTCTTAACGAGGTTAATTCTAATATAAAATTTCGTGCCAAAAAATGCATTCGCCAAAAAATTTCACTTTTTAAGCTTCTTGCACCCTAACAAGTGTTTTATGTAAAAAGTTAAAGAGCTTAATCTCGTTTTAAAAATTTTCCGAAAAGAGAAATAATTAATCAACCCATTAACACAACTATCGTATTTAGAGAAACTAAGGCAGCGTGATTAGCATTTCAAAATACATTTTAACTTCATATATAACACCCCAACAATTGTTTCCGTATCATAAATTTTTCCTTAAATTTTCGTTGAAACCGACAAGCAGAGGCTCCTAATTTTCATTATGAAAAATTTTAAAAAAAACAAGAGAGAACGTTATAGTCGGGTGCCCCGACTATCAGATACCCGTTACTCAGGTAAAGGGAGTGCGAGGGAGATGGAGATAGAAACTTTGATCACGCATAACTTTTTAACGAATGGTCCGATTTGAAAAATTTCTTCTACATTTCGATAGGTATTGATAAACACAATAAAACTGCATTTTTACTATTCCGAAATATTTAATTTTTTTAAATCGTATATAAGCGATTGTGGGCGTTAAAAGGGGCGTGGCACCATTTTGAAACAAACTTGCGCTGCGTAGGAACTTCTAAAATCTACATGCAAAATGCCAATCTTCTAGCTTTTATAGTTTCCGAGATCTCAGCGTTCATACGGACAGACAGACAGACGGACAGACGGACATGGCTAGATCGACTCGGCTAGTGATCCTGATCAAGAATATATATACTTTATAGGGTCGGAAACGCTTCCTTCTAGCTGTTACATACTTTTGCACGAATACAATATACCCTTTTACTCTACGAGTAACGGGTATAAAAAGAGTTTGCCGAACCGGCCCTAAAAACTTGAATGATTCATGGATACCTTTTCTGCTTGAAATAGACTGTGTTCCTACGATTAAGCCTAGACATGCAATTCAATTTTCATTTTGTTATCCTGTGTAATCATATTTAGTGCGTGGCCAAGGAATAGAGTTTTGGCAGTGACAGGCTAATTGTCGTCAACCTTTTTGAAAAGGCCCATTGGCAGACTTGTTTGTGGCACTTTTATTATGCATGCTTTTAATAATTGGATCGAATGGAACTTGGCTGGGAATTGCCCCGAATCAAGCGACAGGAGAGAAGAGCTGGGCCCTAAGTGTCGGGGAAAAGTTTCCGACGCTGCAACTTTAAACTCGCCCGCAATGATTCTCGAAATTTTCCGGAATGTGCGGCAGATGGAGGCAACATTTATGACTCCGGCAACAGCAAAATAAAACTGGAAACAAGCTTGTTGTGGGCGTGGTCCTGTTCCTGCCCACCTGGCCATCCGGGGCCAGAAAACTGCCAAACTACACAAAAACTGTTTCCATGTGGCAGGCAATAAAAAGAGTTTTCCGCAACTTGTTTCAGGCCAGGAAAAGGGAAAAGCAAGGTGTAGGATGAAAGGTGGGTGTGGGTGTGGGTAAGGCAATACGGATGAGGAGCCGGACTGAGTTGGAGGGCGTAAAGTTTTTTAATTTTAATGGCCATTTAAAAGGTTGCAGGCAAATGCCTGGCCCGGCTTAAGTGCCGCTCATCGGAGGAGGTGACGTTGGGTCCATTCGGTTCATTACTGGCCCCCTTCCCCGGCAGTCGGCCCTCCTCTAGCACCTCCACCTCCTGTCAGCCGAGATCCGGATCCGCATCCGCATCCGCACTTGGGCCGCTGCCAAGGCTGGAAAGCCTTTTCCCTGCATTCGGGCAGCCACTTGAACTGAAAATAGAGAGTGGTCGGCGGCGATGCTGCCAAAGTGCCTGCAAGTGGCTAAGCAAACAAGCTGCAGCAAAAGCCGGCAGAAAACACCCGAAAAGCGGGTTGGACTTGCTGGTACAATTCGAGACGGAATGATTGTGCAAAGTATCGACAGATCTATCGTGGTTATTATTGAACAAAGTATAACAAATGAGGGCATTTAGTTGCTCAGCGTTTGCCTTCAATAAAATTTGGATACCCACTAAACCAAACCGAGCCTTAACTCCAGATATAAAACACAACATGAATGAGATCTATATTTAAGGGTACTAATTACTGTTCATGAGAGTTTATTCATTAAGGTTATGTCAAAAAACTCTCTTTTTACTGGTATAATCAGAGTACTTGTCAATACCATAATATGACAAGAAAACAGCTGTATATGTTCGAGAATAAACTATTTTTTTAAAAGGTAATTTATTTTATACCATGAACCATACCATTTATATCATAAAAGTTATTTCTGCCAACTAACCTTTATCAGAGAGCTTGTTCTTAAAAGTTCGAACTGGGGAGCTATACTCTAAAGTACCTAAATATCGCTTCCGAAATAGATACACACTGGCCATCCCTAGTTGGCTGTAGTCTGGTTGTTTATGCGATGCCTGCAGTGACCCCAGTCAACCGCCCTTCTGCAGAAACAATTTGTTGACTAAGCCAACTTGAATGCGCCCGAAAGCAGGCAGCGCTTTGTCCTCAGCACTCCGCTGCTGTTGCTGTGTTGTTTGGTGTGCACTGTGTGTTTGCAGGCGAATGTGGTGTGTGTGTGCTTATAAATCCTTGTCAGGCAGCGAACCGCACTGAACCGCAGGCCGCACATCAATTCAAATAAATAATCTAACAGCATGAAATCGGCCGAGGGCAGAAACTTTTCAGCTGCTCAGGCGGGTGCTTCAGTGGATGAGAATGAGTGGATCAGCGGTTGAGTGGGTGGGCTGTCCCTCTGCTAAATGGTTGCTATAAAAAATATGGGCTGCAATCTTCACTCCACTCTGACTTCCGCCGAACCCCGAACCCCGACCTCCGACCTTCGACCTCCGACCCCCGACCTTTCCCTTCCTGTCGCCGGTCCCCGGCGGCTGCCATCTCCGGCACGCATGCGAGTTAAAGCGCGCACTTCCGGCCGGATTCCAGACCACGGACCGCAGATTTCGGTTTCTGGTCGCATGTTCCGACGGCCCCGCTCTCCGAGCTGGCTTGAATAATTAACACAGATTTTGATTTGGCCAAAAAACCCCTTAATCCCAATCCCAATACCAATCCCAGTCCCAGTCCCAATCCCACTTCCAGTCCAAGGCCCCTTGGCAAACTCCCATTACAATCCCGAAAAGGCCAAGATTCAATCAGCGAACGGAACACGGTTCCCGGATGTCTTCGCTGGCAAGCAAAAGTATTTTATTACCATTTTCATGCAGATGGCTATATAAATATCCAATATCCAAGACGAAAATATGCCGCCGAGGGGCTGGAAAAAGTCATCTTAAAACAGAATTTCCCCCGACGCTAATGACAACTAATTTGTTGCAACAACAAACGGCAGACACAGCTGCGAAAAGCGAGGAAATCTCGAGCGCGCACACACGTACATATGTGTATCCGGGCATTCACGCACATACATAAGGCATATATAATATGTACAAATATGCCCCAACTTGGCCTTCGGGGGCGAGTCCGAGGCTATTAAAAATGGCGCACAAAAACGCTAAAATTGTTACGACAGTGACAACGAAGACGACAACGGCCGGAAAGAGATGGCAGCACGGGGAGCGAGCGAGAGGAAAGCATGTATACCCAGGCAGACAATAAACTTAATAAATAAGTCAATTAATTGCCCTGAGCTTCTCGTAGGGCCAAAAGACCCGGGCCAGAAGCAACAGCATCAAGTGCCAGGCACTTGGCTTAAAGCCGGTGCACTCAGAAAAAAAATCACAAGTTCAGCGCCTAAATCAAATGTCAAGCCCAGAAATTATGAACTGAAGTATTGAAATACAGTTTTCCAGTACGATTTTTTAGGAGCTACATTTTGATTTACTAAGTTGCGGTCTTTAAAGTACAAAATAAAACAATTAAAAAGTAAAATAATATTTTATTTGTTATTGAAAAAGAGTACTAACTTAATTTGAGAACTATACTACTTTAAAAAAAACTAATCTTATTACAATAAAAATACTTGATTTTAAGCCAATGAGTACTTGATTTGAGTTTTCTCAAGTGTAAGGGTGCTTTAAACTTTAAGTACCAAATCTTACGAGAGACCTATTATACTTGACTTTAGCAGCTCGTATTTTTCCAAGTGTACCATCCACTTTCCCCAGTGTGTACGTTTTAGTCTATGTGTGTGTGTCTATTACGGCAGCCAGTTCAATTAACATTGTCTGCCTGCGTGGCGTAAGAAAATGTGCGCGAAACTCGTTTAATAGTCGCCAGCTCCTTGGCTTTGGCACTGCCGAGGTAGCGGTAACTTTATTACCATCGCTGCAAAATTATCTATGGCTGCTGCACTTCACTGAGCGAAACACATTAGGCGTACACATTTTATGGCGACTTGAAGAAAGAAAAGTATTCTCCAAAATGTCAAAACAGCATCAAAAACATCAACCACCACAAACAGCGGATAGTGTTTAATAACCTACATCATTAATATTATCCATTTTATATTTTCCATATAGAACCAGACATCAACATTAATCCCAATTAATAACGTCTGGCTAAAGTAAGCCTTATAGCTTAATATAAGCTTAACTACCATTCTGAAACATCTGATCTAGTTTCAAAATAAAAAAAGCCTTTTTTATCATATTTATATATGAGATATATAAAGAAAATCATTGTATTTAACTTTATTAAAAAATATCCGATATGGGTCTTCTTAGATATAAAGGTAGATTCATTATAATTATTTAATGTTATATTATAGTTAAAACTGCAATGAATCCGTATGCTCTCCTGGAATGCTCCTATATCATAGGTTACTTTTTAATTTCTTTGCATTTTTGTCCTTGTTATGCTCGTTCAGCTTCAATTTTATACATTTATTATGTTTTCTTGACTATGTTAGAGTTTCATAATTTAAGTGGGATTGAATATACATAGAATTGATTGACAGATTTGAAGGTTACTGTGATTTTTTCGGGGTAAGGGCAGAACTATAATGTGTCGTTGATGTTGGTGTGGCTACTAATAGTTTATACCAGAGAGTTGATGTTTCGTAGAGGTCTTTAAGTTGATTTCTTAAATATTGTTTTAGTTCGCAATTCGGGGAAGATGTTTTCAATCTCATTGACCATATTTTCGAATTGCAGCTGAAGAGTGTGGGGTTGCCAGACCACTTGATGCAATTCGCTGATGCCCCTGCATCCTTGCATGCCTGTGCGACCAGTGCAGCTCTCTTTCTCTCTCTCTCTCTTCCTTTGCCGCACCTTATGTTCCTGAAATATTAAAGCAGAAGCGACAGCCAGTTGCCACTGCAGCATTTGGCAACATAAACAAATTATTTGATGACTTTTACGCGCTTCGCCTGGCCTGCCCCTCTCCCCTCTTCTCCCTCACCACTCCTCACTCCCCCTTCCAAAGACCTTGACGTCTTGTTCTGCGGTTGGTGTCGCCTTCTTTTCGGGGATTTCTGCTGGGTTGCTTGGCCGGCCACTAAGTAAACTTTAATGGCGGCCATAAAATAGGCAAAAAGGGGCACGCCCACACACCAACACACACGCGTATCCATGTGTATTATGCGAGTGGCATAAAACCAAAGACCAAGAATAAGGAGCAGAAGGATCAGCGGGAGCGAAAGAGATGCCAAGTGGAAGGGGCAATCCCTAGCAGCATATTTTGCAGCTGCTGTGACATTTTTATGCTAAGCAGTCGCCAAATTATGAAAATTCGTAAAAAACCAAATGTTATGGCATCCTGCCAGACAGAGATAGATAGATGCAGCCCCCTTCCACACACACACTCACACACACATACAGATATTAACTGGAGGAGAGAGCGAGATGGAACCATACAGGGAGCCTTGCCAATTTGAGCTGCGGGTTTTGCCCGGCTTTTCCTCTGGTTTATCGCTTCGTAACTAAACTCGTTGGTGCTGACTCGTTTATCATCTCGGCCCGACAACTACAACAACCACTACCCGCGAAAATAAAAAGCCTGTTAGCCATTTAAGATGGAAGGAGGCATATCTCGATTAGTGCGAAAATAGTTGCCAAAACGTGCAGGTACATTGTGAGTACAGTTTTGTGACTTAAGCGAAGTCATTCTTTTCTGATTCTAAATTCAGTTCAAGGTCAAAATGATTTCCATTGAACTACTATCGACTTTCAAGATTTCCCTCTGATTAAATACAAGCAAGTTACTTTAATAGAGAAAATTAGGTGGCTTTTGATTGCCTTATATATTTTATCTTATCCAACTTATACATATTTCGATGTGTTAAAGTCTGCCCATGCCCAGTACTTTATTAAACTATCGTAAAATGTGAAAGAATGTTGTGGTCAGAACCGAAAATACGATGAGGTTGACATTTAAACTGCGTGGATCCCATGTCCAACTGAAAAGTTGAGAGCCAAGAGCCTGAAATTCAGCTTACGTCCTAATGAGACGATAATGAAGCTGTCCAACCGAACTCGGCCTTAGCCAATTGGCAGGGGCAGAAGGGATTCGGATCAAATGGCGAACCCAAATCAGGAAAACTTTCCCTCTCAGCTTGACACTTAACTTGGGGGTCAGTGGCAACTATTCCCTGCACCACATAATGTGCACAATTTGTTACGCATGCTCTGCTTGCCACGCCCTCCTCGGCCTCGCCCCTCCCCCCAGCCTTCACCTCCCCCTCCCACACCACCTGGCGCCCATCCTGCGGTTGTCCAGTGAAGTATCAAAAATCTGTTTGAAGTTGAATTCGCCAGGGCAAACAAAAAATACTGGCAAGAAGCAGAGCTGACAGTCCTCGTCCTCTCCTCCCCTTCCCGTTCCCCTTCCAATTTGCAAACGAGAAAAGGGTTGTCAGGTTCTGTTCGTTTTATTTGGGAAATTTTCTGTGTCTACTTTCGGTTTTATAATTAATTTTAAAAAGCTTTTAATGGCTGGCACGCGTTCGGCATAGGCCAGGCCCGACCCCCCTTCCACCGACCCTCATCCTTTGAGGCAGTCGAGAATCCCTCCAGCCGAAAGTCCGCTTGGCAGGCGGAGAGGGCAAGTCAAGTGCTCCTAATTGACTTGCCAATGGCAAAGGATTGCCGAGCACTGGCCACAACGCCTAATCGGGCAGCCACTTGTCGAGCCCACGAAAATATCCTCCAAATCTGTGGAAAATTTCATATTTTTTTATTCCAAATATCCCTTTACTGCGGCTTATCAACGCATGATGATTGACCTTGATTCAACCATGGAAAGTGGAAATGTATTTTTGATCAGAAGTCCAAATAGTCAAATCATCATGCCATTTCTTATTTCACTCTTTAAACTTAACGTTTCTCCGATGTTTTGAAATTTGTTTAATATTTAAGAATTAGAAAAGTCTCTTGCACTTACACTTTTCTGAAACAAACTTGTGTCTCTTTTAAGTCTGTGTACAAAGACTTTTCTCCCTATTACAAAAAGTGCACCGACTTAGCGAGTAAAAAGTATATAAATGAATTTGATTTGGGTAACTTATATTTTTAGACCAGAAATATGATAAATATATTTTTAGACCGGGCTTCGTGGTTCTTTTCAGTCTCAAAGTTCCGCTCGGCTCAATGACACTTTCATGTTGTCCCTGGTTACCTGTCGCCCACGTATTTGGAGTTCCTCCCGGGAAGTTTTCTCCTCCGCTCCTCCTGCCGCTGCCGCTGCTCCAGTGAACAATTTTGGGGCCACTTTCAATTCACTAACAATTTAAGTGACGCCCGGGGCCGTGAAACTTTTAATAGCCAAAACGAGGAGCAGCAGCCGCAGCAGCAGGGCGAAAAGCAGGGCTAGATGAGCAGGAGGTCCTGCAACGCGGGACACGTGCGCCAGGGCCCGGGGTCTTTTATGGGTCCCGAGCTGTGGGTCCTGGGTCCTGAGTCCTGGATCCTGAGTCCTGAGAACCGAGTCCTGCGTCCCGGGTCCTGGGAAGATGCAGAGCACACACGCACATGGCGCTGGCGCAGGGGCGGGCAAGGTCAAGGCTCCTGCGACTGCTACAAAGTAATTCGTTTCCGCTTCCGCTTCATTACTCTCGCCGCCTCCTCCCCTCCCGCACACCCAAAGCACTCAGAGAAAAAAGGCGGTGGAAGCAGTGGGGCTGTGGCGGCGGCAGGGCAAATAAAACACAGCGGCGCAAAGCGAAATTAAATAAATCGACACTGGTAAATAAAATGCGCAATTGACAGGCATAAAGAAATGCCAGCGCCACACACCCACACACAGAGCAGTGTGCAAGGATACCAAGGATACACGGATGGGGACACGGATACAGACGCATCGTCGCCAGCTCCACCCGCTCCACCCCCGCTCACCTGCCAACTGCCAAATGCTTATAAGCAAATACAAACAGGCAAATATCCACAGCGAATCTCGGGGGCGGCGATCGGGGGCGGGGCTGGCGTAATGGCGGCTAATTAACGCGTCCTTTGCCGACGACTTGTTGAGTTCACAGGACTCTTTGGCATGTCCTGAAATCGGTCTGAAAGAAAAGTCCGAGGTTGCTTCAGAGCTTATCCGTTTTCTAAGCCCTTCACTTTCTAGCAATCTGACCACTGTTCCTTTTAATTAAAAGCTTCTTCTGCTTCTACAATCAGAAAAATAATTGGAGACTGCAAGGGATTGTGCAACGCCTTTTTCCGGACTCTTAAAAAGGGCAGGGCCAGGATTATTTTTCTAAATCCATTGATTGATCCAACTTGGTTTAATTTTTTTAACATTCAATATTTTTTATGAATTGCCCAAAATACACAATATTTAGACGGACTTTAGTTGTGAGCCTAATCAAAATTTCATATATTCATTTTAAATTTGTAGTAGGTAGTTTTACTTTAATGTTTTTTACACAATTTAAGCACTTCGTTTGTTAAGTCGTGTCGGATTTAAGAAACTTTACGAATGCTGGCTTTTACGCCATAACTTTCTTGCCCCGTGTCAACCACAAACTGTGAACATTTGGCTGACCCCTTTTATACTACTACCCCTTTTATATATATTTATAGTATATCTTTAGGATTTTTCAAGGTGGGGGAGATATCTCTTTGGGAACTACGTCAGGAAACTTTCCACTTATTAATAATGTGGGGGGATTGACCCATAGCTGAACCATGTTCTCTTAGGTACGTCTTTTTTACTTAAAAAGGATTTTCATGTACAGTTTATTACCTGTTTTGCGTCTGCTTGTATCTCCTGAAGTGCTAAGTTCGAAAGTGCATTCTGTTGAATCTTCTTGAGGTTATTTACTAGTTTATCAGCGAAAGTTTTAACATTTTTGGTAAAGAATCATGAAATGTTGAAAATTACCTTACATTTTTACATCGGTTGAGTTTGCCCAGGAGTCTGATGGACTTCTTACTGTGCTCAGAGCGTGGTAATGATTCCCAGTGTATTTAAGTCAGCTTTTGACCAAGCCTTTTAACCAAATCACCACCCTCAAGTTTTCTCATTTGCCAGTGTGTTCCCCTGATTTGTTCAAATAGTTACTTCCCTTTCCAAAGGGGACTCCCCGCTTTTCGTCCACTGAAAATGAGGCTAAGCCAAAAAGTATATAGTCGTACACTGGGAAAAATCGTTTGTAAAATTTGTAAATTGGTTAATAAATTTGAAATTAATATTAAAATCCTATGTTAATAGTAACTATTTATATCTGCACCTGAAATATATAATACTTATGCGAAACAAATTTTTAATGAAAAATAATTAGAAGTTAACCTTTAATTTAGTATCAGAATAATAAAACAATCTAATAATAATCGAAAAACACTCAAAACTTCAAACAGAAAATATCAATTAGTTTTTGTTGTTGCTGTCCACTTTTTTAAAAATATATATGACTTTAAAATCAATTATTTTGCTTAACAATTTTAATCTTACTTGCTTTTAAATTTTTTTCTGATGTTTTAATGTTTTTTAGCTAAAGATGCAGTAACAGTTTTTTGGGTGTACCTAAGCACACACAGAAGTCGATGCAGCGTGTGTGGGTATCCTTTGCTTTCCCTTCGAATCAGCGTGCAAACTATAAAAACCAGAAGCTCAATTATCAAAATGCTATGTGTGTTTGTTTGTTTGCCAGCCTTTGTCTGCGTGTGCTCCCTGTGCGTATGTGGGTGAGTGTCCTGTCTCATTTCGCCGCCCCGCCCCTGCCCCTTTTCCGTTGTCCTGGTCCACTGCTGTGGGTGCGAGGGGGACGAAGAGAGTATCTGAAAGCTTTTCCTTTGGGTTTTTGTGTGTGCGCTCGCCTTTGACTGTGCAAATAGATAAATTTATTTATTTTATGCCCTGCTGCAGGAACCGCACACAAACAACAGGCGGCAGAGACGGCGATAGCATAGAAATTTTCTTTCTATTCCTGCTCTAAAATAAACCAGAAGCCAGAAAAAGAAAAGAAAAAGAAAAGGACGTAGGTGAGGAGGAGAAGGACGGCCAGCTGCCGGCAGACAACTGACTTTAAATGCCTTTATGCTCACAAAATACATAAATTGAACATTTTCGAGCAGCCAAAAAGGACGGTGGGGCAGAGACACTTTCGCTGAATTGGAAATCGCTTCCACAATACGCAAACGGAATAGACTTTGGGCGGCGCCCAGAGGGCGGGGAAATGGGGTTGGAAAAATATTAAAAAATTCAATGAACCTTGCAGCTGAAGGAAAGTAACAGAAGGAATCAAAAAAACCAATTCCAAGCAAACTTTCTAAGATTAAGCCATAAATAATTCGACAAATGTAACATTTGGTTAAGAAAAGAACCCATTTAGTGAGGTTTTTAAATGGACAGATCTGCTAAGCTGTGTGTGAAATGATGAACGAAGATAGTCATCGCACATTTCTTAAAATCGGTGTACTCTTGGAAATTAAATAATAATATAACGATTAGAGTATGAGCTGAAAAAACACGATCGTGCTACATCATTAGCTTGCCCTAATATACTTAACATCTGCTCAGGTTACAAAGCCAAAAATAAAAAACAATCGAAACTTCGATTCGAAAATTGGATCAAACGGATGGAGGAGTGTATTGAATGCCATGGAAAATACATTACAAAACGAGAAACCATTTGTATTGCCAGGCCAGATATATAAAAAGGTTACTTACTTTCAAAAGCATTTGCCGCATCCGGGAAGAAGAATCGTTGGGTTGAAAAATAAAATCAGCGATGGAGTCCAGACATGGGGATAAACAAAAACATTAAGCGAAGATGACAGGAACAGGGTCTGTAATGTATATACACACTTATGGTCAATACCCAAGAATACATTATAAATTATAGTTTAGCTGCAGGCAAGCAAAACCTGGGCATACGCCTCGTATACGCAATGTGCCCGACAATGGACTCCAACAGAAAGCCAAGAAAAGCTGTAAAAAATGTCATAGCTCCGAATGTGTAGTGTGTGTGTGTGTGTATATGTGTGTGAGGGCAAAGGATGAGCATTCGTGCGTGTGTCTTTATATCCAAAAGTTTTTCCCACTTTCTTTAGCCGAGCTCAACTTTTGTTATGCTCGCTTAGCTCCGGGAAAGGAGACTCAGAGTCGGCGACTGCCCGACTATTTTAGTATATTTCTATGCTGCTTTCACTTGACTTTCACTTTCGTGTGGATGTGGGTGTACAAATATTTTACACTTCTTGCTGAGGATGAGCCCCGGTTCGAGTTTCAGTTTGTTTGTCTAATTTAAGGCAAAAACCGATTGGAGAAGAAAAACAAGACGGAACGTCGTGGCACCGACTTACAGTTATTCACTACCCTAAGTCTTTCTTGCTAATGATTGGTTAATAGGGCTAATAGGTTAATTACTATTTTAATAACATCCATTTTTGTAATACATGATAACACTTATCTATGAATGTACCTCGAATTTTGAGGACTGCAGAGATGGCAAACGAGAACCAGAATGTACCTTTTTGTGGCTAATACTTTCTGGGATATCACTTCATTTTCCTGGTTACATACTTCTGCACGAATTTAGCATACCCTTACACTTTCTACAGGGAGTGCACACGTGCAGCCATGTCAGGTTCGATTTAGCCCGCACCCAATCCCACAGCCTTCCACCCAACTGGCCCACTCGTCCTTTTTATGTGCCTTGTGTGCTACAAATTGTTTGGCTTGGGAAATTCCTGACGTTTTTGTCGAGGTTTTTATGGACCCTGCTTGGGGCTGCCGAAGACGTCCATGAAGAGATAGAGTCTAAAACTAATTTGTGGCAGCAGGCTGGGAAATGGGAAAATATTGTTATTAATATTCGACAAAGGAAGGGCATTCCGATAGAGCCCTCCCACAGTCGATTAAGTGCCGAACAAATGAAGTGTGCTCACAAGGCCCCCCTTCCGTTTTTCCATTCGCAGGTAAATGGAGTCTGGGCCCTGCCTGATGTCGTTTGTGATTTCTATATAGCCATGGATGTGATATGCTCTACTTCATCGATATTCAACCTAGTTGCCATCTCCATAGACAGGTGAGTTTCCTCCGCCCCGGCGAGTTGCAACATCCGGTGACCCCGAGTGCCCCTTCCGCAGATACATCGCTGTGACACAGCCAATAAAGTACGCCAAGCACAAAAATAGCCGCCGCGTTTGCCTTACGATACTGCTGGTGTGGGCCATATCGGCTGCCATCGGCTCGCCGATAGTTCTGGGCCTCAACAACACGCCCAACCGCGAGCCGGATGTGTGCGCCTTCTACAACGCCGACTTCATACTCTACTCCTCGCTGAGCAGCTTCTACATACCCTGCATCATCATGGTGTTTCTCTACTGGAACATTTTCAAGGTGAGTAGCGCAGGAGGATGAAGATCCATATAAGATTCATCTGGATACGAAATTAGGCTTAAAATACAATTAAAAATAAGGGGAAACAATTAGCAGGGTAATTTAATAATTCTTAATGGAAGATTTCAGCCAAGCTAGAGCTTTTGTCACCTGAAAAACAAACTGTGTTTTGGCTTTCATCGATTTCCCAAATAGCTGGGATTGCTGTGGTATCACCCAGACCTCAATCAAAATCGGATTTCTCTGAGCCGAGTGGAATCAATATTCCCTGCTGTCTGCGGCACAATTCCCCACTTGCAATGGGGGTCGGGTTGTGTGTTTGTGCACATTAGCTGCTGACTGGCGACGAATATCCGGAAGATGCAAGAGCTACATGCCACTGCTTAATCAGCTCTTTCCATTCCGAATCCTGTATTCTGTGTTCTGTGTTCTGTGTCCTGAATTCTGTACTCTGTATTCTGTATCCCATCCGTAGGCCCTCAGAAGTCGGGCGCGGAAGCAGCGGGCGGCCCGCAAGCCACACCTCTCGGAACTCACGGGCGGCAGCGTCATCGAGAACATCGCCCAGACCCGTCGCCTGGCGGAGACGGCCCTGGACAGCAGTCGCCACGCCAGCAGGATTGTGCCGGACGAGGCGGCCACCAACACGGCCAGCGGCTCCAACGAGGAGGAGGACGAGAACGCCATCTCGCCGGACATCGACGACTGCCACGTCATCGTGAACGACAAATCCACCGAGTTCATGCTGGCCACCGTCGTCGAGGAGACGGGCAAGTGAGTAGTCATTTTGGGGCCCGGGTTTTGGGCTGGGGGATCTGGTTTTGGCGGCGGATGCCCAGGAGTATTAGTCCGTTACGGCCTCGGATTGGATTCAGACTCATGTGTGAGCCCGTCCAGAAAGCCACCTAAGCCCCACGTGCACGGAGCATGAAAAGCAGCTCCTTTCGCCAGGCTGACTGCAAAACTCCGTCCCAGAGAACGAAGGTTCGGGCGGGGGCTATCTGCGATGGCCCTGGAAAAGTTCGGAGCTCAGCAGTTTCGATGCCGCAACTTGCAGCCTGGCGCCGTGGCACGTGTCTCCAACACGTAATAGATAAGCCAGCCAGTGCCTGTTTCTGCTGAGTGGTCGCGACTGCACTTCCAGACGACCCGACCCATGGAAACTGTCAATCTAATGGCAGGCTGCATTCGGCCACGGCGCCACTCAATTGCCGACATAAAAGAAGCACTTTCAATGGGCGTGCTGCACTTTCAATCAGGTCCTGCCGAAAAGACCCCTCTGGCGCTCCCCCTGCAATCAGACTCCCCGCATCCCCACCTCCATACGAATCCCTGCCCGAAACCGCCGTTAAGTGCGAGCGTTAAGCGCAGCCAATTAGCATCCTGATGGCCTTCTTAATCCAATAAGGACATGAAATGAAACCATTAATGACAGGCTGGATGCACAAAGGGATGGGGTACGGGGGGGTATGGATGCGAGACCGCGAAACTTTTGCCCCAAAGAAATCACAGCCAATGCCTGGGAAAAATAATTCCGAATAATTCAATTAATGCGTCACTTTATTAAAACTCAATCTTGCCTTGCCTTTAATTGACGTTGCCTCCCTTCTCTCCGTCTCTTTTTGACCCTCATCAACGCCGACTTTCCCGCTGCTGCCGTCCGTCCTTCCACCATCGATTGATTGATTGATTGCCGCGGCGCACTTAAACGGAAAACCGAAAACTGGAAACTGAAAACTGAAAACTGAACAACAACTCCTCGTCGTCCACACCACTCCACCGCACTCGCAGCAGCGTTGTGGCCCAGATCACCACTCAGCCGCAGCTGGTCGTCGCCGATCCGAATGGTAATCATGATTCTGGTTATGCAGCCTCAAACGTTGACGATGTCCTTGCAGGCGTGGGCGTTGGCTCCAACGCGCCCGCCTCCGCCGCCACTTCCGCAGCTCCGCGGAGCAGCGGCTCGCCGCCGGACAGTCCGCTGCCCAGTGGCGCCACCCTCCAGCGGTCCAGCGTCAGCAGCCAGCGGCGCCCCACCGCCGACGACTCGCCGAAGCGCGGCGAGCCGGCCCTCAGGTCAGTCGGTGTCGATAACTCCAGGTATTTGCATTCAGCTCTGTTGGCCTGCAGCCCTGAGTAGTTAGCTTGGTAGCAGGGCTAGTTAGTAGCCCTACCGAAGTCCATCGCCCTCATGTATTTCTTAGTTTTTGGTTACTGAAAATACCCATGCATACATGCATATGCGAAAAGATTGCCATCATTTTGTATCATTGGAATAAAATATTTACAGGCAAGACTAGAAAGCAAATATACGACACAGTGTAAAATAGCATGCAACATTTTTTATTTAACTGAAAACCACAATAGACTTTAAATATATACGGTTTCAATATTATCCACATTATTTATTTTTTAAGACAAACACGGTTTTCCATATTGTGGTTACTACTCACAATTTGTCTTAAAAAATGTATAGGTGTCACATAAATGCCTTTTAACCGAATTCGGTTGTAATTTCATATGAATAAACGATTCGATTTAAACGGAATTAAGCTTAAAGAGATTTCAGTGAGACACCACCTCGCGCGATTATTAATTGATTTTTCAATCACATTTTCATATAATGGAATGATTAAGTCCAGAGCCCATTCCCCCGTCGACCCCCTCACTTATTTAGCTTGAGTCCTCGCACTTTTCTTCGCGATTTCCACGCGGAAACCGCAAATGGGCAATCTGGCAATCCGAAAATAGTGCCATAATAGCGTAGTTTACCGCCCCAAGATTGCGTTTTCACTCCGCCCGACTCTTCCGTTTGCAGCGTCGCCATGAAGCCATTGTCCTTTGTCCGCTACGGGGTGCAGGAGGCCATGACATTGGCACGCAACGACTCCACGCTATCGACTACATCGAAAACGTCCTCGCGCAAGGATAAGAAGAACTCGCAGGCGTCAAGGTGAGTAACGGCGTCCGTCGCCCCTAATTACAGTTATTAGTTCGACTTTTCTGCTGGCCGGGTAATAAGATCTCCCCCCCCCCTCCCCACACAACTTCTTTTTCTTTCCGGAAAATGCAATACACCATGGCCTTTTACCCTTGCGTGTCGTAGATTCACGATATACAAGGTGCACAAGGCCTCGAAAAAGAAACGCGAAAAATCGTCGGCCAAAAAGGAACGCAAGGCCACCAAAACACTGGCCATTGTTTTGGGTAAGTTTAACAAGAGGCCCTGAATTTAAATATATTTTATACGTCAACCCCCACCCATTACCCGCGTTTCGCAATCGACAAACAGGTGTCTTCCTCTTCTGCTGGCTGCCCTTCTTCAGCTGCAACATCATGGACGCCATGTGCGCCAAGTTCAAGAAAGACTGCCGACCGGGTCTGACGGCCTACATGATGACCACCTGGCTGGGCTACATCAACAGCTTCGTGAACCCGGTGATCTACACGATATTCAACCCCGAGTTTCGCAAGGCCTTCAAGAAGATCATGCACATGGGGTGATTAAAAACGCTGAGCAGGTCGACAGCAGCAATCATGCGAACAGCAATAGCACACACTGTGGGAGTGTCCTGTTTCCGGAGGGACTCCTGTACTATGCGGAATGGATTGACAGATGGGATTGACGGATTGGATTGGCGAAGTGTGCCAAAAGCAAGCTATCGATGCACAAGAGGTCTCAACCTGCCACTCAACGGGCATTGGGCATTGGGCTTTGTTTCGTTTTGTTTCGATTGGCGTTTGTTGGGTTCTCCAATAGCATTAAGGTTCAGCTACTTATGTAAATAGATCTGTATATACCTCTACTCGGATAGGCCTATATTGGAGTGGAGCGCATTACGAGCTGTAGGCTAGGTAAAATTTTTAACAATTACATTAAGCAAACCCCAAACTAGCGATGTAATCAACACACGACCCCACAGTAAACACGCGACTAACATTCCAAAGTAGCCATAAGTTGCCCCTATGATACGATTCGCTTTAACAGGATAACGTAGTTTTTGTAGGCTGCTCCCAAACCCTATCACATATCACGAGCAGCAGGCTATTCCCACCCCACCACAGCACACAGTCCCTTCCGACTCCGACTCCCAGATGATAACGATTAGTTAAGAGTGTGAAAGAAATTCATATCCTTAAAGGCCGACTTGCAGCTGACTCTTTGGGTTAGCTGGCGGTGATTCAAAGTCGATACATGGTGTCGACGCCTAGAGTTAGTTAGTCACAGTTATCAGTTAGCAGTTATCAGGTATCAGGTATCAGTTATCGGCATGATGAGGTAGCAAGCGGGGCCTCGAGGTCAGCGCCTCCACCACAGACACTCCACATTCGAAAGGTCCAAGTTAGTTGGCAGAAAGAGCGATGGGCCTCCAGGGCCCTGACCTCCGGAGAGGTACTAAACTTGACAGAGTGACACGCACACACACACGAACAGACACCATAAATCAAATGAGCCCCACAATTAATACAATATCGAGGGGCGCTGACCCTGATGCCATCCCCGCTTACAGGGCACTTTCCGTTGGTCTTTGAGTTCGTGTAAGTATAGGGCCGAGATATATAGGAGCATTTAAGACACTGAGGTCGTACCTAGGCTAGTCACTTAATCTAGAGATCTAAGAGTGAAGTAAATATATTCATTAGCTATGTGTATCAGATAGAACCAAGGGGTTAGCAGTATGGGGACTGGGATTGGAATTGGAACTGCCAGGATGCGCAGCGAGGAGGGGGGAGAATCAGGGTATCTAGAGCAAAGGCTACCACGTTGCTAGAAGCAATACGCGGGTCGGAAGAGCTCTGGGAAGAGCAACCATAGCAGATATACTCATTGGTGTAAGCTTACGTGTATAGTGAAATATCAAAACTGAGTTTTGAAACACGGACCAAAACCTTTGGCCTGCCGCGAAGGACAGCTGGACTCGGATTCCAGAGGCAAGGCCCCTGGATCAGGATCCATCCTGATTGCTCAGGATCGGTTCTGTGCCAATCGGCAGGGGTGAAGGCGGTTGGTCCCTGATTTCAACAGCCGTCCTCTTAACTGTTTCTATGTGACAAATAATTGATAGGTAATTACTCCTTCGTGTGTAGTAGTTTGTAAAACAATTCCATTTATTAACATATATGCCCTAAGCTCGGATTTTGTGTACTTAGGCGTAAGCGGTGCCCCAGCTCACATTTCCATGGAACCCCGTAGGAAACTCGAGGACAAGCTCAACTGTTTTTATACTTTCCTAAAAACTCCAATACATATACGCGAGTATCTCGGTGTGCGTGTGTTCGAGTGAGTGTGTTGGTGAGTGTTTTTTTTTTCGGATAGTCTAGAATTTTAGTCGGTAAGGCTAGGCTAAGACTAAGGAAACAGTTCAACTTTCAGATCAGTGCAAAATGCTCTTAAGTTAAGTTCTTCCAAAGAAAACGCTTATTAATTATAGCTAATTGGTAAATTTGCAACTTGAACTAACTAACTAATTGATACGTACACCAAAGCAAGCACACACATTATACTGTTGATTTATCGAAATTGTAGCCTGATTTTCCAAGTCGTTGAATTGTTATCTGTTATCGTTAATTTGTGAATGATATAGCATACTCTTAAGGTCCCTCAACCAATAAAGCACATATACGAGTTTGTAAAATAACTGAAGTGGACATGGAAACGGAAAAACTGAAATGAAAACTATTTTAATGAAATGGAAAAGTTTGTTTTTTTTTTGAAAATTATGAGAGTTATTAACTAAATGAAGCGTAGGCTAAGCTCTAAGAAAAGCAAACTATTTCAAAAATAATTATCATAGCTTACGGAAATAATAATAGCGAATAACAACAATAAAGTAATGATACCAAATAGGATGCGGAGCGGCCTAGACTGCGTCAGCATAAGAATACATCAAATAAATAAAGCAAAACTGAAAATATTTCAAGGCAAAACCAATCGCAAACTTTTCATTTTGATGGGGGAAAGTTTTGGCCCGGGGCTTCCTGGTAAGTTCACATATGCCCCTTTCCCTTCGCAGCTCTTGGCATGGGAGTGCGCCCACCCACACATGCGTACGCCAACATTTTATCGCACTTATATGAGCTGATAATAAAATTCCAATACGCATGAAAAGAAATAAAAATACTTACACAAGACAAACAAGAGGAACAATGACGGAGGCCAATGGCTGGAGCCAGTTCCGGTGGCTGGGGCATAGTGAAATCAATTCGAGAAGGAGCTCACGGCCGTCGCCTCCGCTCAGGAAGCCAAAAACCTAACTAAGAGGTCTAAACAAATGAACCGACAGGGCATAGGATGCGAAAGGAGTTTCAGGGGATGGTGGTCGTAGTGCTCGAACACTCGTCATACTCTAATGGGTACTTAGTCAGTTAATCCTGTAGTCGGAGGACTCCAAGACACAGGAATAAATGGGAATGGGAACAAACTGAGTTTCGCCAGTCTGTTGTCGGTTTCATAGTACCAAACGACCTCGCACACTGAGAAAAACTGGTACTTTTCGAAACTCATTACATTTATTAAACTTAAAACAAGCAACAAGCTAAGGGGATCTATTTCCAATAGTTTCCGACAGTGGAGTACGCGGATGGTTTTTGGATTAAAATGTGGTATTCAAAAAGTGTGGAACACAAAATTTGTTCTTATTATTCTTATAATAATGGATACGCCCCTGGTTTCAGAGATCCACATTTTCGCAAAGGCATGGCTGAATCAAGAAAATATAATAAGTTCCTTCTTGGTTGAGATACTTTGCTTTCCGAGGGGCAATACTTTTGAAAGTATAGATCAATATATCCTTGTTGCCCTAAAATGAAACAATTTTATATGCGAAAGTCTGTAATAGGATGTTATAGTCGAAGCACTCAACTCGTTGAACTTGTTTTGCATTTTGTGTTGCATGCTCCCATCGTATGTGCAACATCACTTCGTTTCTTATGCACTTGTAAGTCATTTCGACCCGATAACTATCAAAAATTTCTCTCAATGGCGACCCGGTCGAATGCCAATTTGGTTTTCGCACAGGTCCTCCCTCCGCAGAGGCGTCATTGTCTTTGAGCAGTGTCTTGACTCGACCATAAATACAAATGTAAAAAGGGCAACCAGAGCCGACCCCTGACCTCCACAGCCACTCCCCCATGGACGCTCTTTGGGATTCCTGGGGAAAGTTGTTTCGTTCGATTGTGTGTCTTCGGCTCTACGACTGCTGGGGCGAGAGTTGTGTGCTCTATGTCCATAACTAATTCGAACTAAATGATGTACTAAAGTGTTGGGAGAACACGGATACGCGGATACTCGGATACTCAGATACACGGATACTCATGCCCAGAGGAATGGACACCAGGCAGCAGACACGAAGAGGGTGCGTATGAAATGTTTTGCGTCTGGGGGCGATATCTTATCGTTACACACACTGGGTGGCGATAATTGACAGACCATTAACGTTTGGATTGCAAAAGCCAAAGTAAAACTACACGGATACACGAGACACCCGGACAGAGATACTCTTGCACAGCTTAAGCGTTAAAATGTGCTAGTCCCGTCGTTAAAGCCATATGTTCTTGTCCAGGGAACTGTGTGATTTGACAATGAGCTCCACCATCTGAGGCTCTGCAAGAGCAGGAAAATGCGCTGACCACTGCAAGCCGGGTGATCGGAGGCCAGGACTAGGGTGCTCCTCCTCTGAAACGGACCAACATTAAAGAGCCTTTCCGGCTGGAGCTGCGTCGCTGCCAAAACCCCGATAAAGACCCAGCAGACCCAGGCCAGCCAATCAGTTAACTTCGGGTATTTTCCTCGCTTGGGCTGGCCCTCCTTCAAGCCACTACGGCTTAACATCTGACCCGGAATGGAATTCTGGCAACCAGAAACTCTACGGGCCAAAGTCAAAATCGAAAAATATGCACACGACCAGAAATAGTTTAAATACAAGGCCGAATATTAAAATGTGGTTGGGCCGGAGCAGGACCTTCCCAGGACCTCGGGCGATGGGGTTAGTGCAATCAAGCATGCCTCCTCACTGGATTACTGTCCCGTCCCGACCTGCCGCCACTCCCACTTCACGGTCAATGACTTTTCAGGCCTCTGGCCAGCGGAAGATGAAAGGAGCTCGGATTCAAAAGAACTGGGGAGCTGGATGACTAGCTATAAAGAAGAATAAATTCACTGCCTAAAATTCAAACTCAGAATACTTCTTGTCGTTCGGCACATTTGTTAATCAGAATAAAATAAGCAGACAATTTATTCGCATTGACTTTTTATACTTGAGTAATATTTCTCGAACAAACAGACTTGTTTTGATTTTAATCCTTACAGAAATTATGTTTCCGACAATTTTAGTATAAGACTGAGAACATTATACCTAATTCGATTTAGTTTAATCTAATTTACTTAATATATTTTTCCTACTTACTAAGTAAGACTATAGTCGGCTACAATATTATTAACTGAAATCAGTCTGTATTTATGGTTTGGCATTGGCTGAAGTGACTGAAAGCCCTTGCAAACATGGGCTCGCCAGGGTACCGCATTTGGTGAGTCAGGGTCAATATAATTTTACTGTCATCCGAATATCGTCCTGGTTGGTTGCCACCAAGATCGGCTCAATGTCTTGCCCTTGAAGTGGTAAATTATTCTCAATTAACTCTTCGGCTCGACCCTCTTGACGTTCTGCTCCATTGAGTTGAAAAACTGATACTGTTGAACCACTATCTTTCAAATTCCTGATGATCCATTGCTTTATTGAGGGGTTTGAGGAATAAAAGAAGAGTCCATATGGAGGGTTTGATGCGATTGGGCTGGCTAAGCACATTAAGGGGGAACGATTTTAAACGACAAAAAAAAGGCATTCTTTCTTGATTTTTTTATCATGGGGCATAATTTTCGTGGTAAACGGGAAGTCCTTCTTTTAGTTTTCACGGCTTTTTTATTTTGTTCAGCACTTGCAAGTAAAAGGTTTGATTTTAACAACACAATTTTCACAAGTTTTTTTTTAAATTGGAAAATAAATTATTTTAAAAAAATTTATAATTACCTGTCACAGTTTGTTCTTACAATTTCAGAAAGTGTTGTACTTAGACTAAGAAAATGGTATTGAAATCTGTTCTCAAACGGATACCCGAAGTTCTTAAAAGAAGTACAATATACCATTTGCTACTTTAAGGACAAAAAAATACATGTTTGTAATGACCCTGTTTTGGATGCGTAATGTATTAATTTTGAATCTCCGGGAATATCTTCCCGTGTTTCCGAGTTCCCCATTCCAATTGAATGGTGCGTTAGAGTTGTATCGATATTTTAATGAGTTGGGGAACCTGTGGAAGGATCTTTCCATCTTTTCTTCGGCGCCTTTCTGGGGCTTTTCCTGCCTAGTGCATGGCTGCAATTAGAGTGTCACATCAGGTGTTTGAGTTAGCTTATAGTGGCGCCCGGAAGACCGTACTCTGCTACCCTGGAATACTTGTTTGTCCAATTGTCGGGTTCGTAAATCCGTGCTCTATTACCCAGTAATGCTTGCTAATGAAAGTCCTCGTCGGTACGGTGTACTTCGATTCCATGCGATACACGTGATCAAATTCGCACTCTCATGGTATCCTGTGCATCTCGTGATCAAAGTCGTTTATGGGACTATACTTTATTGTTCTTTGTCCAATTCATTTAAGAGTTCCAAAATTGTTCAGCCTCACTCGCCCTTAGGCAGCTATAAGTAGTTTCCGTTGTCGTTCCCCACTTCAACGCATGATCTGGGCGATTCAACTCAGACCGATTCACATCAAAACAGTAGCCAGTATAAACAAAAATCGTGCTGTGATTGTTCGGGCGAGTAGAGCAAATTTAAGGAAATTATCAGATATTGTGGCTGTGTACATGTCGGTACTCCCCAACTCATAGATCGTCACACTAACCAACCCAGCGCAGCTCAATCTACGAAGACGAGAACAAGATGGTGGAGTTTGCCTTCGACATCAAGCACCTCTTTCCGCAGCCGATCATCCGCGTGCAGGCGGACTGCCTGTGTCCGAAGGTGGAGGCGCGACCCCGGCCCCACCTCTTCAACCTGGCCCACCATCGCGGGCCCTCGGAGCCCGCCAGCTGCAAGCTGAGCCAGATCCTGGACTCCATGGGGCAGCTGTCGGCCGTCGCCCAGGGGCTGCGCCACCCGGTGACCACCGCCGAGAAGCTGGTGGCCACCGAGCAGGTGGTCTACCTGATGGCGGACAACGAGGCGGGCCGCTGGGCAGTCACCGCCCTGCTCAAGGTCGGCACCAAGGACCTCTTCCTGTTCGACAAGCAGGGCTCCTGCCGGCGGGCGGACCAAACGCCGGCCATCCTCGACTTCTACGTCCACGAGTCCCGCCAGCGCCGCGGCCTGGGCAAGCAGATCTTCCAGCGGATGCTCGACGAGCAGGGCTGGGCGGCCCGCAAGTGCTCCGTGGACCGGCCCTCCGAGAAGCTGCTCGCCTTCCTGGGCAAGCACTACGGCCTGGTGCGCCCCATTCCGCAGGGCAACAACTTTGTCCTCTACGAGGACTTCTTTGAGGATGCCCACGCCCAAGCCCAAGCCCAAGCCCAAGCCCAAGCCCAAGCCCAAGCCAAGCCCAAGCCCAAGCCCAAGCCCAAGCCCAAGCCCAAGCCCAAGCCCAAGCCCAAGCCCAAGCCCAAGCCCAAGCCCAAGCCCAAGCCCAAGCCCAAGCCCAAGCCCAAGCCCAAGCCCAAGCCCAAGCCCAAGCCCAAGCCCAAGCCCAAGCCCAAGCCCAAGCCCAAGCCCAAGCCCAAGCCCAAGCCCAAGCCCAAGCCCAAGCCCAAGCCAAGCCCAAGCCCAAGCCCAAGCCCACGCCCACGCCCAAGCCCAAGCCCAAGCCCAAGCCCAAGCCCAAGCCCAAGCCCACGCCCACTCCCTCCCCCAGATCTGCCCCAGTCCCGGGCTAGTGTGCTCCGTGGACGGCCGAGGATGCAGCCGGAGCGCCAGCCCCGCCCTTCGTCCCGCTGTGCCGCCCATCAGGCCTACCACCAACCCCAAGCAGCAACAGGGCGACGTCCTCGACCAGGGACAGCTGCCCAAGGTCGCGGGTCACCAGGTCTCGCTGCAGAAAACGTTTCAGAGTGCCACGCCAGCTCTGCAGCATGCCCCAAATCCAGGCCGCCAGGGGCAGAAGATGCGACCACTAGATGCACCCCCAAAATTAACAGTTCTTGTTCAAATTTTTAAGGTTTCTGATCGTTGGCTGTTCTGTAACGGCTTTAAAAAGTACAGCAAATGTTTTTAAATACAACCATTCATCGTAAGACGCTAAATATATAGATTCAACTTTTCAATTCTGTGAGTTTTTAGCACTTATTACTTATCCATTGTCATCAATACTTAAAGGTGTTTCCCTGCCTAAACTCATAACAAAACCCATATTTGGCATAAATTGAAAATATATTTATATAATCGGGAATTATATATATACATACATGCTTGATAGCGCACGATAAATATTTTCAAAAAGACCGGCCAATATTAGAATGCTGTTGGCTGCATTTTCCATATCAGAATTAAAACCAAATCAAACTGATTTATTATTTTTACCTTTCTTGGGCTAACAGAAGATTTCCCAAGTCCTTATGACTAAATATGTGATATTATTTTATTTAAGTGTAGCCCTGTTCATTTCCAAATTTCAGAAGTGCGCTGCAAGAGCGATTGGCAAATGGCCAGCAGTTGGACTCCAATCAAACGCTCTGCGGAAATACAAACGCCAGCAGGACATCGAATAGCCAGCCCTCGACCACAGAAATTTGCTTGTATTTGCATAGTTTAATTTTCATTTAACTTTTATTTGCCGTCACGTCGCCAAAAAATAGCCAAAACAGGCCAAAACAGGCCAAAACAGGCCAAAACAGGCCAAAAACGGCCAAAAGTGCCAAAAGTGGCAAATGCCCAGGCAATGATTGCCGCTGATTCCCGCCGTCGATGTTGTTGATTTTCGCTGAACGCGGCTGTAGGTTGTTTGCCTTCGTTGGGGGCTGTTGTTGTGTTGTTGATTCGTTTGCATTGCCATAATATTTAATGGGCAGTCAAAAGTTGATGGGGGCCGGTCCCGGACTAGGAGCCTCGGCCGAAACTGGTTGCCGGCAGTTATTAGGTCGCATCATTTGAACAAAGTGTCCGCACATGCAAGGCAAACAAATTTAAAGAGCCCCAGTCCGACGGAATCCTTGGCTTTGGAGTCGTGGGACAAGCTCCGAGGAAATGATGTCGAAGAAACAATAGCGGGCTGGAAAACCAAATGGAATTCAGTTCGGCCAGAGCACACACACACCACCACGAGATACACACACTAATGGGCACCCGCACAACCACACGGCCAGAAGCTGGGGCCCAAACACAGTGGGGCAAATATTAAAATTGAACATTTCTGTCACGTGTCAAATGCCATTTATGCGCTTCGTGATCGCACGCGGCTCAGCGGCAGGACCCTGCCACAAATGGAGGCGGAAAGGGGTGTGGCAGAGCTGGCTGCCAGGAAAAGTCGGGGACAGATCTGCCTGCGACTATCAGAGAGTTCCGGGAAATAAATGGCTTCCAATCGGGGTATTTGGAGTGCCTGATAGGGCCTAAAAATAGCCATTCGGACACTGCCGTTGTGGACACTTTTTACTTCCACGCTACTCGTTAATGCAACCATTGGTGTCGCAACAAACAACTCATACACATTATAAAATTACAGAAAATTTAAGAATCACAATTCATCACGCATCTATCTTAAGCTGAAGCTTTATTAATCAAAACAAATTACTTTTCAAAATAAATCTAGATATTTTATATCTTGGCATAGCTTTTAAAATATTTGGTTATCCTGATGGAAATGGACTAATGATTGATTCGAAATTGCATATTTTCAATCCTTTAAGATCGAACATGAAAAATGGGCAAACATATGATAGTAAAGCAAACTTTTTAATTAAAAAGGCAATAGAAAACAAGCAATTTACACCCAAAATATGCAAATTCATTCTATGAAAGCCAAATACAATCAATGATCAAGGTCGCTTTGGTTGGCATATAGTTCCGGAAGGGACTGTGGCTGAAAGGAGTTTCCCCCACATTTGTTCCACCGGATCTCCCTTTGGCATTTAAAAACCCGTGCACCTGACTTTTGTTTTGTGTAGCATGTCGCTGACGTTTTTGATGTTAGATTATAATATCTGTACCCATTATTCGCTGACCGAGAAGGGATATTTGTTTGTTATTGGGGCAAATGGATGTGAAATTGATAAGGTAGTTGCCAAAACATGGGGTATACAGCTTATACCGGAAATCATTACAGCTAAAGCAACTATATGGACCTGTTCACGTATATTTTTCTACGCCATGTGTACTTTATGGCATTTAATAGAGGGTATCTGATGGACGGGAGACCTAACATTCTTTTTCGTATTTGTACCTGGTGTTTGTGTTATTGAGACGAGTGGGTGTGCTTGTAGGTGCGAGTCTTTATCGCCGGTTTCGAGTACGTTTCGATGGCCGCCCACACAGAGTTTTATTTAAAGCGATTTTCCGCTTTTATTTCAAATATTTATAAAATAACCCTAAAAGTGTCAGCTCAAGTGTGTGGCTGCGAGTGTGTGGGACAGTTTTATTAGCATATATCGATTGCACTTATGTATGCGATGCCGGCAGAGGCCATTGTGCAAACTAAGTAACTGCAAAACAGCAATGGATTACTCGAATGCTGTTGTTTCTCTTTGCTTACTTTATTGATTTTAATTAATTTATGGCTTATGCAAAGTCTTGTGCATATGCATATATACGTATACCCACACGTGTGCAAGTGAAAGGAATATGAGAGAAAAATAAAAATGGTTAAAATTTGATTTTCATTTATGATTTTAATTCGTTTTGTTTGTATTGATTTATTTCAGCATATTTATTCAACAGCCCTCTCAGTCTCACTTTTGTCCTATCCTCTTCCTCTTTTGCTGGCTTTAAAAATGTTATTTGTATTTTGAACTTTTCGAGGGACAACACTACGTATGGGCGATATTGCGTATACGAGAGAAAATCGAATTCTTTTCTTGTACATGAATTTGGTGCTTAAGTTTTGGTTTTTGTTAGGCGTTAGACACTGCGGATTAGCAATGTTACATATGCACATTATCCGAGGTATTCCAGTCATTTATTGTTTTTAGTGCTCCTTTCTAATGGTGCTCTGGGTTCCTCGGAAGACTTCTTTCTATAATTTTGTGAAAGCAAAAAGAGTTATCCCAGTGGGTTGGAAAATTACATTCAGGGAAATGACAGCCGTAGCAATGCGATTGACTGCCAATCGACTGCAGATTCCAGCAACAGCTGTTTCTCCTCCGAATCCGCGTGCACTCCGCCTGCTACTATTTCTTCCCTTGCTTTCAACAGACCTCTAATTTCCCAGCGACACCGGCCATCCTTTCCGCAGTGGAATACATCCCGAGGAGGAAGTCATTGCCGAATGCCAGGCCACGTGCTACTGAGTGACAACGCCGTTCCGCCATCCCACCAATAACAAGTGTAGCAGGGACCGCGTTTAAGAATAGCCGAGAAAAATGGAGGGATGTATGAATATTAAATTGCGATAAATATCGAGAGTGGCAAGCGAAATGCGAGGGTGAATGAATATTGTTTAAGTGAGTACGCACCAGAAAGTATAGGAAGAACTACAACGGCCAACTGCTCGCTAAACTTATAAGGTTTTAAGTATAAACTTCTGGGTTTACTTACACCTTGGAAAGTAAGTCTGTGTATCATATTTTTATTTGCAGGTCTAAGTTACTGTTTAATTTATAAGTCGCTTGTAAGACGCTGTCACTTGTTACTTGATCAACATACTCAAACGGCGGAGAGAAAAGTGGCAGTATTATCCGAGGGTATCCTTGCTGCACTCCAGCAGTGTAAGCCATGTAAATCACTTAAAGGTTTTCCACTGCCGGATAGCCGTGGAACGGGAGTAGTGGGGGTGGCTCTAAAAAGCTGATAATGCAAAAAAGCTTTGAAAATCATTTGTTACACTGCGCGTATGGATGACTGTAAAGTGCCTCTGAACGCACTCACTCCGTCTCTGTCCGCCCTCTCCCCTCCCCCTTCCCCTGCCCCACCGGCTATGCTGTAACAATAATGTGCACTTATTTTTTATGGCAATCATTTAAGACAAAAATGTAGCAGCGGCAGAACGAAGTATAAGTAAAATAAAAGCAGCCAAGTCCCTCAAAAGAGCGAACAAGAAGGACCTCTTGCAAAAGTATTTGTGTAAGGGTCCACACATCTTAGTGTGTGTGAGTGGCTGTGTAGGTGTAAGTGTGTAGCTGTAAGTGTGTAGGAGTAAGTGTGTAAGTGTGTAGGTGAAGGAGCAACAAAGTAGCGCAAGGAGCGAAATGGCGCCCAAAATGTTTGCCCAAGCCAAAGTTGGAGTAGCAGTTCAGTGCGACTCCCAGGACACCGTCGTCATCCCCCTCTCCCTCTCCCCCGCACACCCTCCTTCCGCAGGCCCTCTCTTTTCCGCGGCAACGATGATGAACGTCAATCAGGGAAATTGCCATTTTTTCAACAATTTCTCACTCGTTCTCTGTGCGTGGAGCCGCGTTTGACGTCAGCAAGCCAGAATCGAAAGCCAACTCAGTTCATCCTGGCAAATTCAGTGGAATAGCACATTGTTCAATAAGAAAAGCTTCGAATGATCTCCTAACGCGATCATCTTGGTGAACAAGTAAACCACTTGTTGTGAAAACATGCTTACCACAAAACACTCTCAAATAATATTTTTTGTATTGGTAATATTTTCCATATTAAATCGTATTTAATACAAAGAAAAGTTACTTCCAAGGAGGTCAAATTTCTAAATAAATATGCACCTCCGACATACACAATTTTGTTTTCAAATATTCTGATGAAAAATTGTATTTTCACTTAAATTCGGCCCACAACAGCATATTTCCTGTATAGATGTTTTATAAAAAGTTGTTATTTTATACACAAAAAAAGTAGTTTAAAAAAATTTAAATTAGCAACGGATTTAAAAAGTATAGACCATCATTTTAAAACGGCTTAAAAGAAACATTTTTTTTTTAATTAGCTTAAAGTTTGGACGGTTGGTTCCTTTTAATTAGTGATCGGATAGGCTTTTTGGAGACGGATGATAGAATCCATTCCATTACCTATTTGGTTTGAATTAAAGGGAGCAAATAAGGAATTGAAAGTGGGAGTGCTGATTTCAAAATTATTTGAAAGTAGTTGTGTTTTTGAGTCAGGGCATTTTTCCGAAATTTTCTTTTTCGTTACAAAAGCAAGTTGTACTGAGCTGGCTGTGTTTTGTTTGGTTGAAATTCGTAGATTGGTGTTGATATTTCGTTGATTCCCATACCATGACGGAGATAGATCGAACGATTTTGCAGGATGTGGAATAGGTAGGTCCAATTGTTTGCAGAAGTCGGCACAAACTCGGAGAGTAGAAAGAAATTTGTATTTTCTTTTTTCTATAAAAAAGGCAATTTAAATAGTTCGCCAAAATCCGATTTGGTAATGCATAAAAGTATAGAATAAGTCGCATTGTTATATCCTTAGCTTAGCTCCGTTTGGCTCCATATTTGTTTAAGCTTTGCTTCCCTTCAACACCAAGCCTCCTCATTCAAGCCACACACATCGAATTAATATTACTATTTCCTTCATTTTTTTTACTCTCTAAAACAAATCTGTTGGCCAATCTTTCGAAACCTCTTTCTTTCAATTACCACGTACAACGCTTTTGTTTTTCCAGCAGTGTGCTGCCACCGCCAGATCAACTAATTAACTGAGCGATTTAAACTAGTTCCCATTTTCCCGTACACCCAGCTTTCCCTCTTCCTGGTTTTCCCCTTATCGCCTGGTCAGCAGTTTCGCACTGCTTTGCATTATCTACTCGTACAGTTTCATGTTAAAAGTTTAACCAGCCATGAATTTCCGCTGCACATTCTTCTATAATTTTCTTAACGTAAAGTTTTTGCGACAATTACGTACGTGTGGCCAGGTGGGTTACTGGGAAACACGGCGGAGTAGGGGTTCGGGGCTCAGAAGTGGGTGGAGTGCCGTTCGTGCCACTTACACGTGACGAAGACAGTGGGGTGGGGGAGGGGGAGGGGTCTGTTCTGGAGACAGCTCACCGTGCAACTGCAGCAGAACATGTCGCTGTTGTTGCGGCCAAGGTGACAGACAGCTAGTTCGGTTGGATGGGGCACGGCATCCGACGGGGACAAGCTCGCATCCTCGTAGTCATCGTTGTCGACGATGCCAAGCCTTGTCCAAAGTACTTAGAAAACTTTACACTATATAAGCTTAACTTTTTCCAGCGACAGATGGGGGAGGAGGCAGTGAAAAGATCTGGCAGAAGGCGGTAATAATATGACAATAATGACACTGTTGACGGTGTCTGTCCAACAACCCAGCCAACTTGCCCATCATCCATCCCCTCCCCTGATGCCGCAAATTATGGCACGCTTTTCAGCGCATTTCGCATAATTTCACTTGGCCGAGCCATCTAAAATGCAACTTCATTTAAGCCAACTTGGACTTTAAGTCCCTTGGCCTTTGTTTCTGTTTTCCGTGCTGATGCCGGTGCTGTTGCTGTTGCTCCTGGGCACTGCCCACTCAAAGGAAATGAGAAAAATTTTCTTCATTTCCGCTAAATGTCACTACACTTTGACTCTGGCCAGTGTCACTCGCCCTCTGCAGAGCCTGTTGAATAGCCGCTGGGCTGAGCCAGGCGGTCCTTAAAGGTGAATCTAGTCCTTGGCAAGCCCTAAATCCACCCCGAAAAATATATATTTTTTTAACGACCTAGGCCCAACAACTGTTTACGGGTGAAAGTTGCTATTGATCTTAGAAAAGGAAATACTCTGCCCTTTTGAATACATTGTTTTTTAAATACAAAATAAATCTGAGAAATTTAAATTGTTTGCCAAGTTAAAAGTTCTCCTTATTGGCTTAAATGCACTTCTCAATTCCTCAACTTCACTTCTCGCAAAAAAAGTTTTTGTTTTTTCAGAGTAAATTCGAACTAAATCGAAATGTATTCGATTATTTATTTAAGATTCAAAATATACAACAATTTGTTTTTCTTTCATTTGCAAAACATTATTTCTGGATTGCAGACTCTATTTTCATTCTATGAAAACCTTGTTGCCATTGTTGAAAACATTTTCTTTATTTCAGTATCAGTTTAGTCATTGTAGTAGGGACGTGCAATAGGCAAACTCTCGCCAGCTATCTCGCTAACGACGATCCACGAATTGTGTGAAAAAAAACAAGACCACAAAGCAAGTCCGCCAACTAAAACAGTACAAATTTCTGTATCTGAACCGTTGCAAAAGTGCAAGTGCATCTGGTTCAACAATTACGCAACCACCTGCATAAGCCAAACAGCGCCGTGTTACAGAGCTCAAAATAAAGCACCAAATTCATCATCATCACAATAAAATAAAATAATATAAAGATATGTTCATCAGTAAAGAAATGATTACAGCGGCAAATTATTAGCAGTTACAAAACCAAGACTAAACCAAAAGACTAACGATTTCTTTATATTAAATTATTCTTTCCTCTTCAGAAGAATTTGCGGTTTATACAAATCGAATGACTGTACCAACAATCGGGATATAATATTATAGCTCCGTTGTTTTCTAATATATACCCGTATACTCCATAATAATGGAATTTTTACCGATTTCAAAATAACAGTTTTACTTTTACCAAAATCGGGAGACTATATCCACCGAGCTTCATTGTTTTTAAGTAAAAGCTGCAATGGTATATGGACTTCGGCTTGGCGAATTTGCTTTCCTTCTTGTTTTTCGTATAAAGTTCAATAAACATAGTTTTTTTAAAACAAACATTTGAAAAAAAATGATTTAACCTCGATCTGCACACATTTACAAATAAAAAGATTGCGTCTCTAGTTTTTTAACGGTATAGAAACAGACAAAAAGACATCAACTCGGCCGGTAATGCTGATCAAGAATATATATACTTTATAGGACAGGAATCGCTTCCTACTACCTCTTACTTTATTTACAACGAATACTATGAACTCTTTTACTTTATGATTAACGTGTATAAAAACGAAGAAAAGAAAATTAAAAACTTATAATATAGGAATATCCCTTACGATCTTAAGTCATTAATATGCTACAGCTCGGAAAAAAATCACACTAATCATACACATAATCACAAATCATACTATACCAACTAGACAATTACTTTACTTTCGGGCCAACAAAACTTATTTCTAGGTTGCATAAAATATTTTATTTTTAAGAAAAACTTGTTCTTCTAGCAAAAACTATATTTACTGCAATTTTATGATTATAAGAAGAGCTTGGTAACCTCATAGTCAGCCCACTTTCTCAGTGTAATGTTCTTCTCAGATTTGAACTTTGTAATTCCAAACCGAATACAATTGCCTTGCAGGAGGATGAGGTCTGAGGGGACGGGTGTGGGTCACCCATGGTACCCCTTACTTGGGAGCCAAATCGTAAAGCGACATTAACTTAACAGCCTTAAAAGCTTTGCTCCTCTGTTCGGCGCGTTGTTCTGTCGTTGCCGTGCTATCGCTAACTCAATTTTTCACTGCCATTGTAGGCCCTGTGACTTTTCGGGAATTCCCATCACCCGGCTGCCAACTGCCAAAGGAAACTGCCAGCTGACAGGCCCCGGGATACATCCACCCCTATCCCGCTTGCGAAAATCTACATTATCTGATTTTTATTTCACTTTGTCGGCGACATTTCGTAATGCGTTGCAAATCGAAAACGAAGAGCACCAAGAAAACGAATTAGACGTCGACAGCAAGGGCAGCGTTGTGCAAACCAAAATTTTTGATAATTAGCTGGGAAAAGGCAAATATGGGTAATGGCTTAGCTGTGATTTCAGGAAGAAGTAAAAGCCTGACTGGGGCTTCAAATAAAGCGAAGGGAGCATCATTCACAGACTTTAAACAAATCAGTAAAATAATCGTGTTATTTTTATTCGAGTTTCTTGTAAGGGTATATTGAATTGGCTGAAACGTATACAAATATATATACACGATCTAGAGAATTGCGATTTAACATCTAGGTTCTATTTATTCCTACGCAGTTTATACCAATTTATACCAGTTTTGTAAAGACATGGCAGAGGCCAGCAATTGCACGGTCTATTTTGGCCTACATCTATCGACACAACAAAAATGTTCGAAATCGATTAATTATTTTAGAAGTTATTAAGAGATTAACACCACACATAATTGTTGACACACCTACAAGCAGTTAAATATGCCTTTATAATGTTTTCCACATAAGAAGATACATTCGTGCGCCAATAGAACTAATGAGTATTGAGTTCTGAAAATCGGGGCATTCGACTACTTTT
This sequence comes from Drosophila prolongata, assembly GCA_036346975.1. NCBI lineage: Eukaryota > Metazoa > Arthropoda > Insecta > Diptera > Drosophilidae > Drosophila > Drosophila prolongata. Next base: position 1,975,991 of record JAYMZC010000108.1, read on the forward strand.
TGTTTTTTATAAAAAACATTTTAAAAAGTGTAGATATTTAGTCGAATGCCAATCATTTTCGTCACAAAATTTAATAAAATATCCTAAATTTTATTTGATAATATTTTTGAAAATATTCAACATTTTCATACGATTTTTATACCCTTGCAGACGGTATTATAATTTTGGTCAAAAGTGTGCAACGCAGTGAAGGAGACATCTCCGACCCTATAAAGTATATATATTCTTGATCAGGATCACCTCCTGAGTTGATATAGCCATGTCCGCCTATCCGTCTGTCTGTCCGTCTGTCTGTCCGTCTGTCTGTCCGTCTGTCCGTCTGTCTGTCCGTCTGTCTGTTTCTACGCGAACTAGTCTCTCAGTTTTAAAGATATCGAATTGAAACTTTGCACACACCCTTCTTTCCTTTGCACGCAGTATATATGTCGGAACGGCCGGGATCGGCCGACTATATCCTATAGCTGCCATATAACTGAACGAAGGGTATATCAACTTCGGCTCCGCCCGAAGTTAGCTTTCCTTTCTTGATTTGGATTAGGATTTTCGTTTGAGCATTTATTTACATTTTATAGCCTTGAATAGCCATGTAGTATATTTTTTTAAAATAGTCGGTGTTTCACTATTTTCATTCTAATTCTTCAGCACCAATAGTTCTCGAGATCCAGGGAATATCATTCCACCTATACTCTAAGACTATCGGATGCAAAATGCGTTTTCGTTTTTCATCTATTAATGTGTGGCCAAAAAAGCGTTATTTTGGCCCAAGGCACTATGGACCCAGCGACTACATTTGTTGGCCAATTTTGGAAAAGTCGATAAAACCAAAAATGTGGTTTTAGGCGGTATTGACGGTATGTACTAGGTGTTTGTGTGATTAAACGGTTGAAATCTATCGTGTTGTTCTGTACTTAAGTGTTAAAGTGAGCTGTGTTAGGCAGCTTTTTTTAATTGGAAAACTAATTTTTAAGTAGAGCAACAAAGTGAGACCAGCGGATTCCACTTCTGAACACATTGAGCTTTGTAGAATATTAAATTCTTGTTAAAACCGCCACTTATTGCCACTTTTTCCGTAATTTAATTTTTAAGTTCATAACCTTAAGTTTTGCAACTTTGACAAGAGTTTCGTTGAGGATAAGAATCTTTTTGATTTTCCATGCAATATTGAAATCGAATCCGAAGAGAATGGGGTCTAATAGCAAGGCACTTATCAATACAATATGTTAAATCCGATTTTTGTGCCTTTACATGGCACCTTCGTGGAACATTTTCAAGTCTATTTACAAAATTCACAATATTCAAGCAACCACATAGTTGATATTTACTTTAAAAAGAAGTTTTATGCGTTTATCTTAAAAAACAACAAAATTGATTTATGTTGTCTAAGGATACCAAAAAACGATTGGTATATGATATAATATATAGATATCTTTCATATTGAGCGTGTTATTAATTTTGGCCAACAAAAGAGGTCGTTGGCCCATAGTGCACGGTAGTGCCACGTAGGCCAACATACGTACACGAGACACAGACATGACACATTTATGCGTGTGTATATAATTTATGTCTATACTTATTTATGCGTATTTTTGCAGCGTGCCGCTCTCTCCCGTTTGATGTACAATGATTAATGGTGTAGGTGAGGGCAAAGCTGTCAGGGGCGGTGCCGTGGCCTTGGGAGGGTGGGGTTCTGTGGGCGGTAGGTGGGCGGTGGGCGGTGGTCGGTAGGTTGGGTGGGCTGGGCCCATAAATCGGGGAAGCCTTTCCTGTCGGGGTGCAAAAAGTAGCGCGTATCCAGCGAACGCGTTCCAGCATCAACCACAACTGTCACGTCGCGCTGGTCTATTCCTTTGCCTTTCGACTTGAGTGCCCCACTTTGTCCCCGCACAGATACTCCAGAACCCATTTGACAGCACTCATAATCCAATATGAGTGCATATTAACTTTAATCAGTTAGCGCACGAGTAAGTCCTGCCAGGACCGATGTCGCGGGGAAGGGGGAGGGGGGTTGATGTCAGGGAGCGGCAGATGTCAACAGACGATTCACTTAGACACATTTTTCAATGATGTTGCTGCGGGGATGTTGCTGCTGCTGCTGCTGCCGCTGGTTGTTGCTGCTGGTTGTTGCTGGCGTACTTAAGTCGCGTCAAGTCATGCAATGTCAATATAGCCATTCAAGCCCCCACCTCCCTCCGCGGGGACTCCGCTGTTGTTCCAGCCCGGCTGCTCTACATATCCGTATTCTTTTGCCTTGTAAATTTCAATTTTATTTGGCCCACACGTGACAGGTACTTGAAGTGCGTTTGTCGGCTGCTCGTGCCTCTGGATTGTCAGCTGCGGCATTTGTATTTGTCACTGGGGCATTTAATTTCATTTGACAGCTTTAATTTGGTTCCGTTGTCAGGCATTAAATTGCTTGCCTGCCAGTCCGCAACTCAGCGACAACTTCATGCACCTCAGCCGGAAGTTGGAAGTTGGAAGCTGGAAGCTCAGAGCGGGGGCCCCGAAAGTATTCTAGTATTCAAGTTTTATATTCGTGACGAACCAAGGACGAACGAGTCCTTCAGAGCTGTAAGTGTGCAGACTCGACACTGAGCAAACACTGCAAATGACAGAGACAATAACAGCAAGTACCCAAGCCGAGTCGAAAACAGAACCAGGGCCAGAACTGAAACAGGAACACGACGAAACTTTAGAAGTCTCCCCTTTCGGGGAGTCCAGGCGAAGAATAATATTTGAACTGCGCCGTATGCTCGCATAGGCAGCCAAAAAATGTTAATTTTCATCTCGGCTAAAATGTTTAATTAGTTCTCTTTGCATTCGGCTTTAGCCGGCTTGCCTCCCCGCGAACATTGTATCAACAAACAGAAGACAAACGGGGGCCAAACTTTCAAAAATATGAGAATTTCGTCTCTGGCAGTACATATACATATACTATATTGGGAACATAAGACGAAGCGTTTGGGATATAAGCACACAAAAAAATTTTTTTTAAGAAAACGAATTTTAAAAAATTTAAAACCAATTCAGGAATAAAATTTACGGGTAAAATCGCCTTTGGTTTCAAAATAAATATACACTAGCCTTCTGAAAAATATAAATATATAAAAATCCTTGAAAATTAAAAAAAAAATTAACGACGAAATTGGCCTTACAAAAAAAATATAATCCTGCTCAGCATGGTTTTTTTAGAAAACCTTTTTTTTTTGAAATGTAAAATAAAATTTTTTGTTGAATAATAACAATATCTAAGTTGTCGTACTTTTAAAAAACCATCTTTCCTTAATATAGCCTAAATATTCCTTACATCCGAATCTAAGATGACTTTCTTGATTTTTTTCCTTGAGTGTACGATGTGGTGAGGCAGTGTTTGTCTTGTTTATTGAACCCCTTCTTAGTTGTATATAATATTTCATTTTAAATTTGGTGAAACAGTTCATTTAACATTTTGCATTGTATCTATATACATATTTGCAGAGTAGAGTATTTGATCACTTTATTATTTTTGAGTAAATTATTTTGGACAGGTTGCTTAAAAAATATATATTATGGGATAGAACGAAGGAACATCGCAAGGGAATTGCGTCGGCAACATGGCAATGAAGTAATTATTGAAATAATTCGTTTGTGGCCACTTTTGCAGGGCCAGAAGGAGGTGATAGCAGGCAGAATATGGCCATAATCCGGTGCTGGAGTGCAGCTGGGGCAGGTTTTACCAGCATTCGAGTGCAGCCCCAAGCGAAATGGCCGGAAAACGAACCTATTTGCATATTGCGCATACGCCGGGTGAGCGGAGCAGAAGCAGGAGCCGCGGTGCTCAGTGATTAGCCGGCGCCCTGGGGTGAACCCCGAACCTTCAAGGTCGCCGGCAATGCCTGCCAGCCGACCTTGGGCGGCCTTGGCAGCCTTGACCCCGCGGTCGGGAGTTGCGGCAGAAGTGTAAGTGGAAGTCCAAGTTAAAGTTGGAGCTGCTCTTTGCCCTTTTGGGCTGCACAGTGCAACTAAAACAAGGTAAAGAGGCCTTTTACTGGGAAATTAAAGTAAGATTGGATTCAGGAAATTGGTCAAGGTAAAAAAGGCGTCTGTATCAATATTTATTCAGTGCTTTAGGGTTCTCTTCTAGTTCAATTTGTAGGTAAACTGAGAAAGCTTATTTTATTTATACGTGAGTTGCTAAATTCGTGCTTTCTTTGTAAAATAAATAATTGTATAACTAACTTGTAATTAACCATTGCAGAAGGGCATCTAAAGTAAAATCGCTGAAGTATTTCTTTACAACAGCCCAGTTGTAATTCTGGAAATAAGAAGACAGGATTTCCTTAACTATTAAAGCTAAACTGCAGAATTGAATCACATTCGAACTGTGATCGAGAGGTACAAATTTGCTATTATTCAGAGCTGGCGAAGGGTTTAGGGGTGTCGGGTGCGAAAAAGTCTGAATAAAACTCGAGCTGCTGCACGTCATGGATGATTTGTTCGGCTTGCAGGGCTCCACTGTTCAGGTGGCCAGGTGTTTGTTGTTTCGGCAGCGCTGACTCACCTTGCACACACGCTCGCACACACTCTCGCACACACACTCGGGAAGCAAAGCTTATTATGGTAGCTTGTAAACCCTAATGAGACGGCATAAATCAGCGACAGGAGCACGCACACCAGGCCAACCCACCGCCTGGTCCTCGGAGTCGCCTGCATAGCTGTGAAATGTTAACAAATACTATTTGATCGCGTGCTACGAGTTTCCGGGGAACGGGAACGGAAACGGGAAGTGGGGAACGAGGAGGCCGCTGTACTCTCCATATTGAATTGCCTTTAATATTTCAGGTCGAGTGCAGTGCACGCGGGGCGTATACGTGATGCGGATGATATTCGGCGCTTGCTGAGAAATGCAAAACTATTTGCATAGTTCAGCGTCATTTTGTTTATGCCCATCTCTATCCGCGTGTTTCGGTTGAAGGCCTTTTTATTTGGCCTTGTCGATGGCCGCGCCCCGCGGCCTCGGATCTCCCGAGGGGATTCGATTCGTTGTTGAATTTATGGCATTCATTTTGTGATCAATCGCTTGTCAAACAAACGGCAAATGGCAGCGAGTGAAATGGGAATTTGCGGTTGAAAAATTGAAGAGCTGCACAGTATTATTGGGAGAGAAAGCGTTTAAATTGCGAAATATGTAGCCACCGCACATGCCAGCCGGTATACATTTCCATAAATTTATTTATCTTTCATGTGTGTTTTATGCATGCAAGTATATATTTTTTCTTTGCCCGAATGCTGGCTGTAAAAACTGCGGCTAATTGCGAATATTTTTTCCCCAGGTCACAGAGATTTCCATAAAACGCACAAATATGTGTTGCCCCCCCCTGGCAACCGAAGCCCCTTGTCTATTCTATCTGCTTCTGCCTTTTGCCTTCTGCCTTCCTTTTCGCTCGGAGCTGCTGTCTGTGTAATTTATGTTTGTTTATAAGCATATGAATACTGGCACATAAAACGGACAGCGAACAAACACACAAATTACACACTCGCACACACACACACACACAGTCACCGCTCGGGCACGCCCACAAACACACAGACGGCACCTTTTAATAAACTTGACAGATCAAAGCCGAAACCAGCAGCAATGTTAGATAAGCACACAACCAAAGAACCCCCCACACACACACACACACCCTTTGACGCCACAGAGTATGCAACATATTTGAGGACTGGAATTATGTTTAATTTCGAGGATTTGCTTTTTTGCTAATTCAAATTCCGTCGCAAGGTAATTCCCCGACTAATTCAATATGCCAAGACATTTGCCAGGCAAACTAAGTGCGGAATACAAATGCAAATTTAATATTGCAGGCTAAAAAATAATCAAGCGGTTATCCAGCAGCTCTTCTGGAAACCGGGTCCTGGGATCCTGTGCGTATTTGCGCAATTAAATGGAAATTTCATCCTGCCGAATGCCGAATGTAATTCATTAATTTAATGAAATTGCACTGCACACAAAGCGGAAAAGGAAAAGGAGTGGTGGGCGTGGCAACTGCTGAGCCAGAACTGCATTGCTTGCATTGCGCTGTGAGTGCTGAGTGTCAAGACGAAGACCTCCATTCAGTCATCCATTCGGCTGGTCATGCATTTCCCAGAATGTCCCGCACAGAGAAAACTGCTAGAATTGGTCATTTTGCTTCCATTACCTTTGCGTCGATATTATAATATTTGTCAGAAGTTTGTAACGTCTATGTTTATCTGTCTGTTGCCATAAGGTTTGTTTTTGCAAACTTATGCAAACAGTGCAATCTTATTACATTCATAAATCCTGTCGATCGGGATAGATTTTTTGGTATGACTGCAAGGGTATTAAAACTTCGACCCAAGGAGCTTTTCTTCCTTTCGTTTCCTTTAAAAAATATATCCCATTTTGGAACTGATCTTGAGACTCCCAGTTCTTACTGTCGTGTTATAAAAGATTCTTAAATAGATTTATTTAAGAATAACTCAAGACAATTTAACTTCAAGTAGGTAATAGCAAAAGCACGAAAAAAAGAGAAAACTTTGGCAAGCCGAATCTTAAATACCCAGCCAGCTAAACAAAAATCACTATACAGTAATGGATTTTTGTGTGTATATGTTTAAAATCAATGAAGGTTTGTCGATTTCCGTATTGTGTGTTTCAATCTTTGTTCGTTATAAAATTAAAATCGGTTATTAAATCCCGATTACTATTTGAAGTTATATGTTGCATTGATTTAATTTATTTTAATACGTTTATTAATTAATTAATTAATTACGTTATACTATACATATATAAAACAAGCAATACAGACACTTAAATTAATATGAAATGTATTTTATATATTATATATTATTATTATTATTATATGATATTATTTAATTTCATTTTCCTGCGCAGCTTTTATAATATGTTTTGGACAATAAGAATTTGTAAATCAAATAAAACAAGAAAGGAAAGCTAACTTCGGACGGAGCCGAAGTTGATATACCCTTGCAGAATATTCTGTAAATTATATTCTTCAAAATTATTCATATGATGTATTCTTAATACTCATAAAAAGTCCCAACTTCCAAGCTTTAAAAAACCAAAGTTATGGCTTTTCCGATCGTTCAGTTATATGGCAGCTATATGATATAATCGCCCGATCCGGCTCGTTCCGACTTATATACTACCTGCAATAGAAAGACAACTTTTGGGAAAGTTTCAAGCAGATAGCTTTAAAACTGAGGGACTAGTTTGCGTAGAAACGGACGGACGGACGGACGGACAGACGGATAGACGGACATATCTAGATCGACTCTCCTGGTGATGCTGATCAAGAATATATATACTTTATAGGGTCGGAAATGTCTCCTTCACTGCGTTGCAAACTTTTGACTGAAATTATAATACCCTCTGCAAGGGTATAACAAGAAAGGAAAGCTAACTTCGGGCGGAGCCGAAGATAATATACCCTTGCAGAATACTCTGTAAATTATATTCTCCAAAATTATTCATATGATGCATTCTTAATACGCATAAAAAATCCCTACTTCCTAACTTTACAAACACCAAAGTTATGGCATTTCCAATCGTTCAGTTATATGGTAGCTACAGGATATAGTCGGCCGATCCATATGAAATTTGGTAGGTCGGATTGATTGGCCAAATACAAATAGGAAATCACAACTTCCTAACTTTACAAACACCAAAGCTATGGCATTTCCGATCAATCTGTTATATGGCAGCAATAGGCTATAGTCGGCCGATCCGACATATATACTGCGTGCAAAGGAAAGAAGGGTGTGTGCAAAGTTTCAATTCGATATCTTTAAAACTGAGAGACTAGTTTGCGTAGAAACAGACAGACGGACGGACAGACGGACATGCTTATATCAACTCAGAAGGTGATCCTGATCAAGAACATATATACTTTATAGGGTCAGAGATGTCTCCTTCACTGCGTTGCACACATTTGACCAAAATTATAATACCCTCTGCAAGGGTATAAATATTAAATATAAATAAATCTCTATTTGGGAGTCATGTGTCATGCCGTGAAGAAAGGATGAAGTAGCTTTGCCGGTTTTAAATGGGATCACCAATTAGCATACATTTTGGAATTCGGTGATAATGATTGGGTGGGCATAACACCAGCCTGCATAAATAAACCGGAAACCCCGGAGTGACATCTCCCATAGGATATTAAGAGAAGGTACCTTTTCGGTGTAATTTTATGACTCCCCTGATCGATGTTAAAAGTATTTGTAAGCAAGTAGCTCATCGATTTATAGAACCCCACCTTCTACCGATCATACAGCCGGAACCAGCATGTGCAAATTTTCTTGAATACACACACCATCAGCTCGTGTTACAAAGTTAAATATTTTCAAAATAGACGTAGATGTCAGCAAATCTTCCCCTTAAGCCCCACAGTCATTTCAAACTCAAACATTTAAGATGAAAATAGAAACAATAGCTTTAATTCAAACATGGGCCAGCTGTTGCGAAACTATGGATGAAAACAATATGCAAGCGAATAAATAGAGGCGAACAATTCGGGTTGAGCTCGAAAACCCCCAATCTAGCAATTCTCCATTCTTCGAAGATTCCAGCTAAGCACACAGATGAAGCTGACGTCACTGGGATTCTTGGGTGGGATTTGGCTGGATTTTGGTGATGTTTAAAGTTTTTGGGTATAAAAGGGGCTTAGCGTAGACAATTCACATCAGTTGCGATTGGAGCAAAAGTCTGAGAATGCGTGCCTACATTGCGATCACTCTTTTGGCCCTGGTGGCAGCGGTCGTGGCCCAAGGTGGCGGTTATGGTCGTGGAGGACGCGGAAGACGCGGTGGAGGAGGAGGTGGCGGTTATGGTCTTGGATACGGCGGTGGCGGTGGTGAATTCGGACCTGGCGGTCCTATCGCTCCCGGCGGTCCAGGACGTTTTGGAGGTCCTGGAGGTCCTGGCGGTCCTAGCGGTCCTGGCGGTCCTAGCGGTCCTGGCGGTCCTGGTGGTCTTAGCGGTCCTGGCGGTCTTAGCGGTCCTGGTGGTCCTGGTGGTCCTGGAGGTTTTGGAGGTTTTGGAGGTCCTGGAGACTTCAATGGTGGTTACGGTCGCCCAGGTCGCCCAGGACGCCCAGGTCGCCAAGGTCGCCCGCGTCGCCCACTTCACCCACGACGCCCAAGACCTGTGTTCACCACCACGGAAAATAGTTTGCCTGACAGCACCACCGCCAGCGACGAGAGCTCTTCCAGCGAAAGCGGCTCCACTGATAGCAGCTCCGCTGATAGCACCACCGAGACCAGTTCCACTGATAGCACCACCGAGACCAGCTCCACTGATAGCACCACCGAGACCAGCTCCACTGATAGCACCACCGAGAGCAGCTCCACTGATAGCACCACCGAAAGCAGCTCCACTGATAACAGCGACACCACCACCGATTCAGGATAGATTTAAAGAGCAAATTTGTAGATTTGTAGAGCATTCAAAATGACCAAGAAATAGAAATTCAAAATAAATAAAATTTAATTAATTTGGCACATCAAACAACTCTTTTTTTGGAGAGACTTTTTCTAAGATGATTTGAACTGAATGGTTATGATTTTAATTTATATAATTAAATGTGATGACTAGCCACGATTATTTTACAAATACTTAAGTGGTATTGTAGTGCGCTATGTCTATCCTAAAAGTATACCCTGTGACAGGATAACTTTGTAACTCTGTATATAAGCCCAGATCCTAACTATCTGATTTATCCCATACTCCAATACTTCTTTCTAACGCCCACTCTTACGAGCCTTTAAAAACTTTCCGATTAGCTCTGATTAGATTCCTCTTTGGCCGTTCTTTTATATCGTGGCTGCTTAGCTATCAAGACATACAGTGCGAATTTTAAAACTTGATTCACTGTCAATACGTACAGTTTGCTTAAAAAGATTGTGCTCCGTTTCAAATATAATATTACACGTACCTATACGTGTAATTTTCTGGAATTACGTCTGGATTTTGGATGCCAGTAAAAGGTATTTAGTATTTTACAACTAAAATTGCACGTGCACCTAAATACGGCCCTGCCTTATTTTTAGGCACCCAGTTCCACCATAAGATTAAAGCCTTGCAAGTCACCATAAAATTAGTGCCTTATATTGGTTGCTCATCTGCAGTTGGAGAGCTGGCACTTCAAAATTGACCACGTCTGTAGAAGGAAAACCATGCACTTAGTTGGCCCGATCCATTGTATTTGCGCCCAATATAACATATATAGGCATAGCGTATAACGATTTGTTTAGAATGAGCTGGTGGAAACTAAACGTGTTAGCGGAGCACGCGATGTCCTCGGCTTTTCATATGTCTGGTCGGCTTGGGGTGGGTTATCAAAATTAATAAGGAACCGCCACGTTAAAATGCTCGTATCCTAGTAGAAAACAATTAAAATTCGCGTACTATTTGTTTGATGGGAATTAGCGCAAAGAGACAGAGATAGAGAGACAAGAGTAAAGAAAGAGGACGAACATCACTCCAGCTACCACGCGAAACTGCGAAGTGCCCACCCTACCATGATCCTTTTGTCCTGCAATTCATAAAGACCAATTCATACCATCGCACTTGGTCATGCATTTTCCAAAATTGGTCATTTTTCTTCTATTACCTTTGCGTCGATATTAATGTGATGCGTCGATATGTTAATATAATATGTTTACGCAGATCAGGTTTATAAACACCACTGCAATAGTAAAGAAATACGCATAGATTGCGTATAGATTGTTGTTTTTTACCTAAGCAGAATATTCACTTCGACCCAAGCAGCTTTTCTTCTTTTTAAAATATATCCCATTTTAGAACTGACCTTAACATTCCATTTCTTACTGTCCTATTATATAAGGTTCTAAAAAAGAATGCTGTTTATTTAAAAATAACTCAAGATAACTTAACTTCAAGTAGGTAAGAGCAAAAACACGAAAAAACAAGAAAGGAAAGCTAACTTCGGGCGGAGCCGAAGTTGATATACCCTTGCAAAATACTCTGTAATTTATATTCTCCAAAATTATTAATATGATGCATTCTTAATACTCCTAAAAAATCCCAACTTCCTAACTTTAAAAACACCAAAGTTATGGCATTTCCGATCAATCAGTTATATGGCAGCAATAGGCTATAGTCGGCCGTTCCGACATATATACTGCGTGCAAAGGAAAGAAGGGTGTGTGCAAAGTTTCAATTCGATATCTTTAAAACTGAGAGACTAGTTTGCGTAGAAATAGACAGACGGACAGACGGACATGGCTATATCAACTCAGGAGGTGATCCTGATCAAGAACATATATACTTTATAGGGTCAGAGATGTCTCCTTCACTGCGTTGCACACTTTTGACCAAAATTATAATACCCTCGGCAAGGGTATAAAAATAACTGAATCTGCAATCTGGGAATCTGTTGAAAGGAAAAGATTATGTCAGTATGCCAATCTTATCTGCGAGATCTATATGATATGTATACAATCTTAAAACATATGATTTCTCGAAAAATGTCAGTAAATGTTTCAAAACGCTTAAGTTGTGTTGATTTACCTGTTATTTAATGATCATTCTAAGGCATCTATATGATATAGTCTTAAAATTTTTATAAAATTAAAACTATTATTCTGAGATTGCTAAAATGTATTATGTCTTGGAGTATATCGAAATATTTTAGGAAACGACAAAGTTATAGTTACGAACTGACGGAAGTGGCTAATTCGAATCGCCTGATATAACAATGAAGCTAGGTCGATTTTACTCTCAAGTTTTCGGTCATTTCTATGAAATGCTATATGCTATATGATATTATTGTCGGATTTCAATAAAAATTAAAACGTAAATCTAAAATATTCAAGAATTACTATATCTTGAAGTATATTTATTAAAATTATTAAACATCGAAGTAACAATTTTTTTGTCATTTATTTCATATAATTGTTCCGATTTTAATAAAATTAAAACCGTAATTCCATAGTATTTAAATATTAACAAATCCTGAAGAACAAAAAAAAAACATTAAAACAACAAAGTTGTATTTTTAAAAAATTGTTTCTATGGGAGCTATAAGATATAGTCGCCCGATCCGGCTCGTTCCGACTTATATACTACCTGCAATAGAAAGACAAGTTTTGGGAAAGTTTCAAGCAGATAGTTTTAAAACTGAGGGACTAGTTTGCGTAGAAACGGGCGGACGGACGGACGGGCAGACGGACAGACGGACAGACGGACGGACAGACGGTCGGACAGACGGACATGGCTAGATCGACTCTCCTGGTGATGCTGATTAAGAATATATATACTTTATAGGGTCGGAAATGTCTCCTTCTCAGTGTTGCAAACTTTCGACTGAAATTATAATACCCTCTGCAAGGGTATAAAAAGGGCCAAAAAAGGGCCCCCGAACCTAACTGACGAAGTAATTATTGGAGCGTGGACTTGGAACTACAAAGGGACTTCACTGGGAAACGCTGTCAGCTTTAATTAGTTGGAGTTTCCACTGATTAATCTGATTTATCTAGATTTTTTACCAAATATCTACTATGAAAGTGTGATCTTGTTATCAGAACCTCCAAAATATATTTAATGTATGTGCACTTAAAAAATAATGTGTTCAATCGTTAAAAAGCATCAATTTCAATTCAAGGTTCCATGGTTATTCAAAGTCAACTATTTGTTTAGAAAGCTAAACCATGTTAAAAATTTTGAGTAGAAGCCTTAAAAACTCAAATATAAATCGTGGACTACAATAATAAATATTTGTGTTTCCGAAAGCCAATTCAATATAAAAACAAGAGAGAACACTATAGTCGAGGGCCTCGACTATTAGATACCCGTTACTCAGCTAAACAACTTTAGATTTTGCATTAACATAATGTGAATTAGAGTGACCACAGGAAAAAAGGACAAAAAGTTCAAATTATCAATTTGAATTCGGCGATCTCAGCTTTACAGCACTAGCATCAGCACCAGCGCTGCTTTAGCGCAAGCAACTTTTGTCCTGCACCAGCATACACACATACGCCATTGTTTGACTCAGACCTCCAATTTGGCTAACTAGATTTGATTTGCACAATTCTTGGGATATAGTTCGGTATTGACAAATGAAAACCATCGCAATTTCCTTTAATAGAAATCCTTATCGAGAATTAACGTTGACTCTGTTGAGTACCTTGGCCAGCTGTTCCAAAGTCATCCGTTAGATGGCGCCATGAAAAGCGGAAATGTAGGCGCTAGCCAGGCTTAAGCGTTTAATAGGTTTTTGGGCGTTAGAGTGGGCGTGGCAAACTTTTATTAGGCCAATCGATAGGTATTAACGAAACAAATACATATCAATTAAAATTTTCATAATAGCATCAAAACTGTGGCCACAGCTTGTAGCTTGTGGGCGTCAGAGGGGGCGTGGCACCATTTTGAAACAAACTTGCGCTGCGTAGGAACTCCTCAAATCTACATGCAAAATGCCAATCTTCTAGCTTTTATAGTTTCCGAGATCTCAGCGTTCATACGGACGGACAGACAGACGGACAGACAGACGGACAGACGGAGAGACGGACAGACGGACAGACGGACATGGCTAGATCGACTCGGCTAGTGATCCTGAACAAGAATATATATACTTTATAGGGTCGGAAACGCTTCCTTCTACCTGTTACATACTTTTGCACGAATACAATATACCCTTTTACTCTACGAGTAACGGGTATAATTACCATAACTTCTTTGATGCTCAAAGTATATATAGAGATAAATAAAGATGTTATTACGATATTAAAAATACATTTTCAATTCGATAAAAATCAACGGAATACGTCATGCAGCTGTTGTAGGAATGATCGAAAAATTGCATGCAAAATCGACATAACTTTCATTGATTTTCATATAGCTCCCATTGGAACAATCAGAAAGCTGACATATAAACGATGGCAAAATGCAGCTCAAAATAGAAAGGCATAGAAATCGAAATGTAGTCGATTTGTAATAACTGCCTCCTTTCTTGTTATTGTAGCTATTGGATTCCTCGAGGTCATACGTTGGTTATATTTTAATTTCTATAACACAACTATTTTTCCACTTAACTTACATCACACTTGCACTCACTGGGGAGTGAACCCGACTATGATAGGGCTAGCTAGTTTCGTCTGTACGTCATCTCAGACTCATCAGATACATATCTACGGGGATGGAAGCAGAGCGTCAGAAACTCCTCAATGTTACGATCAGAGAAACTTTTTTGCAATTGAAAGTTGCCAAACTTCATTGGATTTAACAAAGGTTGAGTTCTGTCGTTAATTTGTAGAATAAAAGACCCCATATTATTATTTATTAACAATAAGAACAAAAGATTTTCGTTAACAGTATTTTCGATCCAGTTTATATAGTATGTTACATTTGTGTACACACCAAATCCACGGCATTTATCCATTCCAAAGCTGGTAATACCGAACTGAAAGACCCGCTGAATTTGTCCATAGACCAGCTGTGCAGTCAACGGACCCCCCGAATCCCCTTTACATGTGTCGCTGTTCACACTGCTGGCACAAATTTGGGATTTATTAATTGGCCTGTCAAACAATAGCTCGCACATAAAACGATTTAAATTGGTTAAAGTTGCTGTTTGAAGTATTTCGCTGGTCTCACTAGTCTCACTAGTTTTACCCCAGCCTGTGACATCAAATGATGTAAAAGTTCTTACTACAGTCTGATTGACGAGCAGACAGATCGGCCTGATATGGTCTAAAGAAAATATTTCAGTTTAGAAAGTATTTGATGGTTATCAGATTCCTTCATTACCTGAAAAAATAACATTTTGAGCCAGTTTGACCAGACCTATGTCGTTCTGATATCCATGTATGTCATACGATGGGTGGGGAATCAACCGTTCGATACCAACCTCAAAGCTAGATGGCTTAGAACCCATCGATGAACAATCTGGGTTGGTTGACATGTCGTATTCGCCCAGGCGCACCTTACTGCAAACAACAACAAGAATTTAATTTCAATTAAAAAATACAACTCATGCACATACTTAATCAAATCTTCGAAGCATTGCGCTGCCGTCAGAACAAAACCTGCAATAGATTATTAAAGTTCATAACTAAATTATATTATTAATTTAAGGCACATTGTAAAAACAAATAAAAAGTAAATAAAAATAAATAAAAGTACGACAAGGTTAGATATTTTTTAAAAACCTACGGGAGGTGATGAGAGTTCCGCCACAGATAAATTTAAGGTCTTTGAACAGGATTACCATCCAAGGATTGGCGAACATTTCAGCATCTTGTCCTCCAACCACCCGTTTAACGCTGTGCGAAGCCCTTGTTGCTCCGCATTGGGGTTCCAGCAAATAGGCGGATCCTTCCTTACAAAGGAACAGACAGGCTAATGCCGCAACTCCTAGTATAAAGCCCTTCATGTTTTATAGAATTCGTTTCGAAGACTGAATAAGTGTGTCGAGCGGGGTCTACTTTTATAGGACACCAAATAGTGATAAGAAAGTTGGGTTTTTTCAATATAATTTTATTAGTTTTGGGTTCAAGTTTAGATCACGGGTTTTTATAAAAATTGAGGAAAAGACACAGTACGACAAAGTTTCTTATCTACCAAAAAACATATGGTAAGAGATTTTCAAAATATTTTAAAAAGTTTGAACAGTTATTTAAACGACTGTCGTATTATTATTTTAAGCAAAAGTAAAAATATATCCAAAAACAAGTGACTGGCACATTATCTGGATCTCAATCCAATCAAATTGTATAGAACTTAATTTTGTCCAATTCAAATTTTCGTCTCCGAGGCTTGAATTTCGAGCTTTTTTTAAAAATTAATAATAAAAAAAGCAATAGATATGTATATAATGTATGTATAGAACTTAATTTTGTCCAATTCAAATTTTCGTCGCCGAAAAATGATTTTAAACGCTAAGGGGGTCTTCTAGTCTAGAGGCTTGAAAAAATAAAATAAATTAAAAAAAAAAAATTGTTTTCATTAAGTTATTCGTTCTTGAAGAAGAGAGGAAAAAAAAAGAGGCCGTGTCCTCCTTTTATTTGAAAAATAAAACAATGATAGATTCTTAATGAGTACGAATGTCGCTATAAAAAAAAAACAAAATTCCTCATGAAATGGCGGCTACTCAAAGAGAAGAGTCGATTTTTTCACTAATTTTTCAATTTTGTCAAATTTTTAAAAATATTATAAAT
The DNA here is from genome assembly GCA_036346975.1 of Drosophila prolongata. Lineage (NCBI taxonomy): Eukaryota > Metazoa > Arthropoda > Insecta > Diptera > Drosophilidae > Drosophila > Drosophila prolongata. The sequence continues at coordinate 1,992,191 of JAYMZC010000108.1, forward strand.
TTAAAAATTTTATTTTTTAATGGTTCCGGCGATAGAGATATATTTAAAGAATATTCATGCCAAATTTCAAGTAAATGGACTGATTAGATCTTGAGTAGTTTCGCGAAAAACGCGTTTAAAGTTTTACTTTAAGTTTCGGGCAGCGTAACTGATAGAATATTACGTATAAATTACATTCCCGTAATACTATATACAATGACCTTCAAACGATTAGTGTAGTATACTGAAAATAAGTGTATAGTTATAGTAAGAAGGAGAGAAAGTTATTCATACAAAGGTAGCCCGGGCTTCCAAACATTAATTGTTTCAGTCGTTCGCTCAACCGGTCTAGTGGCCACGTCACTAAAACGGCTATAACTTTGAAAATAATTTGAGTTTTGAAAAATCCTTTTAGGGAGATATTTTTGAATATCAAAACTATCAAATTATGAAAAAAAAAATATTTTGATTTTCTCAAATTTCTAGACTTAAGACCCCCTTAAAGAAACGTTAACTTCTTTGAGTTAGTGGTGCCATTTTTTTGCATTTGTATGCGTCTTCCCGTACAGTTATCAGGCGAACATTGAACAGCCTTATACAATTTCACATTTTTCTTGCGGGTTTTATAAAACTTAAACTAAAGTTTTTAATTACGATTTTTAAAATTCAGTTAGGTCTGCTTAAAATTTTTTTCGACCTGTGTTATCAAATTTGGTATTTTTAATAAGAGTGTTCACAATGGGCTCATGTTCTTATCGGAGACCGTAATAATTTCCCATTTTTATACCCTTGCAGAGGGTATTATAAATTTGGTCAGAAGTTTGTAACGCAGTGAAGGAGACGTTTCCGACCCTATAAAGTATATATATTCTTGATCAGGATCAATAGGGGAGTCGATATAGCCATGTCCGTCTGTCCGTCTGTCCGTCCGTCCGTCTGTCCGTCTGTCCGTCTGTTTCAATACCGTTTGCGAGCTCAGTTTAAAAGCTAGCGATCTGAAACTTTCACACTCGTCCTAAAACATGTGTACGCAGATCAAGTTTGAAAATCGCCCCGATCGGACGTCTATATCCTATAGCTCCCATAGTAACAATCGGATATATCTAGCAAGAATTGATGATATTTCGCGCAGTGTAAAAGCTATTGACATGAATCTTTCCAAATCGTATTTTTTTATGCATACCTTGATCAGGGAAAAACCGCGTGGCGATCGAACGTCTATATCCTATAGCTCCCATAAGAACAATAGGGTAAAATCGGTCCAAATTTTATGTTTTTCAGAATATTTCGCGCTGTGTAAAAGCTATTGCTATACATTTTTTCAAATCGTATTTTTTTATGCATTCCTTCATCAAGGTAAAAGGGCGTGCTGATCGGACGTCTATATCCTATAGCTTCCATAGGAACAATCGGATATAACTTTCAAGAATGGAAGATATTTCGCGCATTGTAAAAGCTATTAACATAAATATTTCCAAATCTTATTTTTTTATGCATACCTTAATCAGGGTAAAAGCGCTTGGCGATCGGACGTCTATATCCTATAGCTCCCATAGGAACAATAGGTGAAATCGGTTAAAATTTAATGATTTTTAGGATATTTCGCACAGTATATAAGCAATTGACATGAATCTTTCCAAATCGTATTTTTTTATGTATACCTTGATTCGGGTAAAAGCACGTGACGATCGGACGTCTATATCCTACAGCTCCCATAGGAACAACAGGGTGAAATCGGTCCAAATTTGACGATTTTCTGAATTTTTTCGCGTAGTGTGTAAGCTACTGACATAAATTTTTCCAAGTCTTATTTATTTACGCATATCTTGATTAGGGTAAAAGCGCTTGCCGATCGGACGTCTATTTCTTATATCTTCCGTAGGAAAAGTAGTTAAAGGCTGCGAAAGTATCCCTTTTTTTCTATTTTTATATGACATTTTTGCAGTATAAAAGCAATTGACATTAAACGATGCAAATCTAGTTTATTTATGTATACCTTATTCCTTTCGCTACTTTTTCAGTTTTAGCAATTTCGGCAAAGTCTGCAAGGGTATTAAAACTTCGGCTTGCCGAAGTTAGCTTCCGTCCTCGTTTTAATTCGAAATATAATTTTAATTGCTTCTAATATTCTATTGCAATATTATGTAAACATGTATATTATATATACATATTGTGTTGTTTTGCCGAATAATTTGATGCATTTGCGTCAATTTGTATCCATTTCCAGAGTTTAACACAGTTAGAATGCCTGCTTTTTGTCGATTCTAAGGGATAGATTTATTGATTTAAAAAAACATAATCACCATTTTCAGTCCATATTTTATTTTTAAAATAAGAAAAAAGCAAGTACCTCATTCATTAAATTGTAATATTTTTTTTCTATCTTCCCGACGATCCCGCCGAGAGTCACCTTATAGAACTTGGTTTCCAAGGCCGAACGACAACGTTCGGGCACCCAAGGCGCCACCATTACCATTATCTTTATTTTTGGTGGGTCATTTTAATGGAAAAATGTTTAACGATGATGATCAATTTTAATATTTCATAGTGTTCATATCATTTAAATCACATGTTTTTAATGCTTTTGTTTTAATAAGTCATATGAATCATAACTCATCCATTCACTATGTATATACACTTGATTCGTTAAAAATGGTTCATCTCAGCTTATACGACCAAGAGGGAAAGGTCAATCCGGTTCAGCTCATCTAACTCATGAAGTGACTCATATAGCTCAGCCCGTCTGTCCATCCGTCCGTCCGTTTCTATGCAAGCTAGCCCCTCAGTTTTTATACCCTTGCAGAGGGTATTATAATTTTGGTCAAAAGTGTGCAACGCAGTGAAGGAGACATCTCCGACCCTATAAAGTATATATATTCTTGATCAGGATCACCTCCTGAGTTGATATAGCCATGTCCGTCTGTCCGTCTGTCCGTCTGTCTGTCCGTCTGTCTGTTTCTACGCAAACTAGTCTCTCAGTTTTAAAGATATCGAATTGAGACTTTGCACACACCCTTCTTTCCTTTGCACGCAGTATATAAGTCGGAACGGCCGGGATCGGCCGACTATATCCTATAGCTGCCATATAACTGATTGATCGGAAATGCCATTACTTTGGTGTTTGTAAAGTTAGAAAGTTGGGATTTTCTATGGGTTTTATATTTGGCCAATCAATCCGACCTACCAAATTTCATAAGGATCGGCCGACTATATCCTATAGCTGCCATATAACTGATTGATCGGAAATGCCATTACTTTGGTGTTTGTAAAGTTAGAAAGTTGGGATTTCCTATGGGTTTTATTTTTGGCCAATTAATCCGACCTACCAAATTTCATATGGATCGTCCGACTATATCCTATAGCTGCCATATAACTGAACGATTGGAAATGCCATAACTTTGGTGTTTTTAAAGTTAGGAAGTTGGGATTTTTTATGAGTATTAAGAATGCATCATATGAATAATTTTGGAGAATATAATTTACAGAGTATTCTGCAAGGGTATATCAACTTCGGCTCCGCCCGAAGTTAGCTTTCCTTTCTTGTTTAAGCTATCTATGTCGGGACAAGCCGGATCTGGGGACTAAGCAATGTGATGCTGCCTCAGCAACAATAGGAAAAACAAGAAAGGAAGCAATTTTAGGCAAGCCGATGTTTATATAACCTTGCAGTTATTGCATCGTTTCTTGGCAGCTATATGATTTTGTTGTCCGATTTTGATTTAATTAAAACCGTTATTCAGCAATATTTAAATAAAACCAAATCCCAAAGAACTAAATAAATAAAATAATAATAATAAATAAAAACAAGAAAGGAAAGCTAACTTCGGGCGGAGCCGAAGTTTATATACCCTTGCAGAATACTCTGTAAATTATATTCTCGAAAATTATTCTTATGATGCATTCTTAATACTCATAAAAAATCCCAACTTTAAAAACAGCAAAGTTATGGCATTTCCAATCGTTCAGTTATATGGCAGCTATAGGATATAGTCGGCCGATCCTTATGAAATTTAATAGGTCAGATTGATTGGCCAAATATAAAACCCATAGAAAATTCCAACTTCCTAACTTTACAAACACCAAAGTTATGGCATTTCCGATCAATCAGTTATATGGCAGCTATAGGATATAGTCGGCCGATGAAATTTGATAGGTCGGATTGATTGGCCAAATATAAAACGCATTGAAAATTCCAACTTCCTAACTTTACAAACAGCTAAGTTATGGCATTTCCGATTAATCAGTTATATGGCAGCTATAGGATATAGTCGGCCGATCCCGGCCGTTCCGACATATATACTGCGTGCAAAGGAAAGAAGGGTGTGTGCAAAGTTTCAGTTCGATATCTTTAAAACTGAGAGACTAGTTTGCGTAGAAACAGACAGACGGACAGACGGACATCGCTATATCAACTCAGGAGGTGATCCTGATCAAGAATATATATACTTTATAGGGTCGGAGATGTCTCCTTCACTGCGTTGCACACTTTTGACCAAAATTATAATACCCTCTGCAAGGGTATAAAAAATAATTTAAAACAACAAAGCTATAATTTTTTATACCCTTGCAGAGGGTATTATAATTTTGGTCAAAAGTGTGCAACGCAGTGAAGGAGACATCTCCGACCATATAAAGTATATATATTCTTGATCAGGATCACCTCCTGAGTTGATATAGCCATGTCCGTCTGTCCGTCTGTCCGTCTGTCTGTCCGTCTGTCCGTCTGTCTGTTTCTACGCAAACTAGTCTCTCAGTTTTAAAGCTATCGAATTGAAACTTTGCACACACCCTTCTTTCCTTTGCACGCAGTATATATGTCGGAACGGCCGAGATCGGCCGACTATATCCTATAGCTGCCATATAACTGATTGATCGGAAATGCCATAACTTTGGTGTTTGTAAAGTTAGGAAGCTGGGATTTACTATGAGATTTATATTTGGCCAATCAATCCGACCTACCAAATTTCATAAGGATCGGCTGACTATATCCTATAGCTGCCATATAACTGAACGATTGGAAATGCCATAACTTTGGTGTTTTTAAAGTTAGAAAGTTGGGATTTTTTATGAGTATTAAGTTGCATCATATGAATAATTTTGGAGAATATAATTTACAGAGTATTCTGCAAGGGTATATCAACTTCGGCTCCGCCCGAAGTTAGCTTTCCTTTCTTGTTTGGAATTCTTCTTTCCGATTGTTTCTATCGGAGCTATATGATATAGTCGCCCGATCCGGCTCGTTCCGACTTATATACTACCTGCAATAGAAAGACAACTTTTGGGAAAGTTTTAAGAAGATAGCTTTAAAACTGAGGGACTAGTTTGCGTAGAAACGGACGGACGGACAGACGGACGGGCAGACAGACGGACATGGCTAGATCGACTCTCCTGGTGATGCTGATCAAGAATATATATAACTTATAGGGTCGGAAATGTCTCCTTCACTGCGTTGCAAACTTTTGACTGAAATTATAATAAAAAGTATAACTTTGTTTTTAATATTTTTGTTTTGTTTTTTGGGATTTGATAATATTTAAACACTATGGAATTACGGTTTTAATTAAATTAAAATGTGACATCTATATCATATAAAACCGCAACATTAAACAAGAAAGGAAACCTAACTTCGGGCGGAGCCGAAGTTGAAATACCCTTTCAGAATATTCTGTAAATTATATTCTCCCACATTATTCATATGATGCATTCTTAACACATATACAAAATCCCAACTCCTGACTTTAAAAACACCAAAGTTATGGCATTTCCAATCGTTCAGTTAAATGGCAGCTAGAGGATATAGTCGGCCGATCCTTATGAAATTTGGTAGGTGGAATTGATTACCAAAGTTATGGTATTTCCGATCAATCAGTTGTATGGCAGCTATAGGATATAGTCGGCCCATCCCGGCCGTTCCGACCTATATACTGCGTATAAAGGAACGAGGGGTGTGTGCAAAGTTTCAATTCGATATCTTAAAAACTGAGAGACTAGTTTGCGTAGAAACAGACAGACGGACAGACAGACGGACATGCTTATATAAACTCAGGAGGTGATCCTGATCAAGAATATATATACTTTATAGGGTCGGAGATGTCTCCTTCACTGCGTTGCACACTTTTGACCAAAATTATAATACCCAGTGCAAGGGTATAATAAAATTGTTTTTAATAGATGTAAACCGCACACAGAGGTTAAGGTGGAAGATTGCCTCCCTTAGGGAAAATAGAGAAAATTGCCATTGAGTGGAAATAATTCCGAGCGAATAATAAGTGAACCTAATACACTCACTCGTTTGTCTAGGAAAACCAACCGGCATCTTTTCGGCATTTAATAGAGCTCGTTGGCTATCTGATGCTGCCGAGATTATCTCCGTCATTTCTCATTTAATTTCCTGTGGCCGCATGCCAAAACGACTGTGGGATTATTTTCGTCAGCGGCGATGACAGCCGCACCCTTTGAAGTGTTGCATTTGCATTCCCCAGGCCCCGAGGGGATCCACTTTCGGGTTTCAACAAGTGTGCCAGCCATAAATAATCTCCAGAATAAAGAGCTGGCTGCTTGCTCTTGGCGGCGAGGCTTTTTAGGCCGGGCAAATAAATTTGTGGCATTTGTTAATTAAATTCTACAGCAGAGCGCAGGCAGGAACACATTCGTCTGAGGATTTGTATATGTGAAAAGTTTTCAATAAGACAATCCGGCAGTCTGAGTGAGTTTTGCCATGGAAAATATGAAAAGTTTTGTGCTTTATTTTTGTGTTTCGGACTTGTTTTCGTTGCTCAGGCTTTGCAGAAAGTTCTGCCACTGACTCTGCCGAAACTGAGACTGTTGTTGATTTCATGATCCGAAATTAATATGGCACATACGTAATGCAATAAAATGAAATGGAGCCCCAGAAAGGTTCTCCTAAATGCTCAGCCAATTAATGTCTAGATGGGTCTGTCAAATAATGGGGTATTCCACTGTCCTTGGGAAGCCTAATGTCTTCGACATATTTGAGTTAACTTTGGGCTTGGGGAAATGGGCTGGGGAGCACTTTAAAATTCAGCCTGCCACACAGTTCATTAGGCAGCCAGATCTCTTGCCCCATTGCAAATGCGAGCTCAGGTAGTTTCAGCCCCTTACCTTAGGTTTCGTCTTTTGAAATCGCGAGCACTGACCGGACTATTAACTTAAACGGCAATTCATCAATGTTGGGCCGGCTGAAAGTTGAAAATTTATCGAATGTCCAGCGTCCAGCTGACCGGCTTTCTAGTTGACATTCCACTCGTGTTTTGTTTGAGCTTTAATAACTTTTAAACTTTTTTCGGCTTTGCCTTGTCGGTTCGCCGAGCTTTGATTACTACTTTCTAGCCACGCTGAAGGGGGCAGGGGGTGGTCCCCCCCCCATCTGTCTCACTTTCCCGCCGCCCCACTTTCCCACTTCCCACTCTTCCACTTTTCCGAACCCCCCTCTTAAGCGGCGTGTGTTTCCTGATTGTCGCCCGTGACGTTGATGGCCGTTGGTTGTCTGCTGGCCGTGATTTGTGTGCACCCGCGGGCGCCATAAAAAACTGGGCAAAACTTGTTCGCCCAAAAGGAGAAGAGGAGGAGGACGGGGAGGAGGAGGAGGAAGAACAAAAGCTAGAAGTGGACTTGGCAGCACTCAGAACTTGCCCAAACACATTTCCCGGCATCCTTGTTCCCCAATTCTAATTACTGGCCGCAAATGCTTCGCCGTGCAGCGCCAGTAAAGTTCGGTCGGGTATTAAGCGATAATGAAGATAAATAACTGCAAGGAAAAATACCTCAATTAGAAACTTTAAGCGAACTAGTTCGGTAATCAAATGAGTGATCTGCGCAAACTTTTCCACGGCCTAAGGCTTTTTGTGGATTTCGGGGGAAAGACTGCGTTTATTGAAATTGATTTTTGACGGCCGAAGCGACGGATCCCGAGAGTTGGGTCGCCTTGGCTCCACTTTTGATAACAGTTTGTATCAGCTTCCGAGTTCGATTTGCCCCCGGGCACCAATGCAGCCGAAAGTCTTTCCTTGAATTAGTGGAGCACTTTACTTTCATGTTTCTACTTTTTTTAATTCCTTGCTTCTTGAAAGCCACCCATAAACCTAACAAAAAGAAAAGGCTGCAATCACAGAATTGATGTCAGTTTCACACACAAGTAAGATACGCTAAAAAAAAATTTTAAAAGGAAACTTTTAATTTTTTCTAACAACAATTTCTAATGTATAGAAATTTAAACTGGCTTGAATGATTTTAATTTGTATTAGTTTATAAGGGGGTGAGTCCATTTCGTTCGGATTATTATTGGCACATTTAATTTTTAAACACCCAAATAAGAGAGACCATTTAATAAAAATCTCAGGGTTTGTCACTTTTGATGGTGTAGTTATAAATAAAAGACACGGAATGATGTTTTTAAAATAAAGCCAACTTATTTTAAAACAAGAATTAAGAAAGAAGCGAAAAATGAAATAAGCCCTTTAGTTTTGCACAAATTGTTTGTCTGTTTGTAGTGAAAATTAATAAAGTTACCAAGCCGAAAAGTACGGCTTTGCGTTTTAATTTTCTGTTATTCAAATGTATTTTGTTGTCTTTTTATGCCATAAAAACGTGCTGATTAAAACAATAATAATAATTGTGCAATATGTATGATAGGCGTAAACACCATTGAGGTTGCCAGACAATGGGCATGACCTTTGACACACCCCCCCATTTTTTCAGTGGTCTGCTAAATGTCCTGCGTGCATCGCACTTCGCGCTGCAGTTGGCGCATACCGTTTGTTCTGGTCGGACTCGCTGCTGCCGCCGCCTCATTCAATCAAACAGTCAATCAAATAAATTGCATTCGTTATTTCCCAGAACTCAATATGCGCGGCAGCTCCTTGCTGGGGGGCGTGGCAGTGGGCGTTGGCTGGTGGGTGTTGTGTGTTGGGTGGTGATGCCGCGCACTCCCACACAACCGAATTATGAGCAAACAAGCGCGCAGCTCTTGCAGTTTTAACGCTCCACACACTCGAACCCCCCCTCCCCCCTATATCCGGTTTCTTTTGTGGCTGCTACACTCAGACGACTGTAAATGACGCCATTTGTTTTTTCAACGCCATTTTGTTTGAGTTTTCTGTGGGATCCTTGCGCTGACGTTGCTTCTGCTGCTGCTGCTTGGCTCCTCTACTCCACTATCAAAACAAAATTGTTGGCAATAAAAATGTATACAAATGCAGAGAGACAGGTGGGGCCAGGTGGTTCAGCACTGGCGGGATTGAAGGGAATTGTATCTGCAAGTTTTGCTGCTCGTTTCGCCGCTTTTTGCAAGCAGCAAGCATTATTTATTGGCCCCGCTTATGGGTGTTAGACCCGACTCGCTGGCACACCTTTCGCCCCGCGTGTGTGCTTGTGTGAGCGAATTGGAATTTATTTAAATATGTTTTCCTGGCACGGCTGCCTCTCGTCCTCCTGCCTCCCTCCTCCCTCCACCGTGTTTCCCTGGCCCACGGCTCTGGGTTTTTTTTCCGGGCTTCAGCCCCGCCCCCACCACACATCCTGTTCATCTGCGCCTTGGGCTAGCATTTTTATGGCCTGCCATTCGCAGCTGCCACGCCCCTGCCTCGAATCCACTGTTTATGCTTGGGAGCGTTTTTATTGTTCGCTGTTAAACACCTGTTATACAATATTTGGGCAGGCAGCGCAACTAGTTGCAGACATATTTCGGGGATACACAGACACTTCACCACTCGCAAAGCAAATACTTCAAATCCGATTGAAAGCCAATGTTGGCTTTGGTGTGTGCTCCAATGGCAGATGTATGTATGTTCCTGCACTAGGAAAGCCCTGATTCACCAGGTTCGATTTAAAAGCATATGGCCAGAATAAAAGTGTTACAATTTTGAATGTGCCAATATATGGGTGTGCCATGTACATCTCAATGTTTCGAGCCACACTGAACATTTTCTAGGAAATAGCTAAACCAGCTGCTGAAAAGGAATTTCCCAGAACGGGTTTGGTAAACGGTTTGATTACAGTGTTAAGCTGAAAATGAGCTGAAATTAAAAAAACATTAATTCAACTTTTTTTTTTCAAGCCAAATATTACTTAAAACTAAAAAAGGACAACAAATTTAAATTAAAAAGCACAACAACTTTAAATTGGGTTACATTTTATACCTATTTTAATTAGCTCTGTCAATTTATTATAAATAGACATACGCTTGAACGACAGTCAAATCATTAAAATCTACTTAAACAAGAAAGGAATCAAACTTCGGAAAGCCGAAGTTAATATACCCTTGCCATTAGAAAGGCAGAGTGATGGGAGTTTGCCAAGAGAGATGGCACGACGAAAAGTGTGGCAAAAGTTATATTTGCCGGACAGACTGGGAAATTTTCTTGACAAATAAAAGACGTTGCCAACGTTTAGAAGAGGAAATTTAGAGGAGATAGCCAGGATGTATAATCCACTTACCTGCGAGCGGAACCATGTTCCTCCACAGCAAATACAAATAGCCGTTGGGCCTTCCTTTATGTTCCTGTGATACAGATCCCTCGCTGATGCTCGAATCCTATTTCGCTGTTGTCCTCGTTCCTGTTCCAGTTCATCCTCCGAAAGTTGAGCTCTTGCGTCCTTTGGGAGGCATCCAGTCGATTTTGGGGGTCCATCCTAAAGTTTAACAATCGATCCTCTGCCATTTGCCGAATTTGTTCGAATCTTCCGCTTTGTCGTGTTTCCCGGCGTTGTGATGTGTTTATCCGTTGCTCTTGCGATGGGATTTCTCCTGATTGCTCTCCTGTTATCGGCGTTCCTGTTCTCGCTGCCTGTCTTCCGTATCCCTTCGTCGCTGACGGTGCTCTCCATTGTTCCTTTCCTGTTCCCTTGCACGTTCCTCTGGGTCCTCGCGATGAGCAGCTCGTGCTGCGGCGTCCCGAATCCGCTCTGAAATTCGAAATTCGGGATTGTTCCTCCGAGAGGCATGGTCAGCAGCATTTTGCACCTGCTCTTGTCGCCGCTCCTCGGTGTCCTCTCGACGAATAGCATAGAAAGGAAAGCTAACTTCGGGCGGAGCCGAAGTTTATATACCCTTGCAGAATACTCTGTAAATTATATTCTCCAAAATTATTCATATGATGCATTCTTAATACTCATAAAAAATCCCAACTTCCTAACTTTTAAAACACCAAAGTTATGGCATTTCCAATCGTTCAGTTATATAGCAGCTATAGGATATAGTCGGCCGATTATTATGAAGTTTGGTAGGTCGGATTGGTTGGCCAAAAATAAACACCAAAGTTATGGCATTTCCGATCAATCAGATATATGCAGCTATAGGTTATAGTCGGCCGATCCCGGCCGTTCCAACATATATACTGCGTGCAAAGGAAAGAAGGGCGTGTGCAAAGTTTCAATTCGATACTTTAAAACTGAGAGACTAGTTGGCGTAGAAACAGACAGACGGACATAGCTATATCAACTCAGGAGGTGATCCTGATCAAGAATATATATACTTTATAGGGTCGGAGATGTCTCCTTCACTGCGTTGCACACTTTTGACCAAAATTATAATACCCTCTGCAAGGGTATAACAATGAAGCTATGTCGATTTTGCGCTGCATTTGGCCATCGTTTCTTTGGTAGCTATATGATATTGTAGTTCGATTTTAATTTAATTTAAACCGTAATTCCATAGTATTCAAATATTACCTAATCCCAAAGAGCAATAAAAAAAAATAAAAAACAACAAAGTTATAATTTTAAAAAATTTTTTTTTGATTGTTCCTATGGGAGCTATATGAAATAGTCGCCCGTTCCTCGTTCCGACTTATATACTGCAATAGAAAGACAACTTTTGGGACAGTTTCAAGCAGATAGCTTTAAAACTGAGGGACTAGTTTGCGTAGAAACGGACGGAGAGACGGACAGAAGGACATGGCTAGATCGACTCTCCTTGTGATGCTGATCAAGAATATATATACCTTATAGGGTCGGGAATGTCTCCTTCACTGCGTTGAAAACTTTTGACTGAAATTATAATACCCTCTGCAAGGGTATAAAAAACTGAGGGGCTAGCTTGCGTAGAAACGGGCGGACGCACGGATAGAGGGACGGACGGAATATATATACATAATAATGCAATAATATTTTAGAAGCATTTAAAATTATATTGCGAATTAAAAAAAATGGGAAATTATTACGGTCTCCGATAAGAACATGACCTAATTTCGAACTCACTAATTAACAAGAAAGGAAAGCTAACTTCGGGCGAAGCCGAAGTTGATATACACTTGCAGTTATAAACAACAAAGGAAACCTAAATTCGGGCTGAGCCGAAGTTGATATACCCCTGATGAATATTTTGTAAATTATATTCTCTAAAACTATTCATATGATGCATTCTCAATACTCATAAAAAATCCCAACTACCTAACTTTACAAACACCAAAGTTATGGCATTTCCGATCATTCAGTTATATGGCAGCTTTAGGAAATAGTCGGCCGATCCCGGCCGTTCCGACTTATATACTGCGTGCAAAGGCAAGAAGTGTGTGTGCAAAGTTTCAATTCGATATCTTTAAAACTGAGGGACTAGTTCGCGTAGAAACAGACAAACGGACAGACGGACATGCTTATATCAACTCAGGACGCGATCCTGATCAAGAATATATATACTTTATAGGGTCGGAGATGTCTCCTTCATTGCGTTGCACACTTTTGACCAAAATTATAAAACCCTCTGCAAGGGTATAAAAAACTGAGGGGCTAGCTTGCGTAGAAACGGGCGGACGGACGGATAGACGGACGGACGGACAGACGGACAGACGGACGTACAGACGGACGGAAAGACGGACGGACAGACGGGTTGGGTATATGAATCTCTTCATGAGTTAGATGAGCTGAACCGGATTGACCTTTCCCTCTTGGTCGTATAAGCTTATCTGAACTGAACCATTTTTAACGAATCAAGTGTATATACATAGTGAATGGATGAGTTATGATTTATATGACTTATTAGAACAAAAGCATTAAAAACATTTGATTTAAATGATAATAAACAATATGAAATATTAAAATTGATCATCATCGTTAAACATTTTTCCATTCAAATGACCCACCAAAAATAAAGTTAATGCACTCATACCAAAATTAACCCTAACAAGAAAAGAAAGCTAACTTCGGGCGGAGCCGAAGTTGAAATACCCTTGCAGAATTTTCTGTAAATTATATTCTCCAAAATTATTCATATGATGCATTCTTAATACTCATAGAAAATCCCAATTTCCTAGCTTAAAAAACACCAAAGTTATGCCATTTTCGATCAATAAGTTATATGGCAGCTATAGGATATAGTCGGCCGATCCCGGCCGTTCCGACTTATATACTGCGTGCAAAGGAAAGAAGGGTGTGTGCAAAGTTTCAATTCGATATCTTTAAAACTGAGAGACTAGTTTGCGTAGAAATAGACAGACTGACAGACGGACATGCTTATATCAACTCAGGAGGTGATCCTGATCAAGAATATATATACTTTATAGGGTCGGAGATGTCTCCTTCACTGCGTTCCACACTTTTGACCAAAATTATAATACCCTCTGCAAGGGTATAAAAATTCTAAAAACAAGTACCATTTTTACTAAAATATAGAAATTCTTTCTTGGATGTAGGGCGAGTTTAGTTTATGGTTTCTTGATTCAAGAAAAGTTTTCTTGTTTTGAGAAAAAAATTCCTTGAAAATAGAAATCTTTTCTTGGATTTAGAAAAAATAAAGTTTTATGCCGAATTTCTAAAATTTAGTGTAGGAATGGCAGCGCCTTGGGTGCCTGAATAGCGTAGTCCGCCCATGGAAACCAAGTTGTAGAAGGTGACTCTTGGCGGGATCGTCGGGAAGATAGAAAGAAATGTTACAATTTAATCAATGAGGTAAGTGAAGAGTTGGATTGTACTTGCTTTTTTGTTATTTTAACAAGAGAGAATGCTATAGTCGAGTGCCTCGACTATTAGATAACCGTTACTCAGCTAAACAACTTAATATAAATATGCCTTCTTGTATGTTTTTCACCGCTCGAATTATCACCTTGGCCATCTGTTCCAAAGTCATCCGTTAGAAGGCGCCATGAAAGGCGGAAATGTAGGCGCTAGCCAGGCTTAAGCGTTTAATGGGTTTTTGGGCGTTAGAGTGGGCGTGGCAAACTTTTATTAGGCCAATCGATAGGTATTGTCGAAACAAATACATATCAATTAAAATTTTCATAATAGCATCAAAACAGTGGCCACAGCTTGTGGCTTGTGGGCGTCAGAGGGGGCGTGGCACCATTTTGAAACAAACTTGCGCTGCGTAGGAACTCCTAAAATCTACATGCAAAATGCCAATCTTCTAGCTTTTATAGTTTCCGAGATCTCAGCGTTCATAGGGACAGACTGACAGACGGACAGACGGAGAGACGGACAGACGGACAGACGGACATGGCTAGATCGACTCGGCTAGTGATCCTGAACAAGAATATATATACTTTATAGGGTCGGAAACGCTTCCTTCTACCTGTTACATACTTTTGCACGAATACAATATACCCTTTTACTCTACGAGTAACGTGTAAAAAAATAAGATAGGGACTGAAAATGGTGATTATGTTTTTTTAAATCAATAAATCTATCACTAAGAATCGACAAAAATCAGGCATTCCAACTGTGTTAACCTCTGGAAATGGATACGAATTAACGCAAATGCATCAAATTATTCAACAAAATAACACAATATGCATATATAATATACTTATTTACATAATACTGCAATACAATATTAGAAGCATTTAAAATTATATTTAGAATTAAAAAAAATGGGAAATTATTACGGTCTCCGATAAGAACATGAGCCCATTGTGAGCACTCTTATTAAAAATACCAAATTTGATAACACAGGTCGACAAAAATTTTAAGCAGACATAACTGAATTTTAAAAAAAATTTTTTTAAATTTTAAACTTTAGTTTAAGTTTTATGTCTTACCACATGTTTTTTGGTAGATAAGAAACGTTGTCGTACTATGTCTTTTTTCTTCAACTTTTATAAAAACTCGTGATTTAAACTTTTTGAACCCAAAGCTAATAAAATTATATTGAAAAAACCCAACTTTCTTATCACTATTTGGTGTCCTATAAAACTAGACCCCGCTAGACATACTTATTCAGTCTTTGTCTGTTCCTTTGTAAGGAAGGATCAGCCAATTTGCTGGAACGCGATTGCGGAACAACAAGGACTTCGCACAGGGTTAAACGGGTGGTTGGAGGACAAGATGCTGAAATGTTCGCCAATCCTTGGATGGTAATCTTGTTCCAAGACCTTGAATTCATATGTGGCGGTACGCTTATCACCTCCCGTAAGTTTTTAAAAAATATCTAACCCCATTGTAAGCTTTTTTTTTTTAATTAATGTTCTTTAAATGTGCACCATCTTTTCAGTATAACTTAGTTATGAACTTTAATAATCTATTGCAGGTTTTGTTCTGACGACAGCTCAATGCTTCGAAAATTCGATTAAGTATGTGCATGGGTTGTATTTTTTAATTGAAATTAAATTCTTGTTGTTTACAGTAAGGTGCGCCTAGGCGAATACGACATGTCAACCAACCCAGATTGTTCATCGATGGGTTGTAAGCCATCTAGCTTTGAGGTTGGTATCGAACGGTTGATTCGCCACCCATCGTTTGACTTAGAAACAATGCAGAACGACATAGGTCTGGTCAAACTGGCTCAAAATGTTATTTTTTCAGGTAATGAAGGAATCTGATAACCATAAAATACTTTCTAAACTTAAATATTTTCTTTAGACCATATCAGGCCGATCTGTCTGCTCGTCAATCAGACCGTAGTAAGAACTTTTACATCATTTGATGTCACAGGCTGGGGTAAAACTAGTGGGACTAGTAAAACTAGTGAGTTCAGCGAAAAACTTCAAACAGCAACTTTAAACAATTTGAATCCTATGGAATGCGAGGAAATGTTTATTGGTGCACTTAAGGAATATCAAATTTGTGCCGGCAGTGTGACCAGCGAAACATGTAAAGGGGATGGGGGGGGTCCGTTGACTGCACAGCTGGTCTACGGAAAAATTCAGCGGGTCTTTCAGTTCGGAATTACCAGCTTTGGATTGAATAGATGTAGTGGATTTAATGGGTACACAAATGTAACATACTATATAAACTGGATTGAAAATACTGTTAACGAAAATCTTATTCCGTTATAAATAATAAATAAAATGTACTTGAAGCATACGATTTTTTCAAATAGCGTATTAAGTTTGTTATTGACTTTAGCGAGTCCATCTTATTGAAGTCTTTGCGTGTTTTTATTGTTAATAAATAATAATATGGGGATTTTTTTTAATAAATAAAAAAATAGCAAAACAAAATTCATTTTTCATTATACTCTTGCAGAGGGTATTATAATTTTGGTCAAAAGTGTGCAACGCAGAGAAGGAGACATCTCCGACCCTATAAAGTATATATATTCTTGATCAGGGTCGCGTCCCGAGTTGATATAAGCATGTCCGTCTGTCTGTCTCTCTGTTTCTACGCGAACTAGTCTCTTAGTTTTAAAGATTGAATTGAAACTTGCACGCAGTATTTAATTCCGAACGGCCGGGATCGGCCGACTATATCCTAAAGGGATTTTCTATGGGTGTTATTTTTTGCCAATCAATCCGACCTACCAAATTTCATAAGGATCGGCCGACTATATCCTATAGCTGCCATATAACTGAACGATTGAAAATGCCATAATTTTGGAGAATATAATTTACAGAATATTCTGCAAGGGTATATCAACTTCGGCTCCGCCCGAAGTTAGCTTTCCTTTCTTGTTATACCCGTTACTCGTAGAGTAAAAGGGAATATTGTATTCGTGCAAAGGTATGTAACAGGTAGAAGGAAGCGTTTCCGACCCTTTAAAGTATATATATTCTTGTTCAGGATCACTAGCCGAGTCGATCTAGCCATGTCCGTCTGTCCGTCTGTCTGTCCGTCTGTCTGTCCGTCTGTCTGTCCGTCTGTCTGTCCGTCTGTCTGTCCGTCTGTCTGTCCGTATGAACTCTGAGATCTCGTAAACTATAAAAGCTAGAAGATTGGAATTTTGCATGTAGATTTTAGGAGTTCCTACGCAGCGCAAGTTTGTTTCAAAATGGTGCCACGCCCCCTCTGACGCCCACAACCCACAAGCTGTGGCCACAGTTTTGATGCTATTATGAAAATTTTAATTGATATGTATTTGTTTCGTCAATACCTATCGATTGGCCTAATAAAAGTTTGCCACGCCCACTCTAACGCCCAAAAACCCATTAAACGCTTAAGCCTGGCTAGCGCCTACATTTCCGCCTTTCATGGCCCGTGGTACCAATGTCTTGGGGTATATGGCGCAATACAATAGCGCCATTAAAATCGGGAGCTAATTCCAGCGGCGAAAAACATACAAGAAGGCATATTTATATTAACGGGTATCTAATAGTCGAGGCACTCGACTATAGCGTTCTCTCTTGTTTTTTAATAGAATCATTTTAAAATGTTTCTTGTTCTTAAATATTTACTAGTGAAGGTGAAGGTATCGCTTCTCCTTCCCCGCCTCATAAATCTGGTTTTCCTTTTCCTCTGGAAATGTCGAACAAAATGGGAATTAAATAGCTGTCAGTATTTCTGTGTGCATCGGAATAGCAGTTGGGTTGGGCAGAGGAGTGGTTTTGGTGTGAACCAGTGCCTGGACAAATGTGGCAAGCAGTGTGGCATGCCAACGAATGATTTTTGTTTTGTTTTTCCAGGTTTGTTGTTTTTTTCTGTTCCCGATTCAGTTGGCATTTTTGCCGCTGCTCCTGCACTTGTTGTTGCTGTCAGAATTTGTTGCAATTCGAGCAGCGGACAAAGTTGCCATCCGCAGCTATGTTGCCCCGCCATCGAACCACCCAGCAAGCTTACCCACTTCAACAAGACTCTGAGGTCAACAAATGTAATATTGTCTAGGGCTTAGTCTGACATGCTTGTGTCTCAGTTGTTGCCGTTGCTTACAATTTTTGTTGACGTTGCGCTAAGCAGCGGAAAAAAGTTACTTTTCGACTTTGGCGCCTGGAGTTGAAAGTTTTCCCTCATCTTCCGCCGCACTGCATTCGCATTTGGCGCCCACAAAAGTATGCCACAGATATTAACAGCGCCAAAGGGATCGGGAGAGGGGGGAGGGGCGCTTTTGGGTCTGGTTGTGGGCGTGGGCGTGGCCAAAACGGTTTGGGTTGCTGCGACTGATGGCTGCTGGCATTGAATTGACGCTCATGATTATTTACGCAAAGTGGATTAGAAAATTTTTATGGTTTCGATAAGCCGCAAATTAATTTTCCGCACAGACAGCTTCCGACAAAGACACTGAAAAGAGGGCGGGCGAAGGCAATAGTGTGGGTGTGGACGGGGGGCGGAGGGCGTGGCTCCCATTCACAGTTATATACAGTGACATTTACAGCTACATCCACATCCATAGCCCGTTATTCTAAGGGCGAAGCCAACTAAGGCAGGGCCAACTGTCTGTCTCCAAAGGCAAAGGCGGTAGCGGAGTGTACAGAAAAGGGACCTAATAGAATTTATTTTTGATTAATTCCCTTTAATGTTAAAGATCGAGTTTTTGGAAATGGAAAAAAAAAGATTAGAAGGATATATAACCTACGGATGGAATCCTCCGAATGTATCCCAACTATTATTTCCCAGTTAAGGACCCTCCCCATTCACGGCTTAAAAAAATCGATTTTTTTTTATTAAATTCAAACCTATAGCTATAGGAACTAGGGATGTCGGATATATATCAAATTATCAATATATCGATATTTTTCCTCTTTAAAAAAATATTATCATCGCGATATTTTTTGTGCAAAAAAGGCGATATTGATATTTGATATTTCAAGTGAAAATTTCAAAAACTTTTGAAGATATAGCCGATTTATGGTGGAAGCGTCAGGCGACGACAAGAGCTTCTCAAAACTTTAAACGCGTTTTTCAGGAAAACAGTATTTTATTTTTTTTTTTTATTCAAAAACTATTAATCCAATCGGTTCCAAATTTTAATATGTTATTCTTTACATATATAGCTATGGCATGAACTAGGATTAATCAAATTGGTGAAGATCTTCTTTACGTTTCAACTTGATTTGTGGCTGAAAAAAGGCGATTTTCAAAAAAAATTCAATTTGTCTTCTTCAAATTTTTTAATTTTTTCCGCCATTTTGTTAATTTTAGTGCTAAATTAATAATCCTAGTTCATGCCAGAGCCAAACGTGTACTCTTCCTAATCCCGTTGGAACTTTTGGTTTCAGATGTTCCAGTAGGCGGAAATTACATGCGCCGCCGAAAAGAAGGGCTTTGGTTTAATGACAAAAAACAACAAAAAGGAAAAAAAATTATGAAACATTTGTTTCTTCTTTTTTAAGGCTTCAAATAAATGGATGCAAAGTTACAAGCCTAAAAAAAATATATATTCATTTACCAGCCCATTGAAAATCGTCAAAATTTTAAATCGATAATGGGGGGTCCCCGTAAGCGAAATTGCTATCATGGTCAATTGTAATTAAATCTCAGTTTCGAGTTTTTCGAAGAACTGAGAATAACAGATTTTTTTGTGAAAATACAAGACTACCTAAAATAGAAAGGACACTACTGAATATGAGTAGCTCCCATTTTTATATGAGCAAATACATTTTTATATTTGTACTATTTAATATTCTGTTAGCCCTGATATGAAATTGCTTGTGTTTCCCCCGCCCCAGCTCAATTCGTATCTCTATGTTGGACAAACCGACAAATGTGAAAATACCCGGCTCGATTCAAGCTCAGATGTATCCGAGCGAACAATCGAAACTTTGCAGCTCTCGACTGCGCAGCAGTTCGCTCCATTCAGCTGCAGGGAAAGTTAAGCCCTTGGAACTCACATGCCGAACCGGCAAATAAACAACAAGCCATGTTACCACACTTTTCCAGTAACAACAGGCAACAACGGCAGCAACAACCTCGACGCTTCCTTACAACACCTAAACGTTCCATTAAATTTACGTTTTACAGTTTTAAAACACACAAATTACCTGCTACATAAAACCAAAGAGTTACAAGCCATCGACCCAGGTGTGCTACACCTTTTCGGGGGGGAGGGGCGTTGCTACAAGGCGGGGGAAACGGGGCTTGGGGTTTGGGGCGCTCCACGCTCAAACAACTTTATTGCTGGGAACTTGCCAAAGTTTCGTATTTGAAAATGATTTGCGCGCCTGTCGGTGGGCGAATATTGTGGGGTGGAGTTTGTGATGCAGGGGTTGCAGCAAGGGGGGGGGTGGGTGGTGAGCGGTGCACAGTGGGTGGCGGTGCGTGCGACATGCCGTAAAACTTTGTTGCCAAAGAGCACACAACAACTACCGACGAGAAGACCAACAACAACGCCGGCAACGAATTAAACAAATCGAAACTTTTTCAGCGAAGTCAACGGGAGGTGTGGATTCCAAAAATCCAGAGAAACTACAAGATCAAAATGGCTAGAAATCGATGGTGAAGCGTATCCGTCGGTCATTCTCCGATGTTTGTTAAATAATTAAACAATTAAACTTTAATTGTTCCGCATACCTCGATTTGTATGTGTGTATATGCTTAAAAACAATTAAGCTTTGTCGATTTTCCGATACATTTTCGATCGTTCTCATGGCCGCCATATTATACGTAAATGTATTAAAACCAAGAGGTTATAATTGTTTCAATTTATTTTTTCAAATGTTCCTTGGGGAGCTTTTTGCTTTACTTGGTGTCAACGGTGAGCCTGTTTATTTGTCTATATCTTTACAAAAAAGTTTTGACTGGAAATGGTGACAAATCGATTTATCAACGTTCTTTGAAATTTGTTGTTTTGTTTTCTTAGCTGTTTTAGGTTCTTATTAATTAAATATAAACTGTGTGAATATTTTTCTACGCTGAGAAGTATATTTTTGCGGCATTTAATATTTATTATTTTAAATTAAGTTTAAATTATAATTAAAGATATTGTCTTATGATATATTTTTCAGATCCTGAATTACGCGGTCTATAATTTACGAAACCATGTTTATGACACATGTTTCAGTTTCAAAGTTATTTCACAAAATAAGAAAGAAAGAAAACTTCGGCAAGTCGAAGTTAATATACCCTTGCAGATGTTAAAAAATTGAAATACTGCGTTCGGCAAAAAAAGATCCTTGCGATTGTTTACTTATTATACCCTTGCAGAGGGTATTATAATTTTGGTCAAATTTTGGTTGCACACAACGCTGTGAAGGAGACATCTCCGACCCTATAAAGTATATATATTCTTGATCAGGATCGCGTCCTGAGTTGATATAAGCATGTCCGTCTGTCTGTTTCTACGCAAACTAGTCCCTCAGTTTTGAAGCTATCTGCCATATCCTATAGCTGCCATATAACTGAACGATTGGAATTGCCTTAACTTTGGTGTTTTTAAAGTTAGGAAGTCGGATTTTTTATGAGTATTAAGAATGCATCATAACAATAATTTTGGAGAATATAATTTACAGAATATTCTGCAAGGGTATATCAACTTCGGCTCCGACCGAAGTCAGATTTCCTTTCTTGTTATTAATTTAATTGGTAACTTATTCAACAGCCTGCTTGGCTTAAGGCAATTTTAAAATAAAACAAGGAGAACCACTAACTCGACTATAAGATACCCGTTACTTTGCTAAGAATTTTTAAAATAAATATGCCCACGCTTTACGGAAATTTTAGATGGCGCCAGTTGCAAGACTGCAGTGCTAACACCATAAATATACAATAATGTCGTAATTAACTTCTAAAATAAAATTGCTATTTTCAATATTAACCGAATAAAGTTTTTCCACCCAATAACTGGCCTCCTCCAGGACTATACAGAGTTTCGCGTTGAGTGGCCAAATTTTGACTTTTCTTAAACTAGAATCTGCATGCTAAATTCACAATCTCTACCTCTTGTTATTTCTGAGAAGACAGGCGGACATGGCAAGATCGACTCTGCTTTTGATTCTGATCAAGAATATATAAGCTTTATACTATTCAAAAAATACAATTTGCACTTTCACTATACGAGTAACGGGTAGAAAAATTCCTCTTTATTAACCAGCTACTTTCCATTTCTCTCCTAAAGTGGATCCAAAATGTACTTGAACAATTAAAATTTAAGAATTGTCATTTGGTTATTTGTTCAGTATTTGTTTTTTCAATTCATTTGACAACCTCGTTAAATGGACTGGGATGACATAAGCCGAGGGGCCAGTAAGCCAACTGGGGTAAATAGAGTCAAGGTGAACACCTCCGACAATCAGACACACGCGATCGTCGTCGGAGTCCATTGCATTGCCGACCCGCATTATTCACATATGTAAGACGACCCAAAACCCAAAAATCCGAAACCCCGAAAACCCGACACCAACCAAAATGGCCCCCGAATCACCCCCGCAAAAACACACACGCACACGCAAACACACACACACTTTCGCACAGATCCTGCGAGCTCAGATGTCGGACCATTACGTCCAATAACAAATCGCATCGAATCGAATTTAAAAGCGAATTACAATCAAATGTATTTAAGCATTGAGCCTACCCGAAAGTGAAAAAGAATCAAGAGCGGCAAAAACTTTAACCTTTTGCCACCCACCCACGCCGCCCACTTGCCAGCACCACCCCAACCCACCCACTGAGCCACCCAATTGACTTTGACAACAGCCAGACACACATGTATCTGTATCTGTGTATCTGTATCTCAGTGTATTTTTCTCTGTGCCAATTGTTGACTGACTCGATTGAACTTTATAGCGCTGGCTGAAAGGGTGAATTGCCGGGGGCTTGGGGCTGTGGGTGGTGGTTTTATATTGTCCGATGTCAACGCCACCCCCTCCACTCCCCCACCGCCCCTTTGCCCCATCGGCGCCTCCAACAACACCGGAAGCCGTAAAATCGCACACGAGAGCTCCGGCATAGGCCGTACATGGAAATTGCCGCACAAAAAGGGAAAAGGAGCGAAGAGGACGAAAACGCGGCCGCAAATCCGACATTGCATTGCCACCAATACACCAGAGTGTGAGTGCGTATTTGTGTGTTTATTTTCCGTTCCCACTAATCCGCGGCGATTGGCGGGGTGATGTCCTTTAATCACAGCACCCGTCGCAGAAGAATTCGAAGCCACAGAAAGGGAATACGGACGAGTATAAATAGTGGAATTATACCCAAGTCGAGTGCAAGCGAATAAATCTTACAAATTCTATTTATTTCATTGGTATAAATTACGCTTAGTAGTTGTATTTCTAAAATATATCTCCCGTCTTGAATATCACCCAAAAATCAGCTTGGATAATGTTGACTTTCTCCAAATATTGCGTTGACAAAGACATGTAACACCCCCTACAAAGCACTATGTGCCAGAGAAGACATCAGAGATTGTCAGAGGAAGGAAACATCTCTCACTTCGGGAGAATCTAATTTCATATTTCCCACAGACTGGCTAACAAAGCGTTTGCCTTTGGCGGAATATCCGATGGCGGGCTCCGATCCGTGGGATCTAACGGCCGTCGGGGCGCTGACCAGTTCGGTTCAGTTCACCTCTGACTAGGTCCCTGCAGCCCCCCCGCCCACCGGAAGTTTGGACTTGGCCAGCACACACCCACTATCACACCCACACCCACTTACACACTGATAGCAACTTCCACTGACAGAGGCGACCCACATGGAAACCAATAAATATTGTTCATCCACTCGAATGCTTTTTAACTGAAAATCGTTGAACCCTTTGCCGCAGCCTACAAAACAGAGCAACAAAAAATAGGGAACGTAGGGGGGAGGGGGGGCGTGGTGGGTCTAGGCCCAGTCGGAACCCAGATCGATGGATGGCAGCAAAGACAGCATTTGCCTGTGAGCCCAGTAACGCCCTATACTACCAGTCCGGCAGAAATGCATGAATGAACATTTCAATTTGATGCATTTCTCGCCATGAACGATAATTGATACTCGCCGCACAAGCTGGAGCTGTAGCCGAAGCTGTTGCCGGGGCATGCCCCTCGGGTTGGGGAGAGTCTGGGGGCGGAAAAGTCGGACAGAACTTCAAACCGCGAAACGCTCGAAGGGGAAATGGAAACGCCTATCGCTGGTTAACGGATGGAACCTTGACACAAATTAAGGCCCAACTGCCCGCTCTTCATTCTCGTTTTATGCTCAATGCAAATGCGTACCCTCAGAAGAGTGGCTTGTGGCGAACGCAAAAAGTACCAAGGACAATTGCAAATATTAAATTGGTTATTCCAAAAGCAATGGCCCATTTATATTTGAGGTCATTCCAAAATTAATTTCATATAAGAGCTAAGTTTAAAACAAAAAAAACATTAGTTCTTGAACCTTATTTGGGCGATCCTCTCCAGCTACATATATATCCTACAATTTCTTATGCATAATTATATATTTATGAAAATCGGTCAACCATAGCACACATATAGGTGCCATAACACATAAGTAAGAGAAAACAAATGGAAAAATATATCCTATATATACTTTCTTATCCATTAATAAACGTATTTACTCTTACTATAAAAATATCCTTTTACATCTTTATTATCTATGAAGTGTCAAAGTATATACCAACTGAATTTCTCAATTTCTTTGATAGAGCTGAAGAGCTTAGGACCGAAATTTATTTAATTGAAATGATAAGGCAAAAGCGATGAGAAAAATTTCATTGAAAAACATGAACCATCTGCGTTAGTCATTCAATTTTGTTCTTTATCAAAGAATAAAGAAATTTTGCAGAAGTCGTGAGCGTCCAACGTTCAGGAGCACCGATGATGACCTGATTTAAAATGAGGGAAAACATTTTTAGGTCCCCGCTGGATGGTCAAGCAAATCTGGTTCCCTTTCCGGCGGCCCAGGCTGACACGTTTCTCACATTAGTTGTGTTGTCCCCAGCTCGGGAGCAGCACCTGCACCACTCCTGCCCGCAAAGGACCCTCTTGGGAACATAATTAATCACGTGACTCGGACGTCGAAATATTTTCAACTAACATGAAAAAGTCGCTGCTGAAAGTGAGCGGGGAAAAATGATTCTAAAATGCCCTTGATGACAATTTAGCTTGACGGTGACAGGAGACAGGAGTTCGGGCTCTGTCCAAAGTCCTGATTTCAGCGAAGAGGAGATGGAGTCCAAATCCAGCTCACCACTCCCCCACTGGAAGCGGATCGGGAGTGCAGTGGCAATCGCATAATAAATGAGGCACTTCAAAGGGTTTCCCCTGGCAGCAAGTAGTTGTGAAATTTATAACCTTATTGTGCATTCCCGCCGACCAGGGGCGTAGGAGCCAGAAGGGGGCCGGGGGGAGGGGGACGGGGGACGGAGGACGGCGCTGCAGGATTCAAGGGGATTCCAGATCAGAAGAAGGTGAGTCAGCAGCGGCAATAATAAATTTAAAAAAACTCATTAATCTTGTTGCAGTTGACTGTTTTGCTCGTCTTGCCCTTCCTTTGATCCCGGTCTTCAAAATGGCAATAAAACAACGTAATAAGATGTACCACCCACAGTCCCCACCACCCCCCACCCCCACACCCGCCCCAAAGCCACGATTGTGTAGAGGGCAAATCTTTGCCATTGCAGTTTGATATATGTTTGCATGCATCTGGATCTAGATTTCCGCACTTGCAGTCGCAACGTTTTTAATATGGCTTGTTAGTCGGGGATTTCCAGGCATGTGGGTGGCGGAACGGCAGGGTGGCAGGGGGGCAGGGGGGCAGGGTGGCAGGACTGGGTCCTCAAGGGATTGTGCCAGGATATAGGATACAAGTGAGCCGTCAACATGTTTTTGCCTTCCATAAAGTGCAGACGATTCATCAACGTTCAACTCGAGTTGCTGCATGGCGCGTGTGGAACAGAGGAGGGGGACTGGGAGTGCAGGGAGGGGGTATGGCAGGGCAACTTCGAAGGGTTAATAAAGCTTGGGGGCACAAACAGGGGACGAAAGGAGCTGTCGGTTTCCAATCTTTTGGGCGATTATTCAGCAGAATTGCCTTAAATTGATTAATCTATATAATATCCTAATTTAATAATCGATCGTAACATAGAATATGTTACATATGGGTGTTTCTTAACCCAGCAATGAAAATTTAAAGTTTTTTAAGCATATTTCTTCAAAACTATTTTCTAGAACCAAAATTTCGTGTGCCTCGACAATCTGATACTCGTTACCCTGTTAAACAATATTAAATAAATATCTCGCGGTAAAACAAATTATTGCAAGTTGCATCTTTTAAACTTAGTTTCTTAATCACATTGAAAATAATTGTTTGATTTGAAATATAAGTGTGGCGACCAAAATAGAAATTAATGAATTTGAAGAAATTGTCATGAAGATGTCTCTACAGAATTTCGAGATATGCAACTATCACGAATAAAAAAATCCCCTTCATACACGCAATATATGTATATACCTCATTTTATGAGGAACTTAAATAATATCAGCAATTGTAATTAGTTTAGTCAGAAGTTTGAAACGCATTAAAGAAGACATTTGCGACACTGAAGAGTATACATATTTTTAATCAGCAATTTAGGCGATATATCCATAAATGAATCCGCAGATCAAGTTAGAAAACGCCGCTGATTCCAGAGCTGAACAAGAAAGGTCATATAAGAAATTTAGGTAAGCTTCACTTTTTATGTTTTTATAAGCTTTTCGAACCTTGAGATTTATAAAAATATGATAACTACATATATCCTAAAGCTGCCATCCATCTGATATACTGGCCGCTTCGTTCTATGCAGCTCATTCGGAAATGAAACTTTTTCAATGTTATTTTACTTTCTCAAATTTTGTATTTGTTTTGTCAATTTCTTTATTTACTTTGATAAAATGTGTTGCCATTTTTGTATAACGGCTGAATTTAATATTATTCTACCTAACAAAAGAATGTCATTCAAAGCAAAAGGTACAAAAAAAACAACTTCATTGTGTAAAACTACATTATCCATATTATAAATTTCGACATTCATTTGCTATGTTCGCAACCACAGAATTAAAAAAAATAGTTTGTATGAATACGAAAATTAAGAATACAAGTTTTATTTAACTCCGATTTACTTAACTTTTGCGGACGGTTGCCAATAAGCAACTGAAATATACTATATCGAAGTTAAAATTTCAAACACTTGCGTTTTAAAACCTCTTGACCTTGAAGATTGAAGAGACACAAATAATAATTAAAGTTCTACAAAAATTGGACGTTCTCTAATGTACTAAACTTTTTAAAGGTGAGTCATGTTTATTTCGAGTGTGTACATTTTTAGATTTAATTCTCCAGTGTCTTAGTTCAAACAAGAAGCAACCATTGAATTAGGAAATTTAATCGTTAAACTCGGAGCCTTCAGAGCCAAATAAAAGAAATGATTGTGTTTCATTTCGAGCGGAGAGGTCTTGGCCGCTAGCCAATGGCCACTCACGCAATCATCGGCAATACATAATATTATATATGGATGGGGGTGCTCAGATTACAGCCAATTGATTGAGAAAGCCGCTTTTCTGATCGGAAATGCATTGCATTCAGTGACAGCTAAGCCATCATAGAGAGAAAATTAAAATGTTGTGTTCTGCAGTTCGGCCGACGATTGAAATGCATTGAATGCAGTGGCCGGGTGAAAGGTGAAAGGTGGTGAAAGGCGGAGAAGAACCAGGTGCCGGACAGTCGCATAGCCAGAAGCCAAACAAGACCGAGGAAATACATGCTCCAGCAGCTTAGGCTTGACTTGGCTGGCTCCGGCTTTCCCAGCTTTCCCTGCTTTTCCCAGCTTTCCCTGCTTTTCCAGCTCCAGCTCCTTGGGTGGGCGACCGAGTCCTTCGCTTGTTTTGAATTGTATAACGTTTTAGTTGGGCGCACAACTAACTCATAATGCAGCAGGCAATGAAGTGACTTCCAAATGGCCCCGTGGGCAGCCAAAGGAGCAGCCTTTTAAGTGAGTGGGGGCAAGGGGGCAGGGGGCTTAGACAAAGGCGGGCCAGCAGGAAAATCAGCTTACAAAAGCTCCTTTCAGACGGCCTGCCACCCGGGCTCCTTTCAAGCCGTAATCTCCGTAAATCACTTGAAGCTGTTGGCCAAATATTAAGTGAGCCAACCTATCTGCGCTCAGTTTCCATTCGGATCCAGTCTATTTGAGCAGTTGGAATTTCAATTTTAATCTGATTGATGGACTGTCAGAAGGCCAAGCATCTCCTTAGGTTCTGCGGGGATTTACGGGTTTCCCAGGAATCGGTTAACGAAAAGGTAGTCCTATCTCCTTATATTGTGCGTACTCGCAAATCCTGCCCCACAGCTAAATTAATCTAATGAGGCAAAACAGGGAAATTGGATTCCATCTTTCAGGCCATAGCTTATAATGTACGCCTGAAAAACGACCTACATATATGGTATGTATGCATGTATGGTAATGCCATATCCAAGAAGTTATGCAACTTTAGACCGATCGTTGGTATGGCTATTGGTTTTCAACCAAAAAAGTCGTGACCACCAAAGCTTCTTATATCAAATGTAACAAAATTATTTAGATAATTCTGTAAGCAATAAATTAAACATTTTTTTTCTTTTTAGCCATTTTTATACCCTTGCAGAGGGTATTATAATTTCAGTCAAAAGTTTGCAACGCAGTGAAGGAGACATTTCCGACCCTATAAAGTATATATATTCTTGATCAGCATCACCAGGAGAGTCGATCTAGCCATGTCCGTCTGTCCGTCTGTCCGTCTGTCCGTCTGTCCGTCCGTTTCTACGCAAACTAGTCCCTCAGTTTTAAAGCTATCTGCTTGAAACTTTCCCAAAAGTTGTCTTTCTATTGCAGGTAGTATATAAGTCGGAACGAGCCGGATCGGGCGACTATATCATATAGCTGCCATATAACTGAACGATCGGAAAAGCCATAACGTTGGTGTTTTTAAAGTTAGGAAGTTGGGATTTTCTATGAGTTTTATTTTTGGCCAATTAATCCGACCTACCAAATTTCATAAGGATCGGACGACTATATCCTATAGCCGCCATATAACTGATTGATCGGAAATGCCATAGCTTTGGTGTTTGTAAAGTTAGGAAGTTGGGATTTTCTAAGGGTTTTATTTTTGGCCAATCAATCCGACCTACCAAATTTCATAAGGATCGGCTGACTATATCCTATAGCTGCCATATAACTGAACGATTGGAAATGACATAACTTTGGTGTTTTTAAAGTTAAGAAGTTGGGACTTTTTATGAGTATTAAGAGTACATCATATGAATAATTTTGAAGAATATAATTTACAGAATATTCTGCAAGGGTATATCAACTTCGGCTACGTCCGAAGTTAGCTTTCCTTTCTTGTTATTTGTTAGAATGTAACAAAAACCTCATAATGTGAAATAGCGGTCAAGAGTGGTGAATTTTAAATAGTAACCTGTAGTATGCCACTGTTTTTCTTGGGAACCATTATAATCGTACTTGCTCATTGGTTGCTCGAGGGACTAATCACCTCTTGATTAGTTACAAGATGTGCAGTTTAGTTGTTCCCCTAAGAGTCGTCTTGGCTTGTCGAAATCGAAGGACCAGTTGTCTTAGTCTAATACGCTACGTCGGTACATTTTGGCGGGTGATAATCAAAAAAGCGACTGAGAAGATTTAAATATTTTCTCGGAGCTCTGTAAGCTGTGAAATTCAATTGAGAAATCCATCCCATACCTACAGTTTTATCAAAATATATCAGAAGCAACGTTAATATAAATGTCGCATCCACACTTATAATATTTTTTATAAGTTTATATATAAGGAAAAAAAAGTGCGGAAAGCTATGCGTTATGAAACCAAAAGCATATAGCAATTGCGCCACTAACAACATATGCCGAATATTAATAGTTTAATTACCTCTTTCTTCCTTTTTTAGCCTTAGTGTTTTTATACCTGACACTTGCCCGTAAATACCATTAAATTTGTTCCATAAAACAAGTATCAGAACAACCAAGAACTGTTTCTCATCTACCATCGCAATAATCAGAGGCTGTCGCCGTGTCTTTAGAGTTTAGACCCTCGTTTGTGGAACATAATAAACCTTTCACACAACATAAATTCAGTGTTCCGACGTCGGCCACTTAAAAGATACACCATTTGCAGCCTGACGTGATAGTGTCTTCAATTTGGTTGGCTACTCATTAACTTTGGCTGAACATAACATTAGACATCCCAAGACGTTTTGATGTGAACACTAATCATGTTGAAAAATCCTCCGATCGGACGACTATATCCTAGAGCTACCACCATCGTGTAACAATTGGCATATTTTATTGTATTTCATTAAAAATTATACATATATCTCTCTCTTTTTTCGAAAATAATAGTTTTATACAATTTCGGTCCCATCTTTTGTATTGACTAGCTAGACCCAAAAGTTTATTGACGGCAAGGACCGTGAATCATACTTTTCTCCTCCCTTTTTGGTGCATTGTTAAATAGAGAGAACATCCTTAAAGAACCACCTTGGCTTTGTGAACCTTATATTACTTCACATTTATAATACTGTAAGTGTTTTGCTTATTTTGTTTAAGCAACAAAAAAAAAGATGTTTCAATCTGAGGGTTATAAGGCAAGTATGGCATTAACTAAATACTACTGATACTACCGCATGAAAAAGAGGACCAAAGGCAAGATTAGCTTCGTACTTGGAAATAATATTCCCGTTCCTTGGTGTTTTTTCGGCAAGTGGATTAACAGCAACATTCCATTGCCACATTCCACGCTTTCACACTTACAAGTATTTCTATTCTCCGAGGACTCCACCAAGTCCGCCACCAAGTCTGCCCTCCCTTCGTTTTGCTTTATTGCATTTAAATATGTTTTGTATTTTATACTCCTTGCCAGCCGATGTTTGCATAATGACAAAATTTGCGAGACCTTTTATGCGGTTTTTTGTTCATTTTTTGCTATGGCTTCATCTTCTGAAGCCTGGCAGCTTGACAGCTTGGGTGCCTGGTGCGTTTCCTTTTTTACGACTGTCGAATGGTTTGTTTATAATAATTTTACGTTTCTGTCGCTCCCGGCAGCTTGGAAATTACTTAGTTATGTAAAGTAACTCATTTTTGGGGGAGTGGCTTGGTGGAGGCGGTCGAGATGGGGTGCAAACTTGATGGATTCCCTGCCCTGCCAATTGCCAGCCTGCTGGCTGCTTGGCTGCTTGGCTGCTCGTTCTTGGAGCTCTGTGTTCTCGCCTTTTAAATTATTCACTGGGCGCGTGAAAGTATTTTACATACGCTTTCACTTTACTTTCCCCCACATATCCTAACTCCCCCTCTGCAACTGGAACAGCAACTGTCTGTGGGTGTGTTTAAGTGTTGAGTGCACATCGCTTGATGTCACACCAAAAAGTCATTCAATATTTATGCATATTACGCATACGGCCCGATGGACGCCCACCCATCGTTTTCGCATCTTCCACGCCGCTGTTTTTATATAGAGCAAAGTGCAAAAGTATGTAGCTTTAGGAAAGGATTGCCTAGCTTGTAGGGAACTTAATTGAAATGGCCCAAAGCCTCTACAGCCTCCATTTTCCTGCCCTAGATATCACTTAGCACTTGTAGGCCCGAGCAGTGGCAACACAATTTGTACATTTGTTGATGCAATAAATATTTGAATTTATTACTCAATTATGGCTTGGGTGCCTCGGCGCCCCCACCATCTCTTGCGGCTACTTTCGAAAAACAATTTTATAGGCAATTTACTTCAATTAAACGATTAAATTTATTTTATAAGTTGGATCCAGCGCATGCCCAGCAACTTTTCCATTGCAAAGCAATGCCTGCAAGTGCGCCCAAGTCTCCACGGAAAACCCATCGTCAGTTTTGGGTGAGGGATGCCCCCGTTTCCCTTTTGCCCTTTTTCGGATACCCTAGCCCACAATTATCAGCCATACTTTGGTTATGGTATAATGACACTTGCTTAAAATTCCATATTTGAAACATTCCACCTATTTTATATTTTCTTTAAAAATGCACTTTACTACTTATAGTGTTCGCAACAACACTGAAAACATTATAGGTCATACTTATTTTGATGAAGTACCACTTTTTTGCCCAATATTTGTTTGGAAAATTGGTAAATTGTAAAATATTGATATGTATTTCGTTTTTACATACTTTACTGCATTGACATTTTGTACTGTATTTATTAAGCACGAAAATTGGTACTTATACGTAGCATCGTTTCGATGTGTTCTGTTGTTGTTATTTAATCATGAAAATTTAATCATCACCCTACTAGTGCGTTTAAAATTTCCAACTGGTTCTAGCGAGCCACGCATTATCAAATGCACAAATCAGGCACTAAAAAGTCAAGACATGACAGGAAGAAAACCAGTGCACCTAGTGCTTCTAAAAATTTGGAATGGCTGATACAGCACAAATTTCACTGCAAAAGCAATTTTTTTCTTCATTCATTGTTAAGAAAATAGTTTTAACAACTTTATGTCGGTTTGGTCATTTTAACTACAAGCTTTGTTGGAATTTTCTGTAAATTAGCAATCATAAAGTAATGTAATACGTTACATTTACTATTTATTACAGTAACTTTTAGGTAAATTAAGTCAACAAATATCGATTGGGGCATTTTACCTGCAGAATTGGTTGACCTAACCATATTAAACTACTCAACTGAACTGTTGTAATAAAAATGTCCCAAAAAAATTTTATTACAACTAGCAAGCTTAAAGCCTCTAGCAGCTTTAGCTTCAAATAATTTGGTTAGCTCTTAGTTTTAACTATAAGTTTCCATTGTATTAATAAACAAACATGAAATTTGTTCTATTTAAAAACAACTCCTTAATTTTCTAATTTTTTCCTACTATATATTAAGACATTAAGCCAAATTAAAATCAAAAATCATAACATCCTTATGACAATATAAGTAATACGAAATATTATTTTTTTACGGTCTCCGGTTGTCGCAAATTTTGTATCAGCAAATGTATAAACTTATCCTCTGGATGAGATAAGCTGTCTGTTTTTGGTATCTTGTTTCTGACGTTTTAAATGTTATATTTTTTAATTCCACTTCGGCCCATTATTGACCTTCACCACGGAAATATTAGTGTTCGATTTTGTGTTGTTGTAGGGTATTTTATATTACGGTGGTAGACTGGAACTTGTTCTTTCTTTGTTTCGCCAATATTTACCAGCGACTCACGACCCCCCGGACCAGCACCCCCAAAGGGCCCACCCCTTGCCCCTGCCTTCAAGGCCATCCCCACCTTCCAGCGGAAAACGCGGCTTGCGTTGATTGTTATTTTATTGCCCGCATAGAAAACATCACATTGCGAGCCAAAAGCCAAAATTGTGTTCGCTGTTGTTTTGTGGTTGAAATCTCATTTCACTGTGCCAGTCTCGACCATTCCCCCTAAGCTCCTGACAGCCATTAGGCGAGAAATTTTAGCAATTAATGTCCGCACAGAAACTTTCGTTAAATACAATTTCGATGAGAGAAAAATAATAATTCGCATAAAAACGCAAAGAAATCGAATGGAAGTTGGCCAAAACCGCGGCTATTCCACGTCCATGCATTCAAAATTGGAGCATGAAGCACTTGCTAGACTCAAATTCGTGTGGGTCAATCTATCTTGTTGCTCCACTTAGAAAAAAATCCTGGTATAAGAAATTTGTATCTATATGTCTAGCCAATAATGTAAATTGTGGTTTTTCTATTTTCCATTTCCCCAGTTAATTTAACCTAAAATTTCTTTTTCTAAGATTTTATCTTTGAAATTATTCGCTTTTATATAGTTTAATATTATTTAATAATATTCTTATTCAAGCAAACTTTTGTCTAAGCTAAGCCCTTATAATTCTTGGAATTTTTCCAAAAATGTTGTGCAATTGTTGGCCCTTTTAGCCCTTATTTTTCTCTGTGTGTATTCTTGCAGACGTAGGCCTGATTTCAGGGCAAGAGTTAATCCTCGGGCTTGGCATACATATATTATCCTGGCGACTGCGCCCTTCTGACGGCGTGTCATCTAGTTATTAGCCAGAATGCCACCCACTGCCAAACACTTAGCCTTGGCTTTGCGGCAATTCATTTAAATATGCAAATTAAGGGGCAAGTAATTAAATAAATTAAATGTTTTCGAGCCACGCCGCAAATTCACAAAACTTATCTCCGCCTACGCCCACTCATCATTCGTTCCCATTTCCACATCCTCTTTGTGTCATGTGCTAATTTTTGCATGTTGATTTAAATTAACATAAATAAACAAACGAGCAAATGAATGCCTGAGTGAGTGCAGAAGGGGGCTTTATGGACATGTCCACACCAAACATATGCATATTTACGCAGTCACCCTTACACAAAACCCCCACACAGCCGCAGCCATAACTTGCATAATAAACAACAAATAATAATAACAATATTAATTGCAATTACACTCAACTCAAGGCTAAGAACTTGTTATTTGGCCGAGCCTTAAAATTGTTTTGTTTTCATTGCCCATTAATCATGTTAATCGCCAAGAAATGAGCACTTTCGAAAACAATTTAAGTCTCATGCCCCAGCTCGAAATGTTCCCTTTAACAAGCGAACGAAATAACTCAAAGACGAATGGTCCATGTCGAAATTCTAACATTTCCAAATAATTTCTGCTTATGAATTGGTCGGCCAGCACTCAAATCAACAGTTCCCCAAATTTTGTTAGTAAAAACGAATTTGGTTTCAATTTTTGAAAACAAAATAATTGAGAAACAATAACACAGAAAACAATACGACGATCCGAAATAGAGTTTGCATTATGTTGAGGCAATGCTTGATTTTAGAGAAGCAAACTAAAGTTTACGTGAAGAATGTCAAAATTAGTCCATTAAATTTAAAAAGAAAACGGTCTTTAAATTTTTGATCCTTTTTTCTCAACAATTTTTTTTCTTATTTAAAAAAAAAAAAAAAAATATAGCTTTTTCCCCGAAAAAAATATAAAAAAACTGAAACCTCGGACCAAGTTGTCGCCTGCTCCTCAACCTCGACAATGCATTATGCACCTCTTACAATCAATGTTTTCAATCAAATGGCTATAATGTTAAAGCTTGTAAAAATATACAAATTGTTATACCCCATTAACAAGCAAAATAAATAAAGAGAAAAAAAGAAAATGAATCGGTATCCCAGTCTGGAGATTAAGCCCGGCACCTTTTTATACCCGTTACTCGTAGAGTAAAAGGGTATATTGTATTCGTGCAAAAGTATGTAACAGCTATAAGGAAGCGTTTCCGACCCTATAAAGTATATATATTCTTGATCAGGATCACTAGCCGAGTCGATCTAGCCATGTCCGTCTGTCCGTCTGTCCGTCCGTCTGTCTGTCTGTCTGTCCGTATGAACGCTGAGATCTCGGAAACTATAAAAGCTAGAAGATTGGCATTTTGCATGTAGATTTTAGAATCGCAATCGCTTATAAACGATTTTAAAAATTTAAATATTTCGGAAAAGTAAAAATGCAGTTTTATTGTGTTTATCAATAATTTTCAAATTTTTCAAATCGGACCATTCGTTAAAAAGTTATGCGTGATCAAAGTTTCTATTTCCATCTCCCTCCTGAGTAACGGGTATCTGATAGACGGGGCACCCGACTATAGCGTTCTCTCTTGTTAGCTATGCATTGTTCGATGGCCCCAAACATTTAACGCCTGGGCTTATAAGTTATTGTGAAAATAGCTTCCTTGCATTATTTTGTTTTTACTTGCAAAATTTACAAAACATTTTTTTAAATGCCTATGAATAAAGACTTTTCATGAAAGAAATAAATTTATAATGTTTTTTTCGGTCCAAAGGGTAGTGCTACCCAAAGAATTCTAAATTAACGAAATTAGGGGTTTTATGAGTGCACGTGTGTTTAAATATAATCCTTAGTGTAACATTTATACTGCTATTTTTGTATGGAGGTGTTAAAAATGAATATAGATCTGTTACCAAACGGTATGACCTGTGTGTATGTTAAATTTAAAGGAAAACTTTTTTGTATGTTATGTTTTTATTTAGGTAGAAATAATATATATTTGATTTTTTTTTGGAGTGGGGGGGGTCGGTTTAGCTTATTTACTGCTTTATAGTAAACAAAAAATTATAGAAACACTTTGGCAAGCTGAAGAAGGCTAAATATACATTTTGCAGCTGTTACAAAAATTGATTTTTTTTATTTCGATTTCAAAGCTTAAAATTAGTAGATTTTCTAAAAAATTTCTCTTAGAACTTTCATCCAAATAGCGTATACGCTATCTATAGATACGGACGGACGAACAGACGGACAGATGGACATGTCTAGATCGACTCGCCTGGTGATACTGATCAAGAATATTTATGTATACATTAAAGGTCGGAAATATGCGCCTGCAAACTTTTGACTGAACTTCTAAGTAAGCTAGGATATAAAGATAACTTTGAAAGTTTTATTTTAATACTTTTAATACTAAAAGTTATTAAGATATTACTCATTATTTTGAGAAATTTTTAATGGAGTGTTAAATTTGAGTTTAGATTCAACAATAGTTTAGTTTCTACGCCTTTTTTGTTGATTTATTATAAATATAAATCCTTCTTCCCAGTAAACCTTTTGCTCTACGAGTAATGCTTATTATAAAACAGTGGATGAGGTTTCAACCCGAAAGGTGATTAATTTCACCACTGGAAACCCCGAACTTAGTCGGTTTTCCACCATTTGGGGCTTCCCAGCGTGCGTTGGTTTTATTCAGACCTGGGCTGCATTAATTAGCCCCAGACATCCTGATGACATCACTCAGAGGCGAACAACAACATCAACGGCTAAAGGAAGCTGTCAGTAAGTGCGGCTGCCTAATTGCCATTTAAGCAGCCCATCTCGATCTGACCCCTCTCCTCCTTCGATCCCGAGTCCCTAATCCCGACTCCCATGTCCCGAGTCCAGAGTCCTTGCTGGCGGGCGGTTCGATTGGGGTGATGCGATAAGACAGCAGGTCGAGGACATCCACATCCACATCCACATCCACATCCACATCCATGGCTACGGCAATGCCAGAGGCAGGATTTATGGGTCGACATCGCTCCCACTAAGCAGCTTGGATGCTCTTGCGCACAGGCAGGTTGCCAGGCAACCGGGATAAGCCGCAATGATAAAAATAGGCAAATCCGACGAAGGACTCTGGCAAACTCTGTGCCACCTTGCCCCACCTTTGGCGCCACCAGGCCACCAGCAAACCGCCGCATCCCTGCCCCACCTGTGTTTCGATTCTCTGGGCGCGCAGAAATGTCTGGCTAAAACTTGCGCATGACATGCGAACAAACAAGTGCCATAAATAAATTTAAATTGCGCTAAAAATCGCACGCTATTATTATTATTTATTATGTAAGCAATTTGCTGGCATTTCTGGCATATCCACAAACGGGTGTCAGTGTGTGGGTTTTTGTGTGAGTGCGCAACAACACCAAAAGTTTATTAGAACTTTGTCATAAAGTCAAAGTTCGAACGCTTTAAGAGTTCGGAGAGTTGCGAGTTTTCTGTAATTTTTGTTCGTCATAATAAATAGGAGTAAAGTTAAGGGAAAGGGAAAACTTGAGCAAAGAATTTTGGTAAACTAGTGTTAAGTACTTCGTACGCCCAGTATTTAAGGGCTTGACAAAAATATTTACATACAGCAAGTCAATGTATATGAAATTAATTAGCACATCACTTCTGAAGCTCGGAATTCCAACTATTATTATAATAGGCAACGTTGGTATTAAATGAAAATAGACTATAAGCTTTTAATATAAATAAAACTCTGGCTTAAAATCCAACACCAACACTGGTTTAAAACCATTTAAACTACAGCATTTAATTCTTTTCAACATGATTTCTGTTGTAGCAAATTGATTTTTTTTTAG
Organism: Drosophila prolongata; assembly: GCA_036346975.1. Lineage (NCBI taxonomy): Eukaryota > Metazoa > Arthropoda > Insecta > Diptera > Drosophilidae > Drosophila > Drosophila prolongata. The sequence continues at coordinate 2,030,082 of JAYMZC010000108.1, forward strand.
ATTTTTGGGTGAAGGAAAAAACTGCACTTTTCTAAAATAAAAATGTATAATTTGTATGCAAACTAAAGCAAATTATTATCCTATTAATTACATTTTTTTACTTTATAGTTATCAGCGTTTAAATAAAATGTTTTTTGTATGCAAACTTAAACTAATTATTATCCTATTAATTACATTTTTGCACTGTCTGTCCGTTTTTTCGGAAACTAGTCTCAGAGTTTTTAAGCTATTTGGTTGAAACTTTGCCAAAAGTCTTCTTTCTAGTGCAGGTAGTTCATAAGACGTAGTTCACAACTACATTTTTAATTTTATAAATATTATTATTATATAGCTGCCACAGGCTAAAAAAATGAATGGGCAAATCGACATGGCTTCATATTCGGAAAAATTAACACATATACATACATACTAAATGTATAGATAGTGCGCCTTGCGCAAGTTTTCATTATATCTCGTTTCATATTATTTACCTAAGTACGGGAATCGATACACCTTTTATTTAACGTATAATGTTTTTGGGTCACAGCTTGTGGCTTGTGGGCGTCTGAGGGGGCGTGGCACCATTTTGAAACAAACTTGCGCTGCGTAGGAACTCCTAAAATCGACATGCAAAATGCCAATCTTCTTGCTTTTATAGTTTCCGAGATCTCAGCGTTCATACGGACAGACAGACAGACGGACAGCCAGACGGACAGACAGACGGACAGACAGACGGACAGACAGACGGACAGACAGACGGACAGACGGACATGGCTAGATCGACTCGGCTAGTGATCCTGAACAAGAATATATATACTTTATAGGGTCGGAAACGCTTCCTTCTACCTGTTACATACTATTGCACGAATACAATATACCCTTTTACTCTACGAGTAACGGGTATAAATACCTACACATTTCACAAAAAACACATTTGAAAACAGTTGAACACTGTGTAGCACTAATCTCTTAAGGGAGAAACTTTTAGTTCAAAAACAAATTTTTCAAAGCAATACTTAAATATTAAATAATTTCAAAATTAAAAAAAAAACGAGGATAAACGAGCTAACTTCGGCAAGCCGAAGTTTTAATACCGTTGCAGACTTTGCCGAAATTGCTAAAATTGAAAAAGTAGCGAAAAGAATAAGGTATACATAAAAAAACTAGATTTGCAGAGTTTCATGTCAATTACTTGTATACTGCAAAAATGTCATATAAGAATAGAAAAAAAAGGCATATTTCGCAGCCTTTAACAATTTTTCCTACGGAAGCTATAAGAAATAGACGTCCGATCGGCACGCGCTTTTAACCTGATCAAGGTATGCATAAAAAAATACGATTTTAAAAGATTCATGTCAATGGCTTATATACTGCGCGAAAAATCATTAAATTTTAACCGATTCCACCCTATTGTTCCTAAGGGAGCTATAGGATATAGACGTCCGATCGCCACGCGCTTTTATTTTGATCAAGGTATGCATAGCTTTTACACTGCGAGAATTATCTTCCATTCTTGCAAGGTTTATCCGATTGTTCCTATGGGAACTATAGGATATAGACATCCGATCGGTTTTCAAACTTGATCTGCGTACACATGTTTTAGGATGATTGTGAAAGTTTCAGATAGCTAGCTTTTAAACTGAGCTCGCAAACGGTATTGAAACAGACGGACAGACGGACGGACGGACATGGCTATATCGACTCCCCTATTGATCCTGATCAAGAATATATATACTTTATGGGGTCGGAAACGTCTCCTTCACTGCGTTACAAACTTCTGACCAAAATTATAATACCGTCTGCAAGGGTATAACAAGAAAGGAAAGCTAACATCGGGCGGAGCAGAAGTTGATATGCCCTTGCAGAATATTCTGTAAGTTATGGTATTTCCAATCGTTCAGTTATATGGCAGCTATAGGATATAGTCGGCCGATCCTTATGAAATTTGGTAGGTCGGATTGATGGGCCAAAAATAAAACCTATAGAAAATCTTCCTAACTTTACAAACACCAAAGTTATGGCATTTCCGATCAATCAGTTATATGGCGGCTATATGATATAGTCAGGACTCCAAATTCCGGCGGATTGGAAGCACCTAAGAGCGCACTGACAGATTCCTGTAAACACAAATTTAGCAAAGTCTACAAATATTTTATTCGTATTTATGTTCCTAAAATACGCAGATCAGTTTTAAAATAATCATATTTATCAAATCTCCTATTGCATCAAAGTATTAAGATTTTAGCAGTGCCACTCATAAAGACTTGGGCCTTATCATCATTTCAACGAAGGTATATGATATATGACAGTCGTCGTAAGGCCATGAGCACCAATTAATTCCATCATGACCTATGCCATCTTCCAAGTACTTTCCATTTAGCGAACTGTAATATTAATTGATTATGCTAAGAAGATTTAATAAGAGCATAAATAAACAGGTATACCTGGATGAACAGCTTTTGTGCCACCATGCACCTTGTGTATAGGCACAATTTAAATATTTGACACTGTCATTATCTCGATCAATTGTGGAAAAATTTTGGTTTATCCTTATTTGTAGGGAGTCTGCGGCATTACCAGAATATTTCCCTATATTCTTTAACTTGTAGTATTCCTTCTCGCTTCCGATTTTAAAGTCATCATATTGAGCGTAGGTGGTAGTTCCATCAACGGTCCCAAGTTTAATGTAGAGTTCGTGGGGTCGTGTCTCAGCCATCCGATGCAATTTTTCCAGCCCGATGAAAAATTCTCCACTGACATCCCCAAAACCATTTTTAAATTCATCCCAAGTTCGATTAAAGTTCTCGGAGCCGTCAATGCGCCTCTGAATTACCATCCAAGCAGGTGGAGACGTCGCACACGGCACTTCAAAGGGTTCAAGACCCCGAAGCTTTATTTGGTAAATCCCATTGGGACTGTCACTGGGACAAGAGTCAGGTAAAATGTCATAATATTTATGCAATGCAGAAAGCTGACTAGATAGTTCTGATTTTGTTTTATTAATCGCTTGAATTTGTTCATGCTGGCTTTTGATTTGGCTCTCTTGCACATTTAAAAGATCTTTTTGGATTTCGTTTTGACCTTCGGATACTTTTAACTTTATTTGCAAGTCTTTTATGGTGTCTTTCAAAGTATTAACTTGGCTTTTGAGTTCAACGTTAAAATCGGCTGTTATTTTCAGCTGTACAAAGTTATAAAGAAAAGGCGTTGAAACAATAATCATTGCATTCGTTTTCAATATTCCAATTAGATGGATTCTGCGGTAAATTTTAATTGAGCTTTTACCAAAAGCTGATGATCTTAAAAAATGTCACTATGGTGATTTTTATAAGGTCTGTCTATCCTGAACTCACCTTCCTAAGTTGTTCCTCCGTTCTGTCCAATCTCTCATCCAGCTTGGCCTGTAGTGCCTCAATTGAATTCGCGAAGTCTTCTTTTGTTATAGTCCTGGTCATCCGAACGGAATCCTTAAGGGCTGTCTGCCCAGCCTCGATTTCATCCAACCTTTTTCGGATATTACGAGAATGGTCGAAAAGCGGGCTGAGTGCCGCCAGGCAAAAGGAGCCACACTGTCTTGGTTCATCTTGGAGCACGCACAACGACTGCTCCTTTGAATTGAACCCGATTCCTCCTTGTACACTTGGAAAGATTAATAAGCCAAGCAAATAGGATAATAGCCTCAACATTTTAAGATGTTCCATCTACTCAAATCGAATCAAAAATCGTACTGAAATCAAGCTATTGGTTGAAGAAACAACGAAGCCTAAAATATTAGAAAATATAATATATTCTTATCTTATAGTACGTGGCCGTCCAAGTCTCTCATCCGTCAGCCAACAATTGGAAAGTCCCAAATCATCAAATATGTATGTATATGTGTGGACTAGCAAATAAATAGGTATGGGCTAATGTTCTTATCGCTTATTTGTTCTTTAAATATTAATTCCAGTATTCGTCGGTTTGGCAAACCCCAAAAAAAAAATCTTATTTTTTTGTTTAATCATTATACCCTTACAGAGGTTATTATAATTTCAGTCAAAAGCTTGCAACGCAGTGGAGGAGACATTTCTGACCTTATATAGTATATACAGAGGTGGTCAAAAGTATTTGCACAAATTACACGTACTTACTCATAAGAAATGTGCAAATACTTTTGACCACCCTTGTATATTCTTGATCAGCATCACCAGGAGAGTCGATCTAGCCATGTCCGTCTGTCCGTCCATTTGTCGGTCCGTCCGTTTCTACGCAAACTAGTCCCTCAGTTTTAAAGCTTGAAACTTTCCCAAAAGTTGTCTTTTTATTTCAGGTAGTATATAAGTCGGAACGAGCCGGATCGGGCGAATATATCATATAGTTCCCATAGGAACAATCGGAAAAAAACGTAAACAAGAAAGGATTAATTAATTACTATATCTCAAAGGAATATTGTGATAACTAAAACATGAAAGGAAAGCTAACTACGGTCGGAGCCGAAGTTGATAATATTCTGTAAATTATTATTAATACTCATAAAAAAATCCCAACTTCCTAACTTTAAAAACTCCAAAGTTATGGCATTTCCGATCGTTCAGTTATATGGCAGCTGTAGGATATAGTCGGCCGATCCTTGTGAAATTTGGTAGGTCGGATTGATTGGCCAAAAATAAAACCCATAGAAAATCCAACTTTTTAACTTTACAAATACCAAAGTTATGGCATTTCCGATCAATCAGTTATGGCGGCTAAAGGATATAGTCGGCCGATCCCGGCCATTCCGACTTAAATACTGCGTGCAATAGAACGAAGGGTGTGTGCAAAGTTTCAATTCGATATCTTTAAAACTGAGAGACTAGTTCGCGTAGAAACAGACAGACGGATCATGGGACATGCTTATATCAACTCAGGACGCGATCCTGATCAAGAATATATATACTTTATAGGGTCTGAGATGTCTCCTTCACTGCGCTGCACACTTTTGACCAAAATTATAATACCCTCTGCAAGGGTATAAATATGTATATGATGAGTTGTACCTTCAGATTTGATAGTTAGATTTGATTAAATACCTGTAAGACCAAAATATTATTCTACAGCGAACAAAAAATGAAATTGGTAACTAAATAAGTTTTTAGTTTTTGATTATTGACCGAACAGCACTTAAATAGTACTAACATCGGTGCTATTATCATACTTTAAAGAATTATTTTAAAACTTGATTTCAGACTTTGAATGCTTGGCTTACTTATGACATCTTTAAAACTGGATCCAATTATGAAATACGTGTTGTTGAAATAGATGAATTATTAGAGAAGATTTGCTAAAGGACTCTGATTAACTAGGACTCCTCTGTTGTGTCGTACTCCTGGTGCTCATGGAACAATAAACTTTTATACTTCAGAGTCTTCTTAAAGTTGATAACGTGTTCACCGACCACCTACTAATAAAATTCCTTTTAGTGAGGTTTTGACTCCGATTATTAGGTTCATCGTTGATCACCTTTTCTGTAGTAGGATTGGCCAAGTCAAGCGACTCCCCCGCGCTATTAAAACGATTAGCTCATTGGTATTGAATTGGAATTTCTCTGATAGAAAGCCACCCCTTAAGGTTGCCACCATATTTTGTAACAGTGCAGGGAGTAGTGGATATCCCATAGTCGGGACGCTCGACTATAGCGTTCTTTATTGTTTTTTTTTGCAAATGTATACATGCACATATACACTTTATTAATAGACAATAAAAATAATTTGCATTTAAACATTCAGTTAATGTATATGTAGTTTGTATAATAATAATATTTTAATACATGTATTATAGTTATCATTTCTTCATCTATCATATAGTACATATACAGAATACAAAAATCATCTGCTTGATATCTCCACAGCAGTGGCGGATACGAGGGGGGTTTAGATGGTATACCCCTTACCCACCCCCCACTTCCCTACCCACGAAATGATTGGGGAAACTTATAAATGCTTGTATAATACAACAACAAAACCTTTTTTCAAGACCCCCGAAACGCAGAGATCCCAGAAAGTGACAAAAAAACAAAAGCTAAATGCATTATTCGTATGTACGCGTATATGTAAATATACCAAGTGGATAACAACCGAACCCGGAAAAGAATCACCCTGGAGAGTCGAGTTAATAAACCGGAAAACCTATGGGCCGTATTGTCTACTTAGTATGGAAATTTGTGCTTTGACTGATTCGGCTTGGGAGTGTTCTTATCTTATACCTAAACTCTTGGATTGATTTCGATTTGGTGCCTAGTTAAGTTCCATAGATTTACTTGGTTGGTGTTGGCTTTTGTTACATCATCTTAATCTGATATGTTTTTCTTTCGTATAAAAGAAAACTCGTCCGATTCGGTTGGCTATATAGTCTCAATATCTGAGCAATTAGTGATTAATTGGTGTTTATTAGTGTTCTTTCCATTCCAGCCTCTGACTATTGTGCTCTGCTTCATAAGATAGTAAACTAAAGGTAAATCAACAATCAGTAAACCTAAACACCCGTTAAGAAAAACATTTGAATAAAATAGGTGTGTACATAAATTTCAATATAAGTTTTCTCAACTTTTAACTTATTCAAATGTTTAACTCAAACACCCTGCTATTTTCACTTCACTTTGGCAACTCAAAAGTTTTAAAACGCTTCGCCTCTCACTCTCACTCTATATCTCCATCTCCTTCACTTTCACAATCACTAGCTATATTTTTGCTACATTTCAAAGTCCAATTCCTATCCTTTACTCAGGAACGTCGGTTAAAAAGTATTTTGAGAAAAAGGTTGAGATTTCAAAAACTCTTTAGAATGACTTCAACATGTATCTTAGACATACAAAAAAGCGTAGCTCAGACTGAACCCGTGAAGTTATTTTTCCGTTGGGTCACGAGCCTCGAACTTCGTATCCTTTTAATACAATACGCATTGGTAGTTCTACAAATAGCTAAGTTACAGTTATCGTTTATCGTTATCATATCTATATATATCAGCCCTTTGGGTGTGTGCCCACCTCCGTATTCCATATCACACACACCCACCCATATAGTTGGTAGCTCGTGCGGTCACATTCAAATGTAGTTAAAGGTCCCCTCAATCCTGCCCCAGGATATGGAATCCCCAGCTCCAGAACCCTTGGAGCTCAAACGTGAATTTATCGTCAGCTTCTATCATTTTCATAGGCACAATGACTGACGGTCTTTCGACAAAATACAAATGGCAAAAAATGGCACAACTGAAACAATAAAATCCAGGATACAGGATCAGCACTTCGAGGCTGTATCCCCAGTCTGCGTCCTAGTTGCTCGGCTTTGGCTTTGGCTCTATCCTTATCTCTATCTTTGGCTCGTTCTGAGATCGGGATGGCGCGGTTCCCCTTACCACACCTCGCACTTCTCGGTGGGGTTCATTCGCTTGCCGGCCTTGCACTGGAAGACCTCGGCGAACTCCTTCATGTTCGACAGTGTTCCGATCACTCGGAACTGCGACGGCGAGTGCGGATCCTTCTCCATCTGCAGCAGGTTCGTTTCATCCGTAGTGCTGGAGCACCAGACCTGGGCAGGAATGTGTTCATTATGGGACATACTCAGAGTTACTTATTCATCCAGCACTTACCTGGGCAAAGGACACAAAGAAGAGCTGCGAGTGCGTGAGATTCAGGCCGGGCAGCTTCAGGACATCCACCTCCCTGTCGCTCTTGGTCCGCTGGTAGGCGTGGTAGGCCGCCTTCAGACCGCCATTGTCGGCTATGTTTTCGCCTGGGGGCATAGAATAGTAATACGACACATGAGGTTATTTCTGGGAGTTTTATTGTAAAGAAATGGAGCAGCTTTAAGATAATAATGCAATGTAGCAAAGGAAGTTAAATCACACAAAATTGACTATTTTCAAACAATCAAGTCAACGATTAGATTTAAAGCAAGAAGAAACGACTGCCACGACTATCAGACCCCTGTTACTCTATTCAAAAAATATATAATAGCTACCCCCCCACTTGCGATTCCATTAGCTCGGCAAACAAGAAGATGCCGTCTGGCGGTAAAGTGTATTATTCTGTCAACGCTGACGTAATTGACCATGTTAAAATGAATTTATTTTAAAACGATTATTTAATTTGATGATTTTTGTGTGTTATAGATATCGATCGACTATAACGATCATATATAACTATATCTACCATGACTCCAAAGAATTCTTAATCACTGTAGCTTTTGAAGTTCCCGAGGTCTCGACGTTTATATGGACAAGCGGAAACGACTAGATCGACTCTTCTGAGTAAGAATATATAATATATGTATGCCTCACAGGTCTGAAACGCTTCATTGTAAATGCTAAATACTTTCCAATGAACACATCCCTCCACTTGTATGTTACATCCCTAAATATGCATTTTTCAAGACGGTAGGCCTCGCCCCACCATCTCCCATATATGACATCTTACTCACCCAGCGTCTGCTTGCCATTAAGGTTGCGTCCGTTCATCTTGTATCCACTGTACTGACGGGCGATGCACTCCGACTTTTCGTTGAAGCGCTCGATGCTCTTGGAGTCCCACCACCGGTTTATGTTGCCGAACTTGTCGTACTCGCGTCCCTGGTCGTCGAAGGCGTGGGTCAGCTCGTGTCCCATTACCACTCCCATGGCCCCGAAGTTCAGGCTCCTGGGGTTGTTGATGTCGAAGAAGGGCGTCTGCAGGATGCCCGCGGGGAAGACGATCTGGTTCTTGGTGGGCGTGTAGTAGGCGTTGACCGTCTGCGGGGTCATGCCCCAATTGGTCTTGTTCACCAGCTGATCGAGGCGCTTCAGGTTGCTCTTCAGGTTGTAGATGGCCACCTGGATGTTGTTCTCGAAGTAGGCGTTCGGCGTGATGTTCAGCTCCGCGTACTTCTTGTCCAGTTCCACGGGATCTAGGATGTAGTCGGGGAATCCGATCATGTCCGAGATCTCGTTGGCCTTGTCGATGGCCTTCTCGCGCGTCTGTTTGTCCACCCAGGTCAGGTTCTGCAGGTTCATCTTGAAGGCCTCGCGGATCTCGCTGATCATCTGCTCGGCCGCCGGCTTCGACTCCCCGTGAAAGGCCTGGCGCACGAAGATGGCCCCCACGGCGAACCCAACCACGTTGTTGGTGTCCGACACGCAATACCGCCAGATCTCCTCGCCGCCATCCGATCCCATGAGGGCCTTCCTCACGCCTTTGTAGGCATCCCGGAAGGGCTTCGACAAACAGCTGGTCAGGGTGCGCACCGCCTGCCAGACGAGATAGTTGTTCAGGGTGCTGCAAGGAGTGCCGAGTAAGGGTTATTGCCATTAACAACATTTCAATCTAGTTGGAGCTTAGTTTCGGTTCAAGCTAGTTGGAGTTTATGTTGGTTTCAGTTCAAGCGACTCGTACCTATAACTAATATTTGTAACTGAGGTTCCATGTCAAAAGGATTCATTCAAACGATTAAAGCCATTTGGTCTTCCCTATTGGCTATTTTAACAAATTTGTTTTTTACCAAAATCTGTATGCAAGTGTCGGAAGGACTTTGGTTTCCAGCGCCCGCTCCTCTATTTATTAAGTGATATATATCCAATATATATTAGACTAAATTGATTAAAATTAAAAACAGGAAGGAGCGTTTTAGTCGAGTGCCCCAACTAACCCGATACTCTGTTATCCAATTTCAAAATAAATATGCCTCCGCCAAATGCTCCCATAAATTCTATTGTCGCGCCAAAACGAAAAGTCTAATGCGTCATTGTTGTGGAAAACAAATATGTGATGTCACCAAAAATGTTCGCCTTTAATTTCGGTACTAATTGATTGATTTGGAAAATTTGTAGTATGTCGATAGATATGGACCGATTAAGCATACACCGCCTAATAACTGTCTTCTACCTTGATTTGCGTTTGCATTATAAAAATGTGCATGTTGAATCCTAAACCATATGGAAGAAAAGTTTCTGAGATATCGACGGGCTGATGGACAAACACACAGACATGTCTAGAGCGACAAGGCAAATTACCCTGATCAAGAATATGTGCATTTTATAGTTACTTTCAACGAAAACATTATAGCCTTATAAGAGGTATGGTTTTAAGACTAGAGTTCTTTTTGAGTTTTTCATAAACGAAATTCGCCAATATTTATAAGGAATTATTTTATCAAGTTTTTTTGGATTTTTACGTAAAATGTTGTGGGATGCAATGACCTAAATAATATAATAAACTCAGACGAGTGTCGACATGATAGCAATGCCCTTTGGCCAGAGTCACAGAACTTTTTTTTTTTAACTGTGCCCAAAAGGTGTGGTATTTTGGAGGAATAGAGAAACCCCTGAACTTTTTCTTCGAAAATGTGCTTGAAACGAATGTCATTTCAATAACCGACAGAATAACCGGCAGAATAACGGACAGAATAACCGACAGAATAACCGACAGAATAACCGACAGAATAACCGACAGAATAACCGACAGAATAACCGACAGAATAACCGACAGAATAACCGACAGAATAACCGACAGAATAACCGACAGAATAACCGACAGAATAACCGACAGAATAACCGACAGAATAACCGACAGAATAACCGACATTAGAACCGAACTGAATATGATCACCTTCAAGGACAGTTGTACTCACATTTTCCCCTCTTCGGTCTGCTCCATCTTGAGGATGATGTCCGACAGGTTCTTGAGGAAGTCGGGGGCGTAGACGACCACCACCTCGTCGTCGGTGACCCGCCGGCCCACCGTCTGCATGGCGTTGTCGAAGTGGTCCGTCCAGTTGAGGAACGGGGCCAGCTTGGCCAGCTGGCGCAGCTGCATCGGATGGTACATGGCCTCCTCGTTGCGCCGGTCCTCCAGCGGAATGGTGATGTTGGCCAGTTTCTTCTCGAAGTTGATCACGCCGATCATCTGGGCCCGCGCATCCGACTCGTTCGCGCCGAGCAGGACGCACACCTTGGTCATGTACTCGATGTACTCGTTGAGCACCTTGCGGTGGTTGTCCGTCTTGTTGTTGTAATAGTCGGCGGTGGGCAGCGTCAGGCCGCCCTGGTCGATCTGGATGACGTGGCGGGAGGAGTTCTTGTCGTCCTCCCCGATCGCCCAGCCGAACAGGCAGTTGAAGTTGTACCTGGGGCAAATGAATGGGCTTAGGAATCACAAGCTCTGTCACTGTCTGCCACGACCCACCTATTGTGCAGCATCTTGAGGGTGCGGCCCATCGTCCAGTTGGCCACGTTGTAGCCGCTCCTGGTCACGTTCCAGCCACCGATCTGCAGCAGCAGGTCGTTCATGGGCTGGGCCCCCAGCTTCTCCATGTGCTCATCCGCGTCCAGGCAGGACTCGTAGTATATCTTGGCCTTCCGCTCGGCCTCCGACTTGAAGCTCTTGGCCGGCTTCTCCAGTACGTTTCGGATGATCAGCTGGTTCATCTGCTCCAGCTTCCCAAACGTGCCCCACGTGGACTTGCCCTCGGGGATGGGGTTGTTTTTGATCCACTGATTGCTGTGGGTCAGAGTGGACTTGTTACAATACCAGACTGAATTAAGAACATTTAGAAAGTGTCTTCCAACTTCAGTGAGCTGAGATCCCTTTACCGTTCGATTACTCACCAGGAATATCCGTAGAAGTCATCGCAGGGATCAACGGTCACGTCGATGGACTTCAGAATCTCGCTGGAGGCGAAAATGCAGTGCTTGTTCAAGCAGGGAAGCTCATTTCCCGAGGGACACTCTGTAGCGGAGGAAGATTGAGTATTTGAACATCCATGGGTTAAATCCACGCCAGCTTTACCTTTCTGGTGCGGCTGGACGTGCAGGACGTGCTTGGTTCCATCGCTGCCTCCTCCGTCTGCGAAAAGGACGATCAATAGCGTGAAGATCGTGATGGCCATTACAAAGGTGGTGATGAGCAGCCATTTCTCCGTCTTGTTCCTCGAACGCCAATTCCATGTAGCCTGTGCAATGAATGTGCAATTCCCCATTATAAAGCAATCATTCTGGCCTCCAGGGAGGCACAAAATAAATAAAATATAAAATATAAATCTCCCTCAATGGTGTGTTTGTTGTAAACAACCCGAAAGCAAGACGGCGGCGGTTCAAATGAGTTCAAACTTGTGTGTATATGGCTTCTACATGAGATCAGTCTCACAGACTTAAGTCACTTGTGGCTAAATTTTTCCACACATTAGTGTGTGAATGAGTTTTCCAAAGCTGCGTCGACTCAAGAATACCCTCCCCCAAAGCATTTGAAAAATCTTAATGAGCATGCATCGGGAAGTAGATTTCCAGATTCAATTTTTCGGGGAATAGTTCTCAAACTTATGAAGTGAAGATAGCCAAAGGAACTTAATCTTCGAATGCATATGAAGCTGTTGTTTATAAGGGTATTATATCTGATATATACTCTATCCGGAGGGCTACGGAAATCCCTGCCAACCAAATTGCAATTGAATTTCGCTGGGAATTTCTGTAGCGCCCCTTTATAATACAGAAAATCTTAAATCTTGTGCAGATTTCGGTTGGTTGTCACAGAAGCTGCACGCAGCCATTGATACCCTAGCACATGATAGGGTATTCATTTATGTGGGTCCCGCAGAGGAAAAAGCTCGCACCGGCATACTCGCATGTATAAAAGCAGACTTTTCACTGTCAAATGGTAACCTTCAAAGCAATGAGAAAAGCGCTCACGTTGGCCTTATTTGCCGCTCGTTTTGGGTCATTGCCGCGGAGATGAAGATAGAGCCGAGCGACTTAGTGCCTGTCTGTTTGACTTGCGGCGTGGGTGGTGCTACACGGTGTTACATGGGGGTTTTATGGGGGTTTTATGGGGGTCTTATGGAGGTTTTCACTCACCCGCGCGGTGTGGTAGCGTATCTGCATGCCAGTGTGGCCGGTGGCCTCGTTCAATTGAATGCCGCCGATGGAACTCGAGTCGTCTTCTGTGAATTCGGTCTGCTTGTAGCGCGTCATCTGGAACGAGATTCGAAAGGTGGTAATCTAGGCATTATCCAAGATCCGGGGAACACCGAGGGCCTGGTATGTGTGCCTTTGTTGTATCACGTGGCTGCCCTAGGGCATCTGATAAGGGTGTACAAAGCTGACAAAGCTTTTTCGTGTGGCATGTGTGTGCGATTTGTGTGGATTCCGTGAGTTCTTTAGCGCTCACTCAGCGCCTTGTGCTTTATATTTCTCTCGCCTCACCGCCCGCTCCCCATTTTCATTGGTGCCTTCTAAGTATTCAAAAGTGTTGCCCTTAACCCTTGTGTCAGCAGATACAGATCATGCCGAATGTTCGCATTGTTCAACGTCCGGACACAATTTTCATTTACATTTAACATTTACCTTTCAAAGGAAATGTGCTTTTCAAAACAAAGCTGTTGGTTAAGGGGTAAGTGTGTGGCCCAAAATGATCTGTGGGCTTTAACAAAACAATCTTAAATAATAATTTTCAAATGTTTTTGAAAAGCCTTTAATTTTTTGCATCGGCATCCTATTATATTACTTTTTTTAACTCGCATTAAATTTCGGGTTACAGACTTGAGCCATTTTTTGCGTTCTTGCATATTTATTTATGCACTCATGTATACACTGACTGCGATATAAACAAGTTGGATTTCAAGAAAAGCACGCTGCTTTTGTTTTTAGGGTTTATCTGCAATGCTGACTAATTACGACTCTTTCCGAGAAGGGGAAAAAAAATGCCTTGGTACAACAACATCTTCTGTTTCACCTGTCCTCCTAAGGGTTAATCCCACTACCACCAAACCATTTCCAACCACTTGTCAGCACTCAAACTCCACCATCGCATATGGTCGGACCAAAGCAGCCTACATAGATATGTAGGTCTCTTTCACTAGCCAAAAGTCAGACCTACCGAACGGCAGTCGGAGATCCACATTTTTGGCAATCTATAAGGCACCGGATGGACACACCGGAGGGAGTAGTATTCGGGCCGGTTCGGTTCGGTTCGGTTCGGTTGGGTGTTTGTTTTCTTTGGGCTTTTCAATGGGATGAGCGATACGATAACGGAACGCGGCGGCGATAATGTTCGTGTTCAGCCCATGACCGTTGGATAGGCACTGAGAAGCGAGCCCGCGGAGCTTCCAAACAGGAACGTCGTGGCGAGAGCTCGCAAGCCCCCAATTCGACAATACCCCAATTCCCCAATACCTCCATGCCCCAATCCCCAAAGCCGGCAAACATCTCCGACCTCCCGCCACGGCACATCGAATAGTTTTGCATTGTACACAAATTAATTGACTCGCCCGCGGCTGTGTGTGCGATATGGGCGATATGGCCGGGAATGGAAATATTTTAGGGAAAAGGAGAGGCAATACCAACGAAAATATGTATTCAATTAACGCAATGCAATCCCCATTCATTCGTTATTGTTTATGTGCATTTCTATTTTACTTGTTTGCGCCCATCTACGGAATACGGACTACGGAATATTTGAAAATATACATATATTTGAGACCGGGGGCTGTGAAGGCGCCATATGAAAGCAATTATCGCACTCGATTTGTGTACCCATAAATGTGGCCCAGGCTGTGATCTGCCTGCTTATTAATATCTTTCATATCTATCGGCTTTTGACACATATTTACGAACGTGTTTGCTATCAGAGTATCGCTATGTGAATCGAATGATAGATGCGAAAACAACGCACTCGACTAAAACATATAAGCAGGCTGGCATAAACGAAGTACTCGGACATAAGCTTGGCCGCATGATGACATATTTATATATATATATATTTATATATATATATATATACATATATATATACTATACGTAAATAGGGACTCAAAAAGCTTAGGTCACGGAGAAGAGATGGTCACGCCAAAAATGGCAACAGGGCAGAGAGAAGTGTGTTCTGAATTGTTTTTGCCCTGAATATTTGCCAAATGCGATCCCAGCGAAATGTAAACACAATCACTGACATTTAGCAGATTGTTGAACGTAAACAGGCATTAAATGGCAAAATGTCTAACGAGCTCTCCTTTTGGCCAGGCCACCAATAAAACCGGCAATGTATTGTTACAGAAAAGAGAGACGCTAAGTGTATATAAGTGTATTTCATATAACTGATTTTAAAATTATTAAATTATACCCTTGCAGAGGGTTTATTAAAATTGTTCTGATCGACCATTGCAACTTTAGGATATAGTTGTCAGAATATTCCAAATTGATATGCGTACATAAAAGAAAGATGCTGGAAAAATATCCATGTTGATAGCCTTTAATGTTTTAACTAAGCGGGAAAAGTACCCAGAATCAGACAAATTTCTTAGCGATGCAAATTAGTATTAGTATTTGTATTGATTTTCCTTTAGAATTCATTAAGAGCTGCCATGGCGTATAGAAAACGAAGCTGGTTACTTTGAAGACTATGTCTCGAATAAATAAAGTAACGGCACTAAAAACAACTTATTACTTTTAAGTTTGTTTTAAGTGCCGTTACTTTATTTATTCAAAGTAATTTTGCAGTTTGTAGGTAGGTTGGAAATACAAAATAAAGTGTTTCAACACCCCAATCTTTAACACAGCAAACTTTGAAGCTACAGAATTTTGTCATTCCTTTGACAAACTTTATCTACTAACAAATTTCAAACTTCTAAGTCCAACGCCTCATAAGATGAATTGTAAGTATACCCTTTCGAATTATAATTGTACTATTAAATTACAGAGTATAAACACTTTAAATACCAAGAAAGTTGCAATAAACCTCAGCATGAAGTAAATAGTGGATTCTCGGAGTTGTCCGAGCTAAAAACGCGTTTTATGGCCTCTTTAGCAAGTCAACAGATGGGAATCCTCAGGATTCCGTATCACCACAAGGGGTTTTACTTAAATTGCATTGAGTGGAGATGTGGTAAGACGAGTCCTCTCAGTCCGCCATCTCCCTCCTCGGCTGTCGCTCGAGTATCCTGGCTTCATTGGCTGGTATACCATATGGTGGAAATCAATCTGGAGGGGCCGGACTTGATGTTTGATGCAGTCCCTGCAATTTGTGTATACCAAGGGAGGGTGTTAGAACGGAGGGGGGGAGTTGGGGGATGTGGCTGCAATGCATTTATTCAATTGCAAACGCAATTACAGCTTGGTGTCGGTGGGGAAGGGAGGGGAGGTGACTTGGAGGCAATATTTTTGATACACACGCACATACACCACTTTATAACAAACACATACACACACACATACAGAGAGAAAAGCGCTCTTGGCCTACCTTTGCGCTCATTTTCTTTGTGCGCCCGAAAGAAGGCAATGCAATTTGTCCAGCACCCTACGCTCGCTTTTCACCACCCTTTTCCTCGATTTGTTGCTCTTTCCGTTGCACTTTCGCCAACTGTTTGATGGCTTTTGGCGGCCTCGATTGGTAATGCTCTTGGCCGATCAGTATTTCATTTAAAACTCGGCCTTCTGCATTTTGCTCGCGGGCAAACAAACCGCTCTGAGCCAGAAAATCGGCAAGTATCCACCAACAGGCCAACTGACAGCCAGCACCAGCAGCAGCGGCAATCGCACTCGAACTAGCTTTTCCTCTCCGATTTCACTCGGAGCAGGGAGGCGGGTGGTTGGACTCCCCAAAAGGAAAAACCATAACACAAACGTAGTAATTGGGAAAGCACACACAAACAGAGAGAGAACCAGGCCGCAGGAAGGGGCAGATCCGAACCCTTGGCGGAGAGGTTGGTCCAGTGCGCAGGATCCGTTCGCCTGGTGGCAGCACTGTCCGCCCAGGGTTGCCAGCTGGTCCCAGTTGGGTGCGATTACCTATCGATTCTACACAGGGTATCGAGTACTCAAAGGCATCCAAGATACTCGAAATATACTCATGATTTTATCACTGAACGATATGGGACTTGTAATAATTGTGCTTAAGTAGATAGAAATATACATTATACTTTAAATACATGTTTTTTTCTTATATAATATTTTGGGCGTTATTGTTTTGAAAACTACAAAAACTACCCTTTAATGCAATTAACTACATTTATTGATGTGGCTTTAAAGGTAGATGAGCAAATACATAAAAGCATTTTTAATGGAATGTTTTTTGAATTAATGGTTGAAAAAAGAAGGAACCCGCCTCCTTAAAATATAACAAACTCAAAAAGGTACAAATATTTTCTAAAAATGAAATGTTTTTTTTCTAATATTTTACGATTTTACCTATGTATATACATTAAAATAGTCTTTAATGAACGTTTTAGCCCATGGCAAATGTCACCATTCAGTTTCACTCTCTTCTCTTCTCCAGGCCAAAAGATAAAAATACAAACTATTCAATAATTGCGAACCGCGCTGCTTAGATTCCACAAGTATTACCATATCGCCCGACCTAAATTTGCTTTACGTCACAAGCGAGAAAGCAAATAATTTGCAGTGCCCCAACAATTGTGTTGGGGCTTTTCGTTTTCTATCAGCCAGCCGACAGCCAGCCACAACGTGCCTGCATTGTTTAGCTTCTGGGACACCCCTCTTCTTACCTGAAAGGTGTGAAACGGATAGAAAACAACCCATGAATGTACATTTGTAAAATATGACCAAGAGAGAAGCCCGACGAGCAGTAGCCAGCTGAATGCAATTCGGGCGAACATCAAAGCGGACTGACCCTGTCTCCAGATCCTCGTGGAGATGTCCCAGCTTATTGGGCAAACCAACATTGACAGCCCCCTTTAACCTGCGATGGCCGTGGACAGCGTCATGCATATCATTAATGACCCAACAAATTAACGTGTTCCATTCAGCAAAAAAAACAGCAACAAATGCATGAGATTCTCACGTCGACCGAAAATTTTAACCGCATTCACATTATATTGCGTGTTCCGAATCGGAAAATAAGCTAAAACCTGGCTTTGATGCCCTGCAAAAAAAAGAATGAACGTCTATACCCACTTCCCTAAAATACGCTTTACCAAAATATGTTGTTACTGTTGTTATGTAAAAAAAAAAGTACGAAATATAGATTCCAAAAAAACACCCTTATGTTTAACTTGTTGCACTTGAAATTTTGAATTATTCTAATTGTTTACTAAACTTACACTAACACGAACGTATAGTACTAGCTGCTAGAGCCATTCACTATCTACAAGATTAAATAATGTAGAATTATAAATTAAAAAAAACCTTTTCTTTAATATAGAATTCATACTTTAGCTAAATATTAAAAATACAAATTATGAACGTTATAAATTTGTAGGCTTTAGTTTTTTGGGTATGCAAGGCATTTTATATTTTAATCAAATCGAAACAATTGCAGTGCTTAAGTTCCCAACTCAACAACGTCGATCAGCCGAACACCCTTTAAATTGAGTGGAAAACAATTAAAATCAACAACAACAAATGATGATGACTGGCAACAGCAACAGCAAACAGCGATTGTTGTTGCGGTTGGCTGAGATCTTGGCCTGGGAAACGAGTTTAAAACCGTCGCCGGCACTTTGTCAGCGGTTTAGTTGGAGTAAAGCGCGCAATCGGTAAACATGTCGAATTTCAATCGGATCTTGAGTGGCAGCATTGTGATCTGCTTGGCACTCGCCAAATTCAGTTCGGGTGAGTGGGGGCAAGAAGCTGGGCAATCCCACGAACACGAAATAGAAAGCCCAAGAACCTAACAAGCGGCTTACAAAACAAATAGAAAACTTACTAGAAATTCAATGGAAAGAAAGTAACTCACACTTAAGGAAACAAATCACAACATGATGGACTGGAAAGTTATTTCAGTTAAAATATTAACTACCGGACGCGTAAAGCGTTTTAAACAATATATCAAAATAGTTTTTTTTAAGTGAAAAAGTGTTTTTAAAGGATTGGATCGAAAGATAAATTTTATACCAACACAATTGATAATAACGCAACAGGCAACTGTTGCCAACGTTTAATTTTGCAGAGATCTAGAGGATCTCATAAAAGATTGAGAGATCGGTACAAGCTTCTAAAAGAGCGAAAAGATAAGGAATGCAATAAAAGTTTATCAATAATGTTCGTAATTTTAAGCGGGATGTGCTAATCAAGAATTCTTAACGAACTAAAGTGGTTGAAACGATGCCTCAGCTACGCATGCAGATAGCTTTCTTATGTAGAAACTAATGACTCAGCTAAATCCACACATCATTTTGAATTGCATTTACAGCCAATCAGATACAAATATATAAGATATTTTTTAGCCGTTCTAATTCTTCTTTCATTTATCTAGTGGACGCCCAGGCCGGAACGGTGCACTGGAACAACGGGAATGCGGCTGGCGTGGGCGCCTGGTCGAACGCCCAGTCGGGCGGAATGCATCCGCCGGGCAGTCTGAGCGGCCAGGATCCGCAGTACAGCTACGGGTACGCCGGAATCGATTCGCGTGGCTCCTACGGCGGGGCGGGGGGCAACGGAGCGTACTACGTCGGCGGCACGGATGAGCACGGCCGACCCTTCTCCTACGGCAGCCAAACCGGACAGCCCGGGCAGCCCGGCTACATGGGCGGTCGGCCGGATCCCAACTACCCCGGCACTTACGGCTATCAGAACGCGGCAGCGGTCATTAGCACCTCGGTGGGCGCGACCTTGGCAATAGCACTGGTCTTAACGGTGGCCACCACGCGACTTTAATGCGGTTGCAGCGCGGGAAATGTTTATTGTGTGTAGCATTTTTTTTACTTTATTTCTAAGCTTAGATTATGTCAAATGTTCAAATATGTAAATTTTTTAAATTAAAAAAACTGATTATCAAGTCAATTGTTTATTTTTTTTGCTGGTATTCAGATCTTATTATTGTCAAAGTGGGGAAGCTATCGGTAATGACTTTTAATACTTCTGGTAATGAAGACCTACGAACAATGAGGCCAATTAAAAGTAAACTTAATTTCAGTTAAACGAGAGGGTAAGGTAATCGAGTGTCTCGACCACCAGATACCTTGTTCTCTGTTAACCAAGTCCATATAAATATGCTTTGAACAGATGACAGCGCATGCCGGTAAGCGTACATATTTATGCTAGTTATGCTTAATAACATGGTTAACAAGGCCTGAATGTTATTTCCCTTAACTTAATACCTTAATATGTTAATTTGATTTGAAAAATTTCTGTGCCGAAAAGTATTGACCCATTGCCAGAACTTGGCGACTTGTGGACGTTCGAGTAATCTTAGCATTCTGTTGAAATAAACTGCGTCGCCATCACTAAAATCTACATGATGATCCAATCAATGTGTACCTTTATGTGATCGGAAGTCTTCCTTCTACCTCCTGCGATATTCTACCCCACGATTACAAAATATAAAAATTAAACTTGATCAAAGCATAGGTCTTAAAAGAACACTAGCTAATAATTTTAAGCCAAATTTAAATACTTTACGAACTGCGATTGAAAATAATGTTTCTCGCGTAGGTAGGAAACAAGTAAATAATAAAATTGTAGAAACTTAAGTTAAAAGTTAATAGTATATAATTTAAGAGTTAGTTTTAAGGAACATAGCAAATAATGAGCTCCCGAATAATACAGCCGGATTCTCATATATAAAAAATATATTTTTTTCTGGCAGTACTCTCAATATTCGCTAATTAAGTTCATCCGAACTCGTGAAATACACAAATTATTGTTTCGCACGCAGCTGCGCAGTTTTGGTGACTAAGATGTTAAATTAGCAGATCGGGAACGTCATCTCCTTGAGGCACGCCCACACAATTAATATATTTAGACGAGCAACGCCCATGTAATTGGCCTCCCCCGGAAGGCAAACGGCAAACAAAAATACACAAGAAACGCAATCTAAACGAAAACAAAGACAATAAGCAAGTAAACAAACATCGAGTCGACACCTGTTGATAAAGTTTTGGGCCAACCTAACTGAGTCACACGGCCCCATGAGCTCATAGGATCCCCAAGATACGAAAATACCCGAAATACATATGTATGTTTTGCATGTAAATGCGGTCGGATAATTGAGACATGCACATGTAGGCACTAATTAGCACATAGATAAGTATATATGCCTGCGACTGGATCTGGATCTGACTTTCTTTTACCATATCCGAGGGAACAATTTACCCGGCGATTAATTTAATTGCCCAAGCAAAAGATTTTGTGTTCGCCTGTTAGTCGGTTACTTAGCGACGCGATGTCAATGTCAAAAGTGTGATCACTCTGTGATTTCAGTTCTCAGTCTTACGTGCCGGCGATAATTGTCATTGCCGCCACTTTTCGGGGCGTGATGTGTCAGGAAAGAGAGCTGGCTGAAGCGAGTCGTCGAGTCAGGGAATACCCTAGACATTGCCATCTATGTCTAGGGTATTCCCTTTCGTACTTACACTACTGTAGAACCAATAAATTTAGAACTATTCATATGTTAAAAGTTGAACATTTTATGAAGCAGGTCATACATACTTACATATACCAGAAATAAACGTATTTTCAAAAAGTAAAAATATTTTGATGTATTTAAACTCAACCCACTCCAAAACTGGTTTATTTCGAAAAAGGCTTTCAAGTTGCTTGATAAGGCGAGGATACACTCTTTAATATTTAAATTAAAATCAGACCCCTTATAACCTTTACGAAGCCCAATGGGAATGAATTAGAAAGCTTCAAAGTCTTAGATAGAACTGTTTTAATACTCTGTTTCTGGAAATGATGTTGATGGATAAACTTTAATCTTTTTAGTTAAACTAACGAAAGGTCCATTTACGTAGTTCCAAAACGTTTGTAGTGACCATCCTCATGTCGATGCCATTGAATCCATGTTATTGCACTTGTTTTGTTTGCTTTTATTGCCGCATCGTGAGAACTTGATCGAAGGTTGCATTAAGGTAATACTCCAGTCTTTAATAACGCCCTGAATGTCACCGAGCTGAATCGCCGATATACCCAACAGTGAATAAAGAGAATTCGTGTAATCTGCCAAAAAATACATTTATTAGTCTAGTAATAAACAATAATTATGTTGGATTTGTTTTATTGATCTTGTTTTGTTCTTGTTCTTCCTGGTTTTATTTTATTTATTTTGTTCTTGCTCTGGTTAATGTTCGTTTTGCATTTGTTGTGTTGTGAAATTTCAGTTGTACGTAATAATTTTCTGAAAATGTATTTCTTAAAGCAAACATTCAAGAAAAACATCAGAACGAAGACTTACACACGTATAACTATAACTAATAACTATATGGAAATTATCATGCAGAAAGACTCTGACAAGATCGGAATGAAATGATTTTTAAACGGGATTCATGGGGCTGAGATTTCTCTACAAAATACAATTAGGCATACACATTTCCCTAATCCAACAGAATCCAGCGAAAAAACATGTTTGTCAGTGAACTTGGGTTCTGAAGCATTGGTGTGTGTGTGTTTCTGTTAGTGTGGATTGACTGTACTCTGCTGTGAAGAACGCCAAAACCTTGGACGTCTCCCATCTATAATACAAACTGTTTTGAATTGCTTTCTGTTGTGGTTGCTTCCTGTGGTTCCTTCAATTTGCCTATAGAAATATATATGTGTCCTTGTATTGGCCCAGCAGGAACAAGGCTCCAGTATATATAGATATCTATATATATGTATATGTGTATGTATATGTATTGTGTATATATAATATATATATGGCATACAAATATATTGTTTGTTTGTTTGTTTTGGTAATTTAGGCTACAATTTGTGGTTGCTTGTTGATTTTCACTAATTGAATTCTTTCGTCGTCCTGCTTCTCTAGGTATACATATGTAATAATGGATCGATCCTTGTGTGCGTGAGTGTGTGTGTGTATGAGTTCCTGTTGTTGTATACTTGTATCATATGTCTGGCTATGCTCCCTATATATGTGTGTATTTATATACGATTTCTATCTTTTGCACATTCTATTCCAAAGCGTCGACAGCATTTCCTGTTGTCCTACGTTGCTTTATCCATAGCTCTACACATTGCCACGCCTACTAGCCTACACCTAACCGCCCACGCATCCGGCAGATCTGGAAAATATTTCCTTTGTCAGCCCGAAAGTAGGCCCCAAAAAGAATTCCGATCTTCACCTTACAATAAAAAACCATAAACCAAAAAGGAAAACAGGAAATAGGTTACAAAAATTGTACATTCAATTCATATTTATATATATTTATAAAACTATACACTTGTGCATAGATGTATGTGTGTTTGGGTGTGCATAAATAGGTTTTTAGAATCGCAATATGTTTTTTTGTGTATTTGGTATAAAACAAACTATTAAAAATATAAACTTATTAATTAAAAAAGCTAAAACTAAATTAAATTAGGGTTTAAAAAAAAATATTTATATGGATAAGGATATTTGTTTATATAAAACTACCTGTAAATATATATATATATTTGTATATATAATATAATAATGTGACTTGTTGTTGTTTCTGTTGTTATTTCTGTTTGCAGCTGAATTATAAAGTAAACAGAAAATTATATCTCTGAAATCAAATTTCCAAAATAAAACGAAAACAAAAAAAATTGTCAAATTAAGAGTACAAAATGTTTTTTCCTTCGCTTACAAAAACTAACAACAACTAAAAAAATATACAAACAGCGCCTAGCAAAAAATCGATGTCAAGTCTTCCAGTTTTCCGCCTTTGGAGCCTGAAATCTCATTTCGAAGAATTAATAGTTAAGTTGGTCTGTCTGTGCGCAAAGTATTTGCCTGAGCATCAATAGGTTAAGCATGATTTTACATACTTATATCTGAATTTATTGACTAAATGGGGTAGGAAATTTTAATTTTGAGTATAAATGAAACGAGAGTGGGAAACCGTTCCTCAAGATAGCGTCGCTAATTATTGATGTTTTACTTGTTAAACAAATAAGTGCCCGATTAACTTTTCCCATTTACATTTGAAGTATGAATTCAAAGTGTTGCAATGACGTGAAATTTCGTAAAAGGAATACGAAATCATTACATTTTAAAGTCGGTAGACTGGCGTCACATAAGTTTTCAAGTTTTTGATACGTTTAAAAAACTACTTATAGTTTCTACGTAAAAAAATCCTTTCCTTGTCTTTCCGGGACACCTCTAATTCAAAGTTAGCAAAGGCTTTATAAATTAATACGGATCCAAAGTTCTCTACAGAATTGAGAACTTTGTTGTCTCGTTTTTTTTAATTTTGTTGCTCATTAAATTTTGATTGGCTTAAAAAGATTTGGCGCCTTAAATAGTTATGTAGCAACGGTTCGTAAAAATGACTTCTCAGAAACAGTCTTCAAGAAAAACTAATGGATTATCTGTTAATAAAATTTCTCGAGTAACAAGAGCAAAAGTGAACGGAAAACTGTCCGCAGAATGTTGACTATCTCAATATTAATGATAATAAATACATACAACTTAATAACAAAAATATCCGTGCGTGTGGGTTGGTGGGGGGTGTAGTCAGAATAAATAAATTATGTAATACAATGTAAAATATTTAATGCTTTCTCCTAGCAGTTGCTTTTCGACGTTATGCTTTCCATTCTAACCTCTCTCTAAATTCTCACATCTAAGGGAAAATCTCTTGCCTACATTTTGGTCTGGTGTATGTCTGGGTGTTAGCCGTGTGTTTGGGTGTATCTGTGTGTCTCTTATCCTGCCCCGACAGAGGTAGTGTACGCGTCCATGTATTTGGGTCAGGAAACATCGAACGGAGAGGCGCAACGAGACCAATCGAAATTTGGTTAGGAACAACGAATGCAGCTGCACAGCCCGGGCCCTTCCTAACAAGATCTCTCTTAACAACAAAGACAAACAATATCTTTAACAATACTGTAGACTGATCAAAACAATGTAACTTTCATTCTCCGATTTCCTTGTCATTCCTCTGCCAGGGCTTTCTCCACTCTCCACTTCACTTCTCTTCGCTCCTCCGATTGCCATCGCAATCCGAATTTAAGCTAATGTTCCTACACTCCAAAGTTCAACTATCCCCTTGTTTGGTAGGAGTTGTTCGTTCGCCGATGGCTCATGCCTTGCGCTAGCTGGAGCTACACACAAGTCCGTTCTTCTGGGGCAGCTTGAGTAGGCGTCGCGTCCGGAACTCATAGGCTCTGCGGCAGAACATGACCAGCTCCGGATTGGTGTGCTCCGGCACGGTGCGCACCGGATACCAGGGAGCGGTGGCACTGATCGGACGACGGGGCACGATGCTCACGTCTTCCACGTCTTCCTCGGCGGCACGCAGGCGGCGCCGATACCTGTGAGTGGAAAAAATGTCGTTATAATGGATTAATAAACTCCCATGCTTTTTACATACCTGCAGTACTCGCTGAAGGTGAGGACATAGCACTTGTCTTCGACGCAGGCCACCGAATTGTGGTCACGATGACGGGAGGCATACACCTCGTCTGGACAATCGTTGCGCTGCCGTCCCTGATCTGTGTGCTCCGGCCGATAGTACCACAAAAGCGACATCATCATCTCGCCTGTAAACATAAATTTAAAAATTATGTTTTCGTTTGATACCCAAATAATAATTGAAATCAGTGTTTTTTACAGCTCGATTAAACTGAGCACTCAGTTTATTGCCTTATCTTCTGTATTTATGGGTTCCTTTGACATTTGTGAACCGATTGGATTGACTTATAACCATGCAATTATAACCCATCCAATCTATTTAATTGTTAAAAATGACTATATCTCGGAATATGTAATATGCTAAAAAAAAAAACAAAGTTTACATTTTTTTCAATTATTTTCCTGATGTTTATATGCATGCATTTTGATATAGTCATTCGGTCTTCTGGAAATGCTGATCAAGAATGTAAATTCTAGACAATTGCGAGACTGACGTTAATGTTTTAATACGAAAACTGATAATAGTGCTCTTTTTGCCGTTCCATTTTTCTTGAAAAATGTACAAGTAATCACTCTTATTTTAATGATAAGTAAACCAACTTTATAACAATAAGATATTAAAAATAATGTGAAAACTGTTAACTGAATAGCACTAAGAAGAATTATCTTCATAATAGTTATTTTTCTGCAGTTTCTGTACTTGGTTAAAAATAAACCCAATTTAAATTACGTTTTTTGTAAAGGAATTCTTAACAGGTTTAAACCTAATTATAAGAGTGACATTTTTTTAAAGTTCCTTTTAGCTTGCTGCTCCTAATTGCAGGAAACTCACCGTCTTCGGGGTTTTGCCAGAGATGCGCCACCTTGGCCACGTAGGGGAGCTCGTTGTCCTCGTTGGCCTTGAGTAGCACACAGTCCCTGATGCGGATGATGTCGCCCTCCACATGTCGCATGGCTGGGTAGCAAGTGCGCAGCACTAGCGGATCATCGCTCTATTGAATACAAAACAGTTTAAGTGAGCATTTCCCAATAGATTGACAGCGCACACTTACATTGAGGAAGACGGCGCCCTGGAAGGCCTTGCCCGCCCACATCCATCCATTGTTCCACTTGGGCACCACATTGGCCTTGGTTGCCGGCGGCTGGGTCTCATCCAGCTCGTAGCTCACGCCTCCAGGTCGCTGCCTTTGGCGCTTGCGGTTTCCGAACTTGCAGCGCGATCTGGCCCGCTTCGTGTGCGTCGTCTGGCCTTGACGGTTGGGCGGAGGGGTGGTCGTTTGGGCAACGGAAGCGGCTGCTACCGCCGGCTGATTGGGCACCAGGAACTGGTGTTGCTCATCGGAATGTTGCTGCTGCTGTTGTTGAGAGGTTACTGTTCCAGTTGCCGTTGCCGTTGCATCGGTGGCAGCTGGTGAGTCACCGAACTTCTGGGCCTGGAGATCTGCCGTCTGATATTCGTTGTTGTTGGTCTCTTGGGTTGCTGCAGTGCCCGATGTAACCGATGGCGCTTGTGTTTCTGCCGTGGATGCAACTGTTGCCGCTCCTGCTGCCGACGACTTCTTGCCCTTGCTCTTGGTCTTGCCTGCGGGCTGCTTGCGTGGCTTCTTGCTCGGAAGGGCAGTCTCCGAGAGCCCTCCCGCCGGAGACTTCTTGGTCTCCGACTTGGAGCGCTTCTCGGCAGCGGGCTGTTTGCCTCTGGGATCAGTCGCTAGGGTCAGCGGCGAGGACGCGGCATAAAGGCCACCCACTGCAGTGGGTGCCTGCTTACGACTGCTGTGATTGAGCTCCGGATCACTGAAGTAACCGCGACTCATCGTCGTATCCAAGCCTTCGAGCAGATGCAGAGCGGCAATCTCCTGTTTCCGAGGCCGCGCCCTCTTAGGCGATGCACTTGGCGTGGCCGAGCTGCTGACCTGCGTCATGGACGCCTGCTCCTGCACGCTGAGCGCTTCTGCTCCTGCCTCCGTCGGCGTGGCTCCCAAAGAGGAGGACGCTGCTGCTGCAGCTGCTGCCGCCTCGCGTTGCTGGCGTCGCTGTTGCTGCTGCTCGCGGCGCTGCAGTCGCATTCGCTGCTGCTGTCGCTGCGTCAGGATCATCTGACGCCGCTTGGCATATTTGGCCGGGGCACGTCCGTGGCGGCGGACGAACCTGCGGCCGGGACAGAGGTAATTCTTGGGCTCGGCCTGCTTGATCAGGCTCTTGTAGCTGTGGTTCGTCTTGGTCTTCTTGTTTCCACCGGAGGAGGCCAGCAGGTTGATGCGCTGCTTGCTGCCACTGGGCTGCTGCTCCTCGCTATCCGGCAGCTCTTTCTCCTTTTCCTTCTCCTTCTCCTGATTCTGCTCCGGCTCCGTTTTAGCCACAGGAGGAACTGAGCCCGCTTCCGGCTCCTGCTCCAGCTCTGGTTCCGTTTTGATGGTGGGCTTCAGGTCCGGCAGTTGGCTGATATGTGTGCTGGCCTGCGCCTCGCCGTCGTGCTCGATTTTGATTTTGGTTTCGGCTTTGATTTCCGCTTTAAGTACGAAAGGCATCTCTGGTTCCGCTTCCTTTTTTGCTGCAGCTTCTTTCGGCTGCTTCAACTGCATCTCCGGCAGCGGCTGCTGCTGGGCGGCATAGACCATCTCCCTGGCCATGCTCTTGCCGATCCTCGCCTTGCGTGGCACTGCTGTCGCCTGAGGGGCGGTTACTGGGGGCGGGGTGCTGCTGGTGAGATCGTACGCCTCGATGTGCTGTTGCCCACCGTGACTCTTCTCCAGCCGCAATCCCAGACGCAGTCGCAGCTCCAGCTCGGCCTCCTGCTCCTGGTCATCGAGCAGCTTCTCGTCGCTGGCACAGTAGCTCTCCGGCGGAGTGGGCGGCGGCATGACGTGAGCCTCGTACTGCATCTTGGTCACTTGGGGATTCTCGCCCTTGAGCTCCGTCTTCACGAGCATCTGGCACTGGGTGCCCGTGGTGGCGGTGGTTGCCGTCGTGTTCGTGTTTGTTGCTGCTGTTGCCCGCGTAGTCAACTCGCTTGTCTGGCTGCTGCTGTTGCTGCTGCTGATGTTGCTGGGGTTGCTGTTGTTGGTGTTGCTACTGTTGCTGGTGTTGCTGCTACTGTCGCTTGTGTTGGGGGTCACATTTTTCACTGGGCCTCTACTGGTAGTCAACGCTGACGCTGTAGTTGTTGTCGTAGCGCTGCTGCAGGCAGTCAAAGTGCTGCTGCTGCTGCTGATATTGCTGTTGCTCGAGGCACTCAGCAACATATTGCTGCTGCTGCTGCTGTTCTTGCTGCTGCTCTGGTCGATGTTGCTGATGATGTTGCTACCAATATGAGGCCCAGTATGGACGTTTTTTGGACACGATTGAGGCATTGGGCAGGGACACTGCGGTGGATACTCTGCAAAGATCAGAAGTTGATTTGTGTTAAAAATATTTGAATTCTATAAGAAGTGTTGCCAACTATCAGTCATAACATGAATCTGGATCGGGCCACACAAATCGGCATACTTAATTTAAAAAGGAGGAAAAATTACATTACAAACAAATTTCTACATTTATTAATAATAACTGTGTGTCGGAATCCACGAGCTATAATCAGGACTAAACTAAGAAACATGAGTATTAATACTTTGTCACTCAATTCCTGCCTTCGCTCTATCAATCACTATCTAATTTTCATGACTTCCTATAATTATATTTATCCAATAGACCTAAAAATGTAACACAATACTATTACTCCTAAAGTAGAAACACGTAACTTTAAAAAAATAAAATAATAATAACGACATTTCCCATTTCCATACAGACGTTGGTAGGTCCTGGCTATCTAAGTTGGCAACTCCTCGCAGTGGCTTAATTGCATCCGGGACTGGACCATACTTTTCCTTACCCATATACGGTCCTTGCAACCCGCGCGTGTAGCACTGGCCGGAGGACGCCCCTCCGCCGGGACTGTATCCGGCGTAGTAGCTGGGCGGTCCCGGGTAGTGTTCCAAGTGCTGCTGCTGGTGCTGTTGCTGGTGGGCAGGGACCAGCTGGCTGCCGGCGGGTGCGCCCGCTGCTCCTGCTGCTCCGGCCGCTCCGGCGGCGCCTGAACTGCTGGTGGGAGGCTGCTGCTGCGGCGGACCGGCCACCGAGCCGGATGAGACGGGCGGCGGGGGCGGCTGCTGTTCGTAGAGCTCGTGCGGCGGCGGCGGACCCGCGTGCTGGTAGTAGGGATAGCGGCGGTAGGCGCCTGGCGGCGGCGGACCCTGCGGATGGGCGGCAGGATGCGCGGCGTGCGACGGCTGGTAGACCTTGCTCGAGAAGTAGGGCTGGTAGGTGGGCGGCGAGTAGCACATGACCTCGCCCGGGTATGGCGCGTAGTAGTTGGGCGGATAGGCGGTCGAGTAGTGCATCTGGGCCGCGTGCATCGAGCGTGAGTAGGGCACGCCCTGGTGGGCGGCGGCTGCCGCGGCTGCGGCCGCCACGGCGCTGGCCGGATAGGGCTGTGGTTGCGGCGGATGGTGCGCCTGCTGCGGATTGTGGGCGTGGGCATGCGATGGGGCTTGCGACTGGGACTGGGCTGCAGCCTGGTCGGCGGCTTCGGCGGCCGCCTGGTGCTGCAGCTGCGTAGGCGATCCGGCGGCAGGGGCGGCGCCGTCCTCCTCCTGCAGCTTCTTCACTTGCGCTGGCGGCGGTGGGGCGGCGATCACATGCGGTGAGATCAGCGGTCCAGCCGGCTGATAGTAGCCTGCAATGGAAGAAACAACAGTACACTGTTAGTCATAAACCCTTTTTCAATAATTATATATTTTATATATATGGCATCGTGGTATAATTAATTAGTTTAATTGTCAAAGGATTAGGTTATGGTTTACATGTTTACAGGTGTACAAAAACGACCATGCCTATGCTACAAGACTTTCCGCAGTAAAAGTTTTTGAAGAGAAGGTGAAATTGGGGTGAATAATACTATTATGCCCTCTAATATTTTTATTGAACTGAATGAAATAAATGTAATCAAAGCAAAGACAGGTACATCCCCTGAAAGTAAGTCTTGTAAGTAATTATTGTGTACATTTTATTTATGTCATTGCTGATTATATTGGGTCAATCTCTCAAATACTTATAGAATGCGCTTTGGGTGAAAAGTTCCATATTTTGGAAAAAATGTTTGTGACAGGTATTTAACATTGAATAATATCTGAGTAATAGCCCTGTCCCATGTAATGCAAGTGTGACTTTTTAGGTGTATTCTAACAAATATTACTTTTACAGAAGTAATGTTTTAATGAAATGATTATAGAGTCAAATGGTAATATTGCTTTTTGGCTTTAAAAAAACAGTAAATGTTACAGGTGTTTATGAGTTCACTCATACAGAGCTGCTTGCGGTTTCAAACAACCAAAAGTATTAAAAGTAGACGCATTTCTCTCTGTCTGAAGATCGAACTATTGCAGTTAAAAACAAGAAAGGAAAGCTAACTTCGGGCGGAGCCGAAGTTGATATACCCTTGCAGAATACTCTGTAAATTATATTCTCCAAAATTATTCATATGATGCATTCTTAATACTCATAAAAAATCCCAACTTCCTAACTTTAAAAACACCAAAGTTATGGCATTTTCAATCGTTCAGTTATATGGCAGCTACAGGATATAGTCGGCCGATCCATATGAAATTTGGTAGGTCGGATTAATTGGCCAAAAATAAAACCCACAGGAAATCCCAACTTTCTAACTTTGCAAATACCAAAGTTATGGCATTTCCGATCAATTAGTTATATGGCAGCTATAGGATATAGTCGGCTGATCCTTATGAAATTTGGTAGGTCGGATTGATTGGCCAAATATAAAACCCGTAGGAAATCCCAGCTTCCTAACTTTACAAACACCAAAGTTATGGCATTTCCGATCAATCAGTTATATGGCAGCTATAGGATATAGTCGGCCGATCCTTATGAAATTTGGTAAGTCGGATTGATTGGCAAAATATAAAACCCATAGGAAATCCCAGCTTCCTAACTTCACAAACAAGTTATGGCATTTCCTATCAATCAGTTATATGGCAGCTATAGGATATAGTCGGCCGATCCCGGCCGTTCCGACATATATACTGCGTGCAAAGGAAAGAAGGGTGTGTGCAAAGTTTCAATTCGATATCTTTAAAACTGAGAGACTAGTTCGCGTAGAAACAGACAGACGGACAGACAGACGGACAGACGGACAGACGGACATGGCTATATCAACTCAGGAGGTGATCCTGATCAAGAATATATATACTTTATAGGGTCGGAGATGTCTCCTTCACTGCGTTGCACACTTTTGACTAAAATTATAATACCCTCTGCAAGGGTATAAAAATGTGAACGAATAAATAGGGATACAAAAACCATATACATGCATAAATGTATGATCGCTGAAGATTATATTGGTTTAATATCTGAAATTGTATTTTAAACAAATGTTTCATAATGAATACGCCAATAACGAATATTATATGGTATGCTATGGGTGCAAGAGGACGGCGTGGTTCAACTGATAACATTTTGTTTCATAAACTCTAATTTAGTCTAACGAACGTTCACGCAAATTCTTAGAGGTCCTGCTTATATTTTTGAATAAATTCCAACATTATTGACATTCAATCCATAGAGCAATGAATATAGCGACAATCCTGGTGAAACTTTGACCTTTGCTTTGTTTTAATTTTGCTGCTTAAGGACTGATCCAATTTTGTTCTGGAATGGTTCTTTATTTAGTATTAATACACAATTATTTGTACAAGGCATAAGCATTGACAGTCAAAAATGAAAAGAATTTGCTGTTCAAAAGGTCGATTTTGTGAACTTTTAACAACGGTGTTGCAGCTAGAGCAAACAAGATTGGAAATTAAAGTTTACGTTCCGAATTAATTTGTAAAATAAAATGTTGTATATTTTTAATTCAGGAAAGCGAGGTTTCCAAAAATATTATTTGCACGTTTATGCTTTTTGGACAATGAGAATTTGAACATTTTCGAATTGGCTCTAAGCCATGTAACGTTTGGGGTCCAAATGAAAACGGCTAGGATTGGGAACGCAACTCAGGGTGCCAGCTAAGGGAGCTTTTACTGAGCGGGGCAAGTGCAAGGCGAGGCAATGCAAAGTGAAGTGCGGCAACAATGCATAAAGTGAAAGTTGGCCTGGCCGAAAAAAAGCTAGCGAAACCAGTTGAGCGGCTCCAGTTTGCTGCCCACAGCAGCAGGTCGTGCAACAATACCCCTCGACAATACCTCCCCTTTCCCACCCACTGGTGACTCCTTTACCTCTTCCCAGCATGTGGGCCGCATACAAAATGTCGCGAAAATGATGCGCCGCATGCTGTTGCAGGAACGTGAACGACTCGGCAATATTGGCCGCAAGCACAGCGGCAGCGGAGGCCGCATCGCCGGCCGTCGGCGCTCCCGCTCCCGCTCCCCCCACCGCGCCCGGCATCGCTCCAGGACCCAATCCTTCTCCCGCCCCCAGGCCGGGCATCATGCCAGCGGCGGGGGAAAGTGCTGACGAGCAGCAGCCGGCGGAGTGGGAGGAGCGGTCCGTTTCGCAGGTGCCGCTGCTGCTGGTGCTGCCCACGCTGGAGCAGCGTTGCTGATGTTGATGTTGCTGATGTTGATGTTGCTGATGTTGATGTTGCTGGTGCTGCTGATGTTGCTGATGTTGCTGGTGTTGCAGCTGCACGGAAAGCGGCAACTGATGGTGTGACGGCGAGATGTGGAGCGTACTGAGCAGATCCCCGGACAGCGGTACGGACTTGTTGTGGGAGGCTGATGTTGTTGCTGGTGGCGCCGACTTTTTTGTGGTCTCTTTTAGGCGCATTTTCGATTTACAATTTGACGTATTCCTTAGCTTTGCTCTTGTATAAAAAATATACTTTCGTCTTATGTTTTTGGTTTTCGTGATATTTGTTGATGTTTTTTTAAATTTTGTATATAATATTCTTGTATATATGTACACTGTATATGTATTTGTATATATGTATATGTAAGTCAACAAGGAAGTTCTATTGTTAAGGCAACTCTTGTTTAAAACATTTCTCTCGCTTGGTTCTTCGGTTTTTACCCCGATTTTTCTAGGCGTTTTCCATCTTTTTCCGTTGAATTATTTCTTGAATTTTATTATTTTGACGGGCTGCAATCACAGAGATAAGTTAGGAAAAACTATTGAGTATTCACACATATTGGCCGCGTTCACCGTTTCACTTTGATCACTTTGTCACATATTTTCTGTTCATCGGAAACCATGATCTTTATGATTTTCCATAAGTGATAAATGAAGAACACGGCCTTTGGCACTATAACACAATTGTGAAGAATAACGCGCGATATCGGCAGGTTACGCGAGATATTCTTTGGCTACTTTAAAAGCCAACATTTCAAATTTGTTATATTTTTTAATTCGTTTATTTAAATAGTTTTTATCGATTTTCTGGCGTGTTTCTAGTTTGTTTTTGTTTTTGGTATTGTTGTTTCTCTTTTATTCATCTTTAAGCCGTAATAATTTTATTGTGCGTTTCGTTTTTTGTTTTTTTTTGAAAGTTTTTATTTGTTTGATTTGTTTTGGAATTTCAATCTGTAGGCTTTCCATGTATTATTTCGAACCGAATTTTATTTTTATTTGTTGATACATTATGTTTATTTAAAATGCTTCACAGGGGTTCGGGGGAGGTGTTGGGGAAAGACCTTAGGTACTACCGTGGAGTTTTGAGATATCAGGTGACCTAACTAAAAACTCACCTAAACGTGTTTTTCGATTGAAGAACAACTTACTCCCAATACCAATCTAACCCTCTTCGCAACTTTTTAACACTATTTCTCGCACCTTCTGTTCCTATAAGCCAAACGACCAGTGACGAACAATACCGAGTATATACATTTGAATAAAATTTCCGAAGTTGCAGCGTGTGAAAACCGACGCTGGCAGAGAAGCAGGCAGAGAAAGAGAGACAGGGGCTTCGGCACGTAGCACGCAGTACGTAGAACGTAGAACGCTGACGTCACGCACAAAAAGTGCCAGCAGTAGTGCTGCCGATCTTGTTTTTTTTTCTAGAAGCCACCTAGTCTTCATATCTAAATGATGATTATAATCAACACTAATGAATTAATTTAAAACATCGGACTTTCGTTTTCTTAGCTATACAGTGGAACCTCGGGGGATGGAACTTAATTTTGTAAGGGGTTTTTACCCAGAAGCACGCAAATATCATAGAAAAGTAAAAATGATTCGTGAAAATACAAAAGGTTCGATTTTGTGTTCCTGTGTCATTGAATGTAGTAGTACAACAAAAACCACAATCTATTTGATGAGTTTTTACATTTGAAAGTTTGGACATTATAAGTACATTTGTATGTATGTATATATCATTCTAATTGTCAAATCGATTTGTTTCGAGGAACAAGTTTAAAACAAGTAATAGAGTAACAAAACTTAAGGGTAAGCTAAAAAAAAATGTTCTGAAACTGAATATATGTATGTATGTAGTTGAAGAGTTTTTCTGTCGTCATTTTATACAATTTCAGTAAAACGTTAAGATCGAAACATAAAAAGGAAAATTAACACAACTTAGTTGAAGTCATGATCTATCCATTTTACAGAACAATTCCTTATGTAAATGGATGCAGGATATACATATGTATATGTACTTCATAACTTCGGCTTGTGAATAACTTAGAGAATTTAAGTTTAAAAGTAAATGAGTTTGAAAGCTAGGATTTCGAA
Organism: Drosophila prolongata; assembly: GCA_036346975.1. Taxonomy (NCBI): domain Eukaryota; kingdom Metazoa; phylum Arthropoda; class Insecta; order Diptera; family Drosophilidae; genus Drosophila; species Drosophila prolongata. The sequence continues at coordinate 2,065,015 of JAYMZC010000108.1, forward strand.
TCTAAAACAGTGTCACCACTGGCCGCCATGTGACGTCCATTGTCAGGGGCAGGTGGGGCTGCTAGTCGTTAGAATGGGGGCAGACTGTAAGGGAGTGGGGGAAACAGGATAGATGGCTCTCGAGTGCAAGCCAGGTGCTGTCATCATTATTGTTATTTTATGCCATCGCCTGTCAAATGCAAACAGGATTGTGCAAGACAGCACGCAAACACCGACGACAATTTGTCAACGCCTGCACTTGACCTACACACACACACAACCGCACAGTGACACGGTGAGTGGGCGGGGTCAAACCCCTTTGTTGCTATATTTGTATGTACCTACAGCTATTGACAGCTAATTAGCAATTCCAACCATTTGAAAATAAGAAAGGATTAGGAAATACACATAAAGTAGGCTTTAAACTGTCAAATTCCGATAGAAAACGAGTTTTGTTTTTTTCCAAGCCCAATTAGAAACAGATTTTCAGAGATCCCTGTTTTTACGAAGCTTTTTAACAATACTAATCAGTGTACCATCGGTTTCTTATTAACTAGGACGTTAAAAACATTTGTGGTTTTCCACAAAGAAGCTGAAAACTAGTCAAAACGATAGTTAATCAGTTTGGCTATCATTTTTGTTGGGAATGTTCGACATTTTGTAATTTGAATTTTAATTTGATTATTTTCAGGACGGTAAATGTGGCAATTAGGACAAAAAAAGACTATCAAAGCGAGAGACTAACGATAACAAAAACCTCAAATACGCCAGATTTCAAGTTAAACAGAAGTATACCCTCAAATAATATTAGATTATACAATTTTCGGGACAAAAATCAAATAATTACTTTTACCAGATACAGCCGTTTCTTTTGTTTACAAAACGAAGAGTATTTTTAGATATCCTAATGAGCCGTCAATAGCTGTATATAAAACCGTCACCTGCGCTTGTCGTTCCACGATAATAGAAAAGGTGCTTGGAAATGGGTGGGCGAGTTTGTGGTCTGCAGTGAAAAGCGGAAAGTTAAGCCCAATACAATATACCTTTACGAATATTTTGCCATAACCTTTCAGTTGGAAAATGTAATCGAATTGTGTACGGCCGCTAATACAAACATTGGGTTTACTTTGAGTTCACAAAAATAAATGTGCTAAATTAAGGTTAGTATTTACATGTATACTCTGTAACAGTTTGACCGTATACCCATTTATTTTAAAACTGGAGTGCAATTAAAAATTCTTGAATTAAAAATTTCAGAAGTTACTTCGGTTTCAAATGATTATGGCAAAAGGTCCAATTTTCGTGAGAAAATAATTCAAAGACAAAAATTCTTCTTGTTGACATTAGCGATAAGCCAATAAGCCGAAGAAAGTCTATGGCTTCGATTTCAGCGTCTTCTGGATTAGCGGAGTTTAGTGAATGTCTAGATTCTATGTCAAGTAATGCGGGTCAAAAGAGAATGGTTATCGCATATGAAAAAGAACAACTGCATTTCAGATCCTATTCCACATTAAGTTGCAGCGAAATCTCTTTTTACGTGCTTGGAGCTTCGAGTGGAAAAATCTTTTCATTTGCAAGTACAAGTACTATTAGATATTAGGATATACTTATTTCCTGAGTAAAACATCAGTTCCCGTCTATTTTTTAACGCTTTACCACCCTTCACATTGTAAACGCTAATCGCCCCGCCCATGAATCACGTGGGAATTACAAGAAAATGCGATAAAACTTTGCGCGGCAAACACATGTAAGACACCTTTTTACAGCTCGCAACCCAAAATTCGTGGGTCCGACGCGCCATTCCCAGATTTCCACCAGCATTTTCCCGGCGCCCCTTGTCTTTCATTGGGATCGTGGTTCGGGCAATTAGCGGAAAACGCTTGCAATTAAGGGCCACGAACGTCGTCATCGTCATATTTGTTGCTGTTTCTTTTGCTGCTGCTGTTGGCATAACAGACTAAGTGAATAATTACGCGTAATTAAATGCACGCAACATGTGCCACGCCCCCAAAACAATGCACAACGCAACAGCACTTGCCGATCGGATTGAAAGACTTCAAATCGATTCATTCTACCATTCTACTAAATCATCCACTTTCTTCATTTACAATCGATAAGATATATAAAATGTTTTGGTGAAGGGAATCTGACGACAATACCGAGATAGATAATAAATACAAAATAAATAACTACTTTTTATAATAACTTTATGAAAAAATATTGAATTTGAAAAATTGTTATATAAATAGGTAGGTATTTCTTATTGTGTATTTCAGACGCTCACAACTTGACTAAAAACTACTTGGTTCCGATTGGTCTTAAAATAATTGTTAAATAAGTTCACAAAAATGTTACAAATTTAAACATTGAGGGTTCAATAGTACTTTTTTTTAATAATCGACTTAGTGATTAAGTGAGTTATGGCACATGTGGCAATGTCAAGAAGCACTAAAAAGGTGAATAAGGACTAAAATGGATTAAGACCTTAAGCCAGAAACTTAAATATTGATGAGAAGAATGCACACAGTAACTTAAATTTTGCATTTCTTTCTTTTCTTCTGGGAGCGATGCGTCGGGATTAAGAGTAAAAAGTCAAAGGAAAAGCGTCCCAAACAGCAACCACCAGTGACAAGCTGGCCAGCAGACAAATTAAAAAGGAAAACAGGTAAATAAACGGAAGAAGGAAGAGCCCTCCAGCTGAAGACAGGGCCCCAGTTTCTTCTGCACTTTTTTAGTTTCTTGCTCCTGCTGCTTTTGCAGCTGATATTCCCTTTGTGCGACGTGCAGTCAAGAGTAAAGTCAAATATTGTAATTATGCTAAATACATAATTTACTTTGAATTAACAGCTGAAAACGGAGGAGAAACAGCAGGTGAGAAGGAAGGAGGCCCCAGCGAAAATATTGAAATTGCTGGCGAGAGATAAGGAAACACACACAGAACAACAGAACAAAACCAGGCGGAAAGGGGCGTTACCCTAATGCCGCTCGAAAAACTGAAATAAAATTCAATTAAATTGCGCTCAACTGCTGGCCAACAGGTAAAGCCAGGTAAAAGGTACGCCAACCGCCACCAGCCAGACGAGCAGAAAAGAAACAATATTTTGCGGTTTTGTTTTGGCACCTGCCACAAACCACAGACAGGTGAGGTAAGGGGCTCAGAAGAGTCAGCTGTTTGCCACCAGCAGCATCGATATGCAGAAGTTACCTCTTCTGAGGGCACTCGAAGGAGTCCGAAAAGGGAAAACACCCTGCCCTGCAGGACTGCCAATTGACTTCCTATCCCATCCCTTCCAAACTGACGGACAGAGCCAAGTGGGCGTGCTACCATTCATTACACTACTTTACGAAATATATGAATGGATGCGTGATTAAGAAAATTACAGCTAAGAAAGTTAGGGGACTGACAGTTCGTGTAAGTTCTTATATATATTTATTTCCCTATCGACCATCCGAAGTTTTCACTCAATTGCAGCTATCACGAAAATGAAACATACCATAAAACATAATTATTTGGATATTTTCATACCCTTGCAGAGGGTATGATAATTTCAGTCAAAAGTTTGCAACGCAGTGAAGGAGACATTTGCGACCCTTTAAAGTATATATATTCTTGATCAGCATCACAAGGAGAGTCGATCTAGCCATGTCCGTCCGTCCGTTTGTCCGTCCGCCCGTCTGTCTGTCCGTCCGTCTGTCCATCCGTCTGTCCATCCGTCTGTCTGTTTCTACGCGAACTAGTCCCTCAGTTTTAAAGCTATCTGATAGAAACCTCCCCAAAAGTTGTCATTCTATTTCAGGTAGTATATAAGTCGGAACGAGCCGGATCGGGCGACTATATCATATAGCTCCCATAGGAACAATCGGAAAAAAATCAAAAAATTATTACTTTGTTGTTTTAATTTTTTTTTGTTCTTTGGGATTTGGTAATATTTAAATATTATGGAATTACGGTTTTAATTATATTAAAATCGGACAACAATATCATGTAGCTGCCATAGAAACAATGGCAAATTGCAGGGCCAAATCGGCTTAGCTTCATTGTTTTTAGTAATATAGGCATATAAATCGAAATGTAATCGATTTGTAATAACTAAGGGTATATAAACTGCGGCTTGGTCCAATGGGAACAATTTTATATATTTGGGAAATTTTTAGCCAGATAGCTGAAAACTAAAACAGAGAGACTAGTTTGCTTAGAAACGGACAGACGAACGGAAGTACAGACGGACATGACTGGATCGATTTTCCTGGTAATGCTGATCGGATTTTGCATAGGGTTGGAAATGTCTCTTGGCTAAAATGATAATACCCTCTAAAAGGATATAAAAATAATTCCCTTTTCGGAATCTTGAATTATTAGCTGCTACTCGTTTGCAAATATCTAGTCAAATTCGGGTATGAAACTGATTTCTAGAATTTTTTTTTGCGCGCTTAAAAAAAGAAAAAATTAAAAAAAAACGGTTTTTAAAAAATTGGTTTTACTGGAATTAATTTTCCAAAACCTAAAAAAAAGAATTGATGGCTTGACAACATTAAGAACATATTTTTTATATTCATGGTAAGCTTAAAGTAGGGTATAAGCTGCAAAATTCCATACGTTTATTCAGTTCACAACCTACTTTAAGCTTTTCATAAAGACGAAATTGTGTTACCGAAAGTGCGATCGGTAAAATTTTTTTTTATTTATAGTGACTTTTAGACATTTATTATAAGTAATTTATAAACACATAGTAGTTAGAAAATGTACATATGAACACAAAATATATGAGTGCATTTGCATGAATGAATTATGAAGAAGTGTAAGTCCAAAATATCATTTAGAGTAACAGCAATAATAAACAACAAGAATATAATTTGTTTAACAATGACAACAATAGGAACAACAGCCATAGCAACCAATAACACACAGAAACGGAGAAGACGAAGATCATTGAGATCAAAATACTCACACAACTGTCTTCTCGCCTAAATATTCTTCTCTCTTTTTTCGGCGTTCCTAAAAACGCAAGAGCGTTTTTCAAATTGTTTTTCAGTTTGTTTTTTATTTGTTTGCTTAAAATGTTCATTTAGTTAAAGTTTGTTTTCTTTACAAATTTGGCAATTTTATGGTAAGTGTGTATGCAAAAAAAAAAAAATTAAAAACACTACAGCTCGAAATCAAGCGCTCGCGTTTTTATCGCAACTTATGTGTGCGTGTTTTATTATCTCGTTTATTTTGTTGTTGTTGCTTTTTGTTTTATGACTTTATATTTATTCATTAGCTCGGTTGCCTAGTTTTTACGATTAACTTTTGAAAACTACACAGATACAAAAAAAGAGGAGAATAAAAACCACAACATCGAAAAAAACACTCAAAAAACGCGGAGCCGAGCGAAAATTCGCGTCGTCAGCTGTCGGACCTCTGCCAATCAAATTAACACATTTAAATTAGCATTTTTGCATAATGCCCGGACATACAGACAGACATTCAAATACACAGATATGCACAGACAGACGGATGAAATCTGATTTGCAAATTTTTGTGAATCGAGACCGAATTGGAAATGTTTCTGCCACACAATCCGGATATAATGAGATCTCCTCGACTTCGCTCCACATTGTTAATTTAAAATCTCTTCGGGTTTTTGGGTTGGGAAATAGCCCTCAAATCTCCGACTTATTTACATTTTCTTCCAATACTCTACTTAACTGACCAAATATATGTTACCACCTAACTGACCACAAAATACAACCGTTTAACTAAATCAAAAAACATTAGAGTTTAAGGGACAGAAATTCAAAACAAATTCACATCTTACACACATTCCATGTGTGAGTATTTGGAAAATTGAATTTTCCTAGTCGATTCATTTTGTTTTGTTCCATTTTTCACTGTTTGTATGTGAGATTAATGATATTTTTGACGTTTGTTGTATTATTGTTTTCTTAGCTGTTTTTGTTTTGATATTAAGTGTCATTTTTAGAATCGCACACGTGTTTATTAAGTGGGGATTGCATCGAAACGTCACAAAATAAAAACTAATAAATAGTTATATGTATAGTTTAAAATGTATAGTTTAAACTTAACAAGGACGTCTATTATTTTTATAAATAAATATTTAGTTTTACAAATTATATTAAATACAGAAGATAGTATCATGTAGGCACTTATTAGTTTCTATAAAATTATTACAGTGTACATAGTTTTTTCAACTGACGTCTTATTATATTTTTCATTAAATAAAAATTCTAAGGAATTGAAAGCATGAAAGCTCTGATTGATCAATTCTTCTGAAATTTCTTCTGATAAGAAACGGCAAAAGTTTGCACATAAAAATCGTTGATATAAAGCAGTTCAGTTAACTGATTAAATCAAGATTTCCTGCAAATGTATGTAAGTTCAATTTTTTCATGAAAACTGAACTGACGCTTTCCTTTCCCTTCTCCATTACTTTAAACATGATCCCCACATACTTCAAGAAACACACGAAGTTTTCTTTGCATGAATAAATTCATCTATTAATTTCGATCATTTTAATCCAAAGCGCGTTACTTTTTACCAAGAATCCAAATACAGATAAGCGAATAAAAAACATGAAGTAGGTGAAAGAAGCAGAAAAATGTTTCGGGGACTTCCGGTTTCGGAGTTTTGGTGCCCGAGTGAGCGAGTGAGTTCATTATTTCCGTGCCGCCAGTGTTCATAGTTGAACTAACATCACTTAAAGGCGGCTCCCGGGTCCGGAAGGGCTGGGCGTGGAAGCGAATTAACATATACGAAACTAAGCGATAAAGCGTGGACTTGGATAGCCCGCGAAATAAGCGGAATGAATGCTCGCAGTACTTTTATAATAAGTGAAGCTGTTGACTGACGACTACTGCGATGGCGACGGCGACGCTTTGCTATGCGAAGGTTACACAACCAGCCGCGGCAACAAATAACACACAACTGCTCCGTCAAGTGACGATAACGAAAGCCAGACCAAAAGGGGGAAATAGTTAATGTAGGCGTATAAAAAGCGAGTAGGCGCTACTAGAAGACGAGGCAGAAGAAGAGGGAAAAGAATGGAAGACTATGGACACAAATGATCGGAAGAAATTTCCATAGAACTTATGTATTTATCAAAGTGATCCGCAAAGTAAAAAACATAAGATGGAAGAAGCATACAAACTGTTTACTATAGATAGACTTGGAAACTAGTTTTAATCTTTTAGTCACATTGTGCAGAGTCAGTTATTTCTACACTACATTCACAGCTAAACAAATAGTTTTTGTCTGAATTTAAATACTTTTTAGAATCACTGAAATGGTTTCTGTTTTACTTTCATGTATGAACTTTAAAAGAAAAATTGATGAGTCTTTGCTCTAATAATTGTTATTAAACTATAACTTAATACTAAAGGTGTTTATATATGTGGGCCACCAAAATATATTAAATATGAATCTAAACAAACAAATGACATAAATAACATATTTTGGAAACATTTTAAAATTACCCAAGAGTATCAAAACAACAAAATTAAAATAAAATATGTAGGTTCTACAAATAAACCAGTTTCGCAGTTTAAGCTCATTCATACTTTAAAGAAAATTATAAATCGATGAGCATAAGTTCATATACAAATATTTTAATTATTAAAACTTCAATTTGAATTAAATTCAACCCGAATCAGTAGCCAATTATATACGAAATACATTAAATTTACCAATTTCTTGCTTGAAATTAATTTTCCAGAGGACAAATGCATAGAGTAAACCAGATGTTTATTGATCATTCAACGTAATACTTTGATAAATTTGAATCTATTCGTGAATGTCATTGGGCACAGCTCTAAGCTCTCAAATTCCCGCAAAAAGGAAAACCAAAATATAGCACTAGTGATCTAAAGGGACGAAACTTGTAGACACCTTTCGGCTCCTATGCTCTTTGAATATGAAAACAATGCGCTTCCCGCGAAACGCAGTAGTGTAAACGGGTACCAAGTGGAACAGAAACGCAAAGCTCTACCTTTTATGGGGTTGACGCGTGCCAACTGCCCCTAAGTTGCCGCCCACCAAACCCCCCCCCCTGTTATCCAATGTCCGTTATTCAATTGCGCAGCAGCGGCAGAGAACAACAGTTAATTGCATTTACAATATTGCCACAGTTATGTCGATTCTTTATGGTGTATGGATTTAAAGGCAATCGGGGATCGGGGATTGAGGGGCGTTTTGAACGGAGGAGAGGCGGTGCAGAAAGCATGTTCGCCTAACGATCTCCTCTACTCATGTTTATTTATGAGTTGCCAATCGAATCAATTCCATTCGGCTCAACTTGACTTGGACTTGACTTGTTGTGCGGCTGCAAAATGCTAATTTTGGACAAAATCTAAAGCATATGTACACCTCTGTGCAAGATAATAGAAAAACCGCTTCCCTTTAACATCACAGATCAGTTGTTTTTTTTATTTTAAAATTTATATTTTGTAAGGTAAGACTGGACGCCATAAAGCCATTCATTTTGCTGTTTATATATGCCCTATTCTCGCTTTTAACAATGGATACAAAACGTTTATATAAGGGAATATTGCGATGTTCAACCGAAATTATTTAAAAATACCAACTATGGTGGTTTTAAGTTTAACTTGATAGACTTATATATGTTTTCATCGGAAGAATCTGCAAGTCTAATCCGTTTCCCAAGTTCCTATACATACATTGTTTCATATATCTTTGTTTTCTCACGCATTTCGACTCGGCTTTTGATGCTGATCAAGGATATATGGACATATCAACATTAGTATATACGCATCCCTATACCTGTCGCATACATTAGCGCGAAAAAAATAACCCTTCTACCGTTGGAGTAACTGGTATAAAAGCCGCAACGGACCCTTATTTCGGCAACAGCTCTATATGTCATGCATATATGCATACAATATATATATTGGGTTCCCATAGATGGCATGCAGGTCTAGGGCAGTGCCAAAACGGACACAGAAAGCAACTATCAAATGCCGTTCCGTTCAAGGCCATTTCAAATGGCGTGGCAGGCAGAACAAGTTTCGCAAGTCAGTGTGTGTGAATTTAAACCAGCTGATACGCGCCCCAAAGTATAAGTGAGCCTTAAAAAGAGGGTGCGCTCATCCCCTAAAGCTTTTGAATAAAGAAGAAAATACGAACTGTATTTACTGTCATTCAGGTAGAATAATTTTATTATGTTAACACTATAAAATAATAAGTCAAATTATTAAGTTACTTAAAATTTATTTGCGTTTTATTAATTGGAGCATTATTTACTGATCCCTCGGTTTTTTAAATTGTATTTGATTTTTAATATCATTAAAATATTTTAAGGAAATTGAATTTTGAAAGCTTTGATTTGTAATCTCTATTATATTAGAAATAATTTTTTATGAACTGTATTTACAAAAAATAGATAAGCCATTGCAATGAGATAAGAAATTTATATTGTTAGTTAAATTAAGATTAATTTATATTTACCAACCTACAATAATAACAATGATATCAGAAAGCGGCGCTAGTCATTTCATTATCAACAGGACGATTCAGAAATCATCTACGATATCCTTTAATCATATCCCTACTATCCTTTACTCACATCCTTATCCTAACATTTATCATAACAACTTCAAGCCAGAAATGGGAGAGTGAAGAACACAAAGAAAATTTGATATGGTAATTTCTTATTTTAGACAATACAATGGGTACAATAAAATATAAAATTAAAATACATGTCATATTAAAACGGAAAGTTGAAGTTTTAATGATAGCGTGCACTGCGCGAATATGCATATGACAGCTTTAGAGGTATGCGCATTTTTCTTTGACAGCCAAACTTTGGAAATATAACCCGATCGTTCCAAGACAGCGATAAGATATAGTCGTCAGAGATTTTTTAACGTGATCAGTGTACGTATAAAAAGTACGATTAGAAAAGTTTTAAGTTGATGGCTTCTACACTGCGTGAATAAACTACATTGAACGATATGGCCAGTATGGCAGATATTTATACAAATTGACATTAAGGATAAGAAATGCTATCGAGTGACCCAACTATTAGATACTGGTTTTTCATTTCAGATGGCACCAGCAATTCTATTCGCGGAACAAATGATAAAGTCGAAAGCGTAATCAATTAATATTAATCATATTTCAGTTATTTGTAATGCGAATCTAATAAAGTTATCTCGCTTGCAAATAAGAAATTTAAAATGCATATCCTGGCGTCTTTATTTGTCACCTGTTCTAATTTTTTTTAACTCCCGCATGTTTATGTCTGTGATTCGCTAACAATAAATTGATAAAAATGTTTTTAAAAGTATCGTTTAAATGTTCTTTAATGATATACAAATTTAATTAATAAAACAACACGAGAAAAAAACAACATTAGTTGAACGTTTTGTATCGAATTAAGCTAAAGCACATTTTATTGGTTTCGGAGTGGCTTTAAACCGTTTTTCAGAGTTTAAACGCCAGTGGAGCTACGATTTCTAGAGGAATTACTGAGAAACCCGAAGGTCCAAGTTTTAATTATTTCATTCGGTATCAGTGTCTGATTTCACGGAATGTTAGGTTGTATGTCTTCTTTCTCCAGGACATTTATTTATCTTGAAAAAGCATTAATTTAAAGTGATGTATTTAAAATTACCTATGTTTAAGAAATGCAGAATTTGTGTCATTATGGATCGTATTTATACTTTCTTCCCCCACTGTAATCATACAAGTTGCTGTTTTTCTCTGTGTAGGGGAGCGGGTTAGAAGCAGAGAGACAGTAACAAAGAGAGGCAGAGCGAGCGGCCGGTTTAAGTGGAGGCAAGTGGGAAACGAGCATGAAATCGAGAGAAAACAAGGATAAACAAGCCGAAGGATATGGGACGGCACTGTTGCTTCGTTAAGGTGTGAGTGCGTGTGCATGTCCTGGCCGCGTGCACACGCCATGTGTGAGTGTGCCAGAGCGAGAGGGTCGCACGAGTGAGTGAGTGACTGACTGGCAACAGCCGTCGCTGCTTATTGACATTAAAACCGCTGCCGCCACTAGTCGATTCGATTCCCCTGCTTCCGCTCACGCTTGTCCATGTAGAACCGCTCTCTCGTGTCCTTCCCCATCCCTTCCAGCTATTTCTTCTTCTTTTTTTTAAGTAACACCCGGCGCAGATGCTAAATAAGACGGCAGGAATTAAAGTGCAAAGGTGTGTGCTGCAACAACAACAACATAATCAACAGGAGGACGATTCTTTGCTCTTGTACTTAACGCTACAAAAAAAAGGAAGACAAGGACCGCGAACGATCTGGGCAAGGATCTAAGCAGATATACCAACTGTTCCAAACGTCCACATGGTGCGGAATTAATCACCCATATTCGAATATGTCCCTGAAAGGACACTGGCACACAGAGGATGACGCTATTGTCAAACTAAGCCAAGGAGTATGTCAACAAATTTAAAAGTCTTGCATTGATGGTAGTCAGCAGAGGCTTGGGTAATTAACGAATTTTAGATAGACCGCAAAAAGCAATTTTTTGCATGTTAAACATCGATAATGAGCGAATTATAAGCATATAGCTACATACATATTTGCAAATATACGTTTTGGTAAGTAAAAAAAAATGCAAGATCTGAAGCTTGAACCCATTACCGAATCGTCGGCTATTTTATTGCACGTACCGCATCCAATTAAATTACTGACCCGTTTACCAAAGGCGGATTAATTCCCGTTCTCTGGCCATCAAAATAAATATATTTTATAAATTACGCATTTGCAAAAAAAAAATGTGGACCTAAGCCCTCTGGCAAGGAAAAAGGTGAAAATCTGACCCTTCTAAAAAAAAATTATCTTAACTCCAAAATTTAAAAAAAATTAACAACAAAATGGATTTTATTCAAAATAGCGTTGTTATGCATGTGTTTGCCTTTAACGCAAGGAAAATGTTTAAGTCACGTTAGATTTGTCTGGCTTTAATCGTAGCTCTAATATCATAGAAGCTGCACATTTAATAAGCAATTTCCGGAAAAACTTATTTTTTGTGTTGTGTACCAAATAAACGTACATTTGAACACTAAGATTGTATAGGAAAATTTAGTACTTTATCAAAATCGAAATCTGGGAAATTATTGACCAATTCTGTCGAGGCTAACATTAAAATTTTAAGTCATAATGCTCTAAGAACCTTAAGCTAAAATTTAAGAACGTTTTGAAACTGGACTATACTCCAAAATATTTAATTCAAATCGTGATGGAACAAATTTCGCGGGAAAGCCGAAAATTGAAAACGAAACAATAAAAATGTTGTTTAGCCTAGGCGCTATTTCATACTTATATTATTTCCGAGAAAAAATCAACAAGATAAAGCTAGGTTGTTGTCAACAACTAATGACTAAAAAAATAAAAATAAAAACAAACAGAAACGCAAAAAAATTGCCGAATGGAAATTTTGTGGCACGCAAACTTGTTGCTCTATCTGTGTGTGTATGTGTGCGTTTGTGTATTGGTGTGCCTCTGTGTGAGCCGTTTATGTGTGCACGTGTGTGTTTTGTGGAGAAGCTTACTTTGCGATGCATTAATAATAAATGATTTATTTATTTTTCGGTTTGTTTTTGTTTTGATTTTGATTCGCAGTCAACTGGTGCACTTTTGTTGCCCACTTTGGCGAAAAAACCGAACTAATCGCTTTCGTTGTATTTATTATTATTATTTTTTTGGTTTCTGCATGTCACCAACAGCAAAAAAAAATAACAACAACAAAAAGCACAAATCGCGCGCGTACACTTAAATGTAGATGTATGCCTGTATGCGCGCGTGTGTGTGTGCGAATTTGCAAGAGACGGGGCGTATGAGCAATGCCGTGGCGAAAACTTTGCCACTTTTGTTGTCTGCGACGAAAGCAAAAAACAGCGAAACACCGTAAAAAAAAAAAAATAAAAACACAGCTTTACATGCACAGTTGTTGTTTGTATTCGTCTGCTGTGGCGTTGCAGTGCGTAATACTTTTTTCTTTATTTTTTTCAAGCGTCCGCGTCGCATCGACGCGTTGTAAGCGGTTCGAAAGGTAGCGCAGCACTGGCGCTCGGCTGCCGATTCGAACAGCTGGGCGCCGTTCCGAAGAGAGAGCCGAACCGCTCACGAACACTCCACCGCTCACCAATATCACCGCCATACCCTATCGCTGTATGTTCGTGTGAGTTGTAAACGCTCTTACATTCTGCGCCCGAATTTTTTCGGGCTTTTCCCTTGTTTTTCTTTTTGGCCAGTTTTGCTGTTGTTTGGGGCCAACACTTGTCGTTGTCCGTCGTCTCTTTTGGTCATTATGCAACGACAGCGAGACGAAGGGGCTCTCGAAGTGGCCAAGCTGCTCTCTGATTGGTCGGCGAAATAAGCCACGAGGCGACCCGAAGTGCATTCTCTCTTTCTCGCGATTCGCTTCGCTCTTTACTCTCTCAGGAGAGGGTGAAAAAAAAAGATTAAAAAAAAAATTAGAAAAGCCAAATCACTCGAACAATCTGGAAACCGAGTTTTCCGACTAACACATACCTTGGCAATTCGCAATTTCGCAATTTTTTTAAAATAATCTTTTACTTGATGAGTATAAAATTTGTAACAGAAGGCGTTTTTGATCCTTTATGGCATTAGTAATGCCAGCGAAAATCACTTCTACGTAAAAGTAAAATTAATACATGATAATACATTTGATGATTTTACTAGAATAAAACGATTGGCAAGTATTATGTTAATCAGTTTTTAACATATGAAATTACTATATGGGAAAGGGATTCCAAGATATGCTGTATTATTTTAAAAACAATGAATACACATTATTTCAATGGTTTTATTTAATTGTAAGCAATTGACATGTCACATATCTCGCGGGATAACAATATACCCTTGCCAATTACTAGTAACAGGAGTAAGCTCAGAGTCCAGTTAAACTTTTTGGGAATGGAGAAGCAGCAACGCCGGACCGATAAGAATGTTGAGCGGTAATGTAAAGCGCGGGGTGGCGGTGGAAAGGAGGTGGGCAAAGTAACCACAATGTGTTGGAGAGGAAGCCATCAGTATTCACATCATCGTCGTATTCGAGGGCTCTTTTGATCGGAATAAATTTGAAGTGGCCTATTGGCACTAGAAACAGCTTAATCTGTCCTAAAAAATGTGCAAAATTTTTAAAGTGAGCAATTTTTTTAAAAAAAGAAAAGACGTTTCTTGTTTTTCGATTGAAATTTGGTAGGAAGAAATTTCTGGGGCAAATCATTTTACTGATCATTAAGATCACACATATAATTTTCTCTGAAACTTTTTATGAGACGATTAATAATCATTTTAACGAAATTGTGTGATCTAAGCACAATAACGATATCCAAACCACTGTAATTGCTGATAAGAATTGTGAATTTAATCTCGATGTACTTTGTGAGCATTTTGCAAAGCGAAAATTGTTTTACTACGTTTCGTTTCGAGGTTTTCGAGTGTGCTTTCTATTTTCTCAAGTTGATAAAGATAAATGCAATTTTAATTCGAATTGCTTTATGCCCTGTACATTGAATTCGTATTTAGTATAGAAACACAGATTTTCTGTGTTTATGTGATTGCTTTTTTGGTTTTAAATAAGTCATATATGCCCAGAACATATGCATGTTGCTTAAATCGGTTCGATTAATACTTTCGAAGATTTCCTTTTGAATTTGTATCCTTCTTCAGGTTAATTTATCTAAAACTTCTTAGTTGAGTTGCGTTTCCTCAAATCAACATTTATGAAACCGGTGGACACTAAAACACACAAACTTTTGATACGATTTTCATCATTTTTTGACATTTTTCATTGATCAATTATTTAGTTTTAAAAACGTTGTTGTTTTTTAGTTAAAGGTTTGCTAAAAAATATTACTTTGTTTTAATTTTGACTCCACAAGCACTTTTGCTTATGTCATTTTTCTCCCAAACACACCACACACAGAAATTTCGCACATCGAAAACTAATCGAAAAAGTTACCATATAATGGTTGTTTATAACAAAACCCATGCGAACGTTAAAGGTTTTTTAGCTAGGGCAACTTATGGTCGGGACACTAAACAGTAATGTTCTTTTTCGTTTATAAAGAAATCAGTTTGCCATTGTTTTTTGCACAAGCACTTGCAGAGCCAACTGATAAGATAGTCAAGAGTCCGTAGAAATGAAAAACCGAAAACTATGGGAAAGTAAGGGGCAGTGGGTGCGGAGTAAATAGAAAAAGCGCGTGCCCAAATGTTCCGTTAAAAATTGTGTAATGTGGTTTCCGTTTTTGTGGGCTCTGGGTTTACAAGTTCCCAAAATGAGTCATAAAATAAATTAATCACAGCAAAGACCCGCTTAAGAGACTTTAAAAACTGGAGCCTCGGTTGACAGAGAAAAATATAATCGGAATTATTTTTGATCATAATGTATTTGAAGATCAGCTAGAAGTATTTGAGTTTTATATGTTGGCCCCCAGAGACGATCTAGCCATTTCCGTCTGTCCTTCCACCATTTTATGGCTACCCATAAAAGGTTTAAAATTATTCAATAAGGCATTTTGTACTTGTAGACCTCGATATATAAATTCCAGATATTTCAGTTTATTTAAACTAATTATATAAAATTTTTTTGATTTTTGATTTTCGCAGGGTATCATATTTTCTTATACTGGTATTTTTAAGTTGTTATGCCATTTATAAAAAGTGAAACAGAAATCCTTTTAAAATTTGTCTGCGGGTATAGCTGATCTGCAGATTGATGTTATTCATGCTCATTTATGCTTTAACCCATTGAGGGCAGGCAGGCCAAGCCGGACGCAGCGGAGAAAGTTTTTCGGGAAGAAAATGCTCGCTCGCCTTGATTTTGGAGAATGGAGAGTAGAGAGTGGCTAAAACGGCGCTATAGAGATGGCCAGAGATGGAGTGAAAGGGACGGCCTGTGTTGAGTGATGTCCAATTTATTTTCTATTTTCCAATGCGTTTTTATTTGTATTTGTTGATGCGCCAAATTTATCAAGCTCTTGACCATCCATCGTTGGCAAACTTGTTTGTCGCTCCCCCCTCTCCTCTACTTTCTCCTGACTCTCTTTCTCTGCCGATAATATGGCTCTTCCACCGACCGAAAGAGCCGGCAAATGGGAGTGGGTATGCGATACCTTTCGACTTTTACAGAGCGCCAGATTTTTTTTGGCACTCCACAAAGACGGACGGACTTACGGAACGGAAATGGAAACGGACACACATGACGGCCAAACAACTGAGAGATAAGATAGAATGGCGGAGAGCGGTTCGATCGTACACTAGAGAAATATATGTAGCCATCCCAAAGGTTTGAAGAAATCTGTGTACAAGAAAAGGTCTATATTGTGCTTGGTAGGTCTTTTGAGACATTTTATGAGGCAAAATTTGGAATATGTATGGGAAGAAATAGTGGGAATAAATCAACATTTTAAGGTTTCATTTTTATACCACTATATCAACAAGCACAATGTCAACGTGAACCCGAAATTAGCACTTGGGAGCTAAAGGGATCGAAGCGAAAAAAACTGGTTATAAAGCGTATATCTTGAACAGATTGACAACTTAGACGGGGTTTACACTGTCTAAAAAAAATCAGAAAAAACCCCAACTGTGTGAAATGGAATGATTTTCCATAACATTTATATTAAATTATGAAATTCATTCATAAACGAATGCCAGGTAATCCTTTCGGCGTTTACTCTCATTTTTTTTTCAATTATCTGGCATTTTTTCTGAGTGTCAAGGTGGGAAGTGAACAGCGGGGGAATAATGAAGTCAAAGCGGTCACGCTTACCCGCACATTGATGGAAAATTATAATGAGCAGCGAGGAAGAAGCAGCAGTTGGGGAAAACGAAGAAACGGCAGCAGATGATGAAGCAACCACGACGGACGTGAGAACGGAACGAACCGCCGCGAAACCCCGTCCAAACAGGAACGGAGCGTCCAGCGAGCGACCAAAGAAACTTCAAATCGCCCAACCATGCAAATGAGACCGAAAGCCACGATCGAGGAAGCGGGCGAGAGGTATTTCTTTCTCTTTCTGGGGTTCTTGAGGTTGCGAATTGAACGCACCGCTGGAGGAACGCAGTAATGCAGCCCGCCGACAGCTCCGATCCATTTATCGAGGCTATCGGAATTACCTGATAACTTCTACCATGTATATTTTAACAAGGAACCATTTCAACTGTTAATATATAATTTGGGTTTTACAAATTTTGAATTGGTTTCTTCTTCAAGACAGCTAACGTAAAGTCCTAACTCTATCTCGCTTCAATAGCGCCCGATTTCCCATTTCTCATACGCAGAAAGTATTTTTGTTGGTTAATTCAACGCTAAAGTAACATTTTTTACAGTTAATTCAACCGGTAATAAAGTACAAAACGCTAAAGCAAATTTACGGAATCATCCATTTTCAGTAAATTTACTGAAAAAGTTCGATTGGTAATCTTTTCTTCTTCCTTTAACCCACTTTCACACTATTACCCTGATCATTAAAAATGTAACGTTGATGAATTCAATCTTATAAAATTGACAACCTCCGTTTAAAGAATCCTATATACTTACGAGATTTTTGATAAATCCTTCATTAACCACATTTTTTTTTTGGTTCTATGATTGTGCGTTTTTTTAACTTTAAAATATTTAAACAAAAAAAAAGCCAGCTATACTTAAGTTATTCGTGACTTTCTCTGAGTCAAAGTTCGTTTCTTTCTATTTTAACAAAGTCATTTAATGAGATCTTATAAAGCTTTGATTCAATAACGTGCCGAGTTTGGCAAATGTAGATGTTTCGACCAGCCCAATTCGACAACGGCTTTCTAGAACAGGCTCAGAGATCTCATTCCTCACCAAAAGCATAATTTGCATGTTTATGCTTTGCACTGCACTTGTGCTTGCCACCAGCACTTGCATCATCATCATCATCATCATCATCATAATAATAAGCGTTATTAATACCACACTACAGCTCATCAACTTCAGATACGCATATATGTATGTTGATATACACATATACATATTCCAATTGAGACCCAACTGAATCCGAAGGGTTTTTCGCTCGATGACAGACAGCTGCTTCTGACCAGTTGACCAGTTGACCAGACCACTCGACAACCTTGACACAAATGAATGCGAAAATCGAAGGGCGACGGACGGGCGGACGGGCGCCAACTGCAACTGGTCCGCAGGAGGCGTGGCCGTCATAACAACAACATTGCCAGCAGTTCGGGATGAGAGTCTGGTTACCTGAGCGGAGCTCATTTGCCTAATAGAACAATTATCGACGCCTACGGCCTGTGGGTCTGCTGCGGAATAGTCTGGCATTATGGTCCTCTGGTTCGGAGCGCAGGAGGACGAGGCGGCTGGCACTCTTCTAACTGGGTGTTGCATAGCTATTACGATGATTGTGTCCATGATAGTGACGATAATTACTCTAATGACGGACACAATAATAGCCACAAGTGGCTTGTCGATTAAACGGAAGCCTTCAATTACACTTTCTACGGCATCCATGGGATATACACATTATCGACAGGCTGGATTCGCAGGATAATGAGAGAATTTGTGAAAACACAAATGATTAGCTTTTTGAAGTGTTTCCAAAAACAAATTTTACAATCAGGGTAAAACATAGATGACTTCCAAATAAATCTGGGCAAATGACTTAGGTCGCTATCAACACCGATTAAAAATACAACAAATATTTTTAATTAGTATATAATCATTTCATTTAAATTTCAAGGAGTTCAAAGATTTCGTATCTTAATTTTTAGCTTTTCGTGGTGAGGTGTCCGAAAATTAATCTGAACTTAAACTCTAGTTAAGCAAGATAGCGAGTTCATCTTAAGAATCCACGTATATTTGTACATATATCCAAGTATCCAAAAATTCAGCGTTTAGTGCGCCACTTGCAATACACAAAAAGCCGCCCACTTCTTCGCCTATCTGCTCCATGTGCCATTCACATGTGTTTTCTGCTCCTTGACCTTCTCCATCCGCTTGCAAATCAACTTTGGCGCAGAACAAGACAATGAACGCCGTAATGAATAAACAGAGGCGGCGCGAAAGGGGTGGTGTGGGGTGGTGTGGGGCGGAGCGGTGCAGGCAAAGTGCAAAAGCGCATTTAACGGCTTTTGCTGGCAAAGGAAACGCAAATAAGCGACAAGGACGCGAACAAAGAAAGGGAGGCCACTGCTGAAAAAAAGAAAAACGGAAGAAGGCCATCCAGTGAACTGTGTTTTAAAAATGTCAAGGCTCCTTTTTTGGGGTGGGAAAGAGGAGGCGGACAGGCAGTCAGCACATTTTCTGGCAACCCTTTTGGCCATCCAGCCAAATCCATAAGCCAGTCAGCCCTCAAGGGCAATTCGGTTAACAAAACAATGGCCACGACAGCGACGACAATGTTGGCAATATGCAGCTCTTGTGGAAGCTAAAATTGTAAATCGCAGAGGGTGGCTTTTACACTTGATTCCAGTTTCGAAAATAATTTAAGGACCCATTAGGAATCCATAGAAAATCGAATATTAACTACGCACAAGATGACAGGATGTTATCCTTTTGCCTTCAGGGAAACTTACATCTTAATTTTAAATTATACAACACATGAATTCATTATATAAAACAGTCTCAAACTTCCTTAGATCAAGTCCACAAAAGATAATGCTACACAACATCTATGTACATATATAAAACGTTTTTGGCCTTTTAAAGTAATTACACATATACAATGGCACATTTTAATTAGAATCAAGCTATTTAATATGGTAAATTTTATGGTTTAAACAGTTAATATGGACAACATTTAGCACCTTTCATCATAAGTTCTTGCAATTGAATCAACAATTAATTAGTCAATACATATTGTCAAATATTTTTTTCTGTTTTAATACACTTTACAACACTTATTTTGGGTTGACCATAACTAGGGACTTATTAATTTTTTTGCTTGCCGAAGTTTACTTTTATCTTTGATTGTTGTCTCATCACAACAAATTAATTATCCAAAGTATTTTTGCTTAGGCTGGCAGCACTTACGTTCATTTTTAATTACCTCCTCACTTAAGGAGTACCCATTAAAAAAAACATAAAAAAAACATTGGCGAATACCAAATATCCTTTCAAAAGTTTGCCAAAAATTGGCAGGCGACCATCACAACTGTCCACCCCACAACTACCCACTTGATGACATTGACTCGTGATCAAAGCAGCATAGAACATTAGCATAAACGCTAAACGCTTTAGCACGCCAATCATTTTTGTGACCAACAGCATTCCCCCTCTATCCATGGCCACGCCCCCCGTTTTGTTCCGCCCCTTTCCGTTTTGTTTGGCTGCTATTAATGCTATTGTTGATTTTGTTCACTTTGTGGCATTGCGTGTCAAATCAGATTTGGAATTTCTGTTGCTGTTGCTGGCAGAGCTTCAGGCGAATTTTCCCTTTCCGCTTTTCCATTTTCCTTTTTTTTAACTTGTGCTTTACACTTGTGAGGCTCCACCGGAATTTCCAGGCCAAAGAGTTTTTTTGCGTTGGCAAATGCTTACGCGTGTGAAACGTGCGGATGCTAATCAAGGGAAACAGTGACAATTATGTTGGCGGCACTCGCAAATGACCTGCTAATTTGCTCACAGACCAAGAAAATCCAGGCAGTACGGTTTGGGTTTTCTTTCGGTAATGCCACAAGTAGCCCATGCCATCGGGATTATTTGGTGAAGCTACATCCTATTTATAGTTCATTGCAGAACTGAAGCACTCTTTATTGTTATACTAATTATACTGTTTCTATAGCGGTGATTAGCAGTAATCTTTACGATTACGTATACATTACACTTAAACAAAATAAGCCACGAGTATCACAAAAATGTTCTAAAAATGTTTCAATATTTGCTAGATTGTAAACTATGGGGAAACAGGTCTAATGCATCAGCAGCTTTGTGGTTTAAGAGTACATGTGAATCATTCCATTTCACAATTACAGTCTCAACGATGCACAGTTCGTGTTTCGCATCAAAAAGCTAATGCACCGTTTTCAACCAGCTTAATTCAAACAGCCTGTTAGTCTGGCCTGGTCTGTAGAAAAGGGAATCTTTTCGATGAAAAATTTGCGAAATATCTTTTCTGAGCCGCATTAATGCAATGAACTTGGCCCACCACTGCGAGGCCAAACATTGCAGGACAACAACCATGGAAGCGTAAATTACTGGCACACAGAATCAAACAGGTGGAGGAAATGGGGCGGGAGTGGGGTAGTGGGGAGTGGGTGTGGAAGGGCAAGAGCAGCAAAAGTGGCAGCACGAATCCAGATGTAAACACCGGTAGCGGTGGTCGGCCCGAACATTGGAATGTGCGTGTGCAGTGAAATTGCGTTCGAGCAGCTACCGCAAATCTCCGCCCGAAACACCCAATCAACCAAAGGGAACTAATTGGGGGCATGGGGTGGTGGACTCGATGTGGGGGGCAGTGGGTGGTGGTAGGTCAAAGGTCAGTAGCTCGGTTGCCTCATGGCCGAAAAGTTCGGCAGCCAAGAGAGGCCAATATTATCATCAACGTTCCACAGGATCTGACACATTGATGATAGAATCCTGTGGCTGGCGGAAGTTGGATGTTTGTGGGTGGTGGCTTCCCACCGGGCGACGATGCAAATTCGATTTCGTTGCTTGGCCTTGTGCTGGATATTGAATGCCAGCTGATTGCTGCGGTTTGGCGTGGCGAATTGCAATTCAATTCGATTTCCATCGATGACTGCCTCTACGTGCATTCATCGCATAAGTGGAATAGTGTGCAGTGATTACTTATGCACCCACACCTGATCAAAATCGCACCCGATACAGGGTGGGGGGTTGGTTCACCAATTTCGATGACAAATAGTTCATTTCCCCACAATTCCTACTAGAATGACTTCAGGTGTTGACTCACAATTCTAAATGAGTAACGCCTTTTGTGGTCAGTCGAAACTGCAGTTTGTTTTACGTTTGTAATAAACAGGCTACCACACTATTTCTGATTAAATTTAATCAATTAACGACATTATATCTACTGAAAAAATCAAAATACTATAAAATTCAGACATTCGCTACACAATATTATATTTTCCAAATAATAAAAAACATTTTCGACAATTTAGAAATACTGATTTAGGTATACAGATAGAGAAATGCGGTTTTCTCTATTTTTTTAAAATTATTATGTGTAATGAAATCTACATATGTACATATGTACATATGTAGTTGAAATCCTCTTTGAAGGGTTTGTAAAAAAATACCTATTGATTCCCAAGAACTTCCTTCTGCTATCAACCCCACTTTTTACTCTACTTGTATTTCTTGTCCCATACATATGTACAGCTGCGGTCAAAATAATAGTACTAATTTGGTTTATTATTACTTAAGGTAGAATTGTACATATAACAAATGAAAAAACAATAATTGAATAAATTGACTTAATAACAAAATGTAACCATTTAAAATTACAAAAACTGATTTAATATTAAAAATTGTTCCTATGGGAGCTATATGATATAGTCGCCCGATCCGGCTCTTTCCGACTGATATACTACCTGCAATAGAAAGATAACTTTTGGGAAAGTTTCAAGCAGATAGCTTTAAAACTGAGGGACTAGTTTGTGTAGAATCGGACAGACGGATATGGCTAGATCGATAGATAGTGATGCTGATCAAGAATATATAAACTTTATGGGGTCGGAAATGTCTCCTTCACTGCGTTGCAAACTTTTGACTGAAATTATAATACTCTCTGCAAGGGTATAAACATGTTCCGATTTCTCTATGTTGTGATTGTTGCCTTTACATTACCAACCTAAGACTGTAAAGTTGAAGTATACACACAAACTTCAAATTTCTTTTCCTATATGTATGTATGTTATCAGAATTAAAACAGGCACCGTGCTTTTGAATCAAAGACAATGTTTCGGAACTTAGTAGGCTTAAGATGTATTGGCGATGCCTTGCAATTAATTCACTTATTGTTCAGCTTATCGACACATTTTACAAAGACATAGAATTCGAGGCTATGTGCCTGTTTTGCTTCTGATAACAAGTGAGGAGTTGTCTACAATAATTAACATGCAGTTACTTAAGATGCCTTAACACCTGATCCCTTAACAAAGACTTCTATTCCGAGGCAAAGTGCCAGTTAAGCACTGATAGCACGTTTAATTGCGCTAGTTAATGATAGAGCAGATAATTACAATTAAAAGTAAATGCATTTTTCTACGGATTTACGATCGAATTCTTTAAATAAGATACATTTTTGTAGAAAAGAGCAGATTTCCAGAAAAGCATTAAAACAAGTATGCACCCACAGCTCACAGTTATCTAACTTAATTAATTTGGTAATTTAATTAATTAGGTTAATTAAATGACGCTCAAATAAAGCCAAAAATTTATTACAAATCGACTACATTTCGATTTCTATGCCTATGTTACTAAAACAATGAGGCTATGTTGATTTTGCGCTGTATTTTGCCATCGTTTCTATGGCAGCTATATGATATTGTTGTCCGATTTTAATTTAATATAAACCATAGTTCCATAATATTTAAATATTAACAAATCTCAAAGAACACAAAAAAAAAATTAAAAACAAAGTTATAATTTTTTTGAATTTTTGTTTCCGATCCGGCTTGACTTGTATACTACCTGCAATAGAAAGACAACTTTTGGGAAAGTTTCAATTCGATATCTTTAAAACTGAGATACTAGTTCGCGTAGAAACAGACAGACAGACAGACGGGCACGCTGATATCAACTCAGGACGTGATCCTGATCAATAATATATATGATTTATAGGGTCGAAGATGTCTCCTTTACTGCGTCGCACACATTTTACCAAAATTATAAAATTATAATTATAAAAATAAAATACTACATTTAACAGTGCCCACTACTATTATTTTTGCCACAACTGTATATGTATGTGTCACGTTGAGTTATTTTCAACACAAATTTTCGAATTTATTTTTTGAGCATTGGCCGCGTCTGTTTTTGATGGCCCGAAGGTGCGCAGGGGTATCCTCAATATGCATTCCCATTCGCATTCCTTATCCGCTGCTTTTCTCTTGCACATTTCCCCTCTTCTGTTTCCTTCTGTGTTTGGGCTCTTATTTTTTGCGTTCGTTCGTTTTGTGCTTTTTTTTTGGACATTGCCAACGATGGCATTTTTGTGGCCTAAATTCATGGCAACACAGTGAGGGGCGAAGGGGGTGAAAGAGGGCCGGAGGCCGAATCGTACCAAAAGGGAGGCTGGGATGCACTGGTGACTGCATTGTGTCAGCGGCAGTTTGCCTCTGAATGAATCTGTTTACATTTTCCACTTTGATGTCTCTCTCTGCCTCCGACTCCCTCTTTGTTTTTTCTCCTTTCCTCTCACACGATCTTGTTCGCTCCTTCTGTAAAGCCACTCCCCCACAGAACCTTCTCAATGCTGTTTGATAGCTGATAACAACCTCAAAAGAAGTGACCAAACTAAAGTGGGACGCAAAAAATTGGAGAAAGGAGAATGGCAAACAGGACAGTGGGAGAAAAGGGGAAGGTAAAGACAGGCGAATGTTTTTTAGAGCTCAAAATTGAAAAGGCAATTTCTTTTTTCAAAGATAAAATCAACACACTAAGAGCTTATTAGCTTCTGCAGCACTATAATTCTCAACTGATTTAAGCTTAACAAACGCAGCTAAAACAGTTTTGACACGACTAGCTGTCGTATGAAAAATGTAACACTGCTATTCCTCTTCTTGATAAGTTATAGATTCTGTGTGAATCAACGGGACGTTAACAAAACTACTTAGCACAAAGCAATGTCCATATAATTCATTTCTAGGCATTGATGTTTTCAATTACTTGGGGAAACCATCAGGGTTTTTAAATCACTTTAATAGTTGACAAAAGTATTCTCTGAAAAAAATAACATTGTCTTTCAGCATCTACTCCACAGACATCAAGATTCAATTTTGGTGCCTAGTTTAGTTAAGCCTGCCTTTGTGCGACTACTATTTTTTTTAATTATCGAGAAGAGATTCTGCCGAAATGTTGTGATTTATTCGCAGTGCACGCTTTTACCGACACACACAAATAAAAGGTGACCGTTAAACGATGACGACAAACACAGCAGCGACAAGAACAAGAACAAAATAGCAAAAGAATCAGCTAAAGTTGCAAGCAGACTACAACAGCAACAACTAAAATTGCAACAGAACAACAACAGCAACTCAACTGGCTGCCAACGACTTCTAATAAAAAAAAAACGAGATAGAGCAGCAAGAAAATTGTTCAAGAAAATTCTTATAAGAAATTAGCAAAAAACGATGACGACAGCAGCAGCGATGCGATTTTGCCGTTAGCTTTTTCCCCCCATTTTTGTATTTTTCTTTTGAGTTTTTTGTTGGATGAAACGCATTGCTTAAGAACAAGCAGAATGAGAGAGACAGGGAGAGGACGGAGAGAGAAAGAGAACTGGACCACTGAGAGAAAAAGAGAGCAGAGCGAGAGAAAAGTCAAGGCGCGACTTGCAGCGCGGCAAAAGCAACAACAGCAAAAGCAAAAAACAAGAGCAGAAGCAGCAGCCAAAGGCAAGAGACAATTGCAACAGAACGGATTTTTGATCAGGCGACAAAAGTGACAAAAGCATATTTTGTTTGGGAGAACTCCCAAATATTTTATCCCTGGAAAAATATTGATCGATTCAAAATATTTTTGTGTTGGTAATATGTTTTTAGCTTTGATTTTCCCAAATCCAAATCCTTAAAGTTTTATCAAAAATATCAATTGACTTATCCTATGGCTGCTTTATATTAGTTCTACTGACATGCGCATTCTGTTTATTATAAACTTTTCGCTGTTTTTGTCTAATATAATAATAATTGGGCGCAAAACCTTGAGTTTTATCAAACACTAATGCCAAATTTGAATATGGTGTTTATGAACGTTATTTTTTTTGCGAAATTAGCTTGTTTTCAAATAATTCTTACTGTTTTCAATCTGGTGTAATATCATTTTGAACCCATTCCTCATTCCATTTTTATACCCTTGCAGATGGTTTTATAATTTCAGTCAAAAGTTTGCAACGCAGTGAAGGAGACATTTCCGACCCTATAAAGTATATATATTCTTGATCAGTATAACCAGGAGAGTCGATCTATTCATGTCTGTCCGTCCATCCGTCCGTCAAGCAGTTGTGTTTCTATTGCAGGTAGTATATAAGTCGGAACGAGCCGGATCGGGCGACTATACCATATAGCTCCCATAGGAACAATCGGAAAAAACAATTCAAAAAATTATAACTTTGTTGTTTTTAATTTTTTTTGTTGTTCTTTGGGATTTGGTAATATTTAAATTTTATTGAATTACGGTTTTAATTAAATTTAAATCAAACAACAATATCATATAGCTGCCATAGAAGCGATGCAAAATGCTCGCAAAATAGCTTCATTGTTTTTAGTAATATGGGCATAGAAATCGAAATGTAGTCGATTTGTAATAACTGCAAGGGTATATAAACTTCGGCTTGCCGAAGTTTGCTTTCTTTCTTGTTGATTTTATTTTTGACCGTTTTGTACGAACACTATCTTCTAGCTTATCCAAATTTTGTTGTTAGCTGTCATACACGGAGAATCACTGCAGCCGTGAAGATCACGGCTCTTTTTTAGGCTATCGCACTGGGTGTGCCCTAAACAAAAAACTTTTTATAAGCCACTTTTCGTAAAAATCGGAGACTTATGAATTTGTTATGTACTTATGTACTACTAAATTAATAAAATTAAGGTTATTGTATTCGTGCAAAAGTATGTAACAGCTAGAAGGAAGCGTTTCCAACCCTATATATTCTTGATCAGGGTCACTAGCCGAGTCGATATAGCCATGTCCGTCTGTCCGTCTGTCCGTCTGTCTGTCTGTCTGTCTGTCCGTCTGTCCGTCTGTCTGTCCGTCCGTATGAACGCTGAGATCTCGGAAACTATAAAAGCTAGAAGATTGGCATTTTGCATGCAGATTCTAGGAGTTCCTACGCAGCGCAAGTTTGTTTCAAAAAGGTGCCACGCCCCCTTTAACGCCCACAATCGCCTATATACGATTTTAAAAATTTAAATATTTCGGAAAAGTAAAAATGCAGTTTTATTGTGTTTATCAATACCTATCGAAATGTAGAAGAAATTTTTCAAATCGGACCATTCGTTAAAAAGTTATGCGTGATCAAAGTTTCTATCTCCATCTCCCTCGCACTCCCTTTACCTGAGCAACGGGTATCTGATAGTCGGGGCACCCGACTATAGCGTTCTCTCTTGTTTAAGCTTTGTTCGCGAATGTTCATCGGACCGGCAGTTGAGCGACCGTTTTGTCTCCTGCACCCGTGGACGAAAAGCACTTTTTCAGTCCCCAACTGCCGGATGCTTGGCTTTAGCTTTTTCTCGCTGCCCGACGACGGCAACGGAATATATATGGAGGAAACAAAAAACAAAAGGAAAAACCACACACTCACGAATAAGAGCAAAGGAAATGGCAAAACAAAATACTGCAGACCCAGAAGCGACCAAAAGACCACTAAAAAAATGATTTTGTTGTTCATAAATCAGTTGCAATTAAAATTAACTAGGGGAAGAATGCAAGGCTTATTAGATTTCTGGTCAGCGGCATTTCAGACGCTCGCAGTCTCAGTCGCAGTCGGCGTCGCAGTCGCCAGTTGCCGGCACGCGAGTGCAATTTTTTTTTATTTGGGGTGGGGCGCGAAATTCACTTGTGTTGAAATTGCTATTGCGTTCTTGCACATAACTCACACACAACAAAAAAAATGGAAAAAAATAAGTTTCACATCTTGGCTTTTGTTTTTATTTTATTTTTTTACACACACGCGGCATTTGTTTAATAACAATCAAAGAGGAGAAGCACCATAATTGCCAGTTGTTGTCATTATAATAATTTTATTTGTTGTTCTACAAGTGCCGCATTTATTTATTAACACGAACACGAGAAATTTACGTTACGTATACGCAATGTGGCCGTTGTTTTGTTTTTCCATCCTGCACATCATGTTGATGACGTACGAACAGCAGCATAAGCAACATCGTTAGTCACGTAATTATCTGCATCATCATCATCGTTGTTTTTATTGTTGTTTCGAGCAGTAGAAACACACTCATTATCACGAACACGCGCAGCCCACGTTACGTATACGTAACGTTGCTTGGCACAGCATCTTCAGCAACGCCGTTGCTTTTTACCCACGAATTCGAGTGATTCTGAGGCATCGCCGTCGCCGTCGCAGTCTCAGTCTCTCAATTGCTCAGTTCCCAGTTTCTCGGCTTCTCAGTCTCCGTCTCCGTTGCCGTCGACGTCTAAACGCGAACTAAAAATCCGAGAAACACGGCAGAAAGGCATTCCGGTCCGGTCCGTCCGGGAGGAGGAATAAAAAGGCACAAGCACCGAAAACGGAGAACGGAGAACGAAGAACCGAGAGCCAGGAAAAGAAGAGCCGGCACAAAGCGGACGAAACGCGGCCAAAAAGGCAAACGCCAAATCCTTTTTAGCTCTCCCGTTGGCTTGTTATCGCCGCGTTGGTAACAGAAACGCAGCATCCAAAGAAAGGCGAGTTTCAAGCGGCTTGAGTTCGATTTCTCTCTCGGGCTCTCTTTCTCTCTTTGGCATACACACAAATGCAGTGTCAGTCTGTGGCGAGGGTGAACCTGTAAAAGCTGGTTGTAGACGATGCATCATACACGATTAATGCAGTAAAAAAACAGAATATTTAATATTCGAAATGTAAAACTAATGTTTTCCTTTCACTTCAGGTCACAAATCTCCATCTTTCAAGCTTTGGCTGCTACAGAATGTGGGAATTTTCAACAACTCTTTTTCTTAGATAATATCCCAAAGTATTTATATTAAAGTCTTTCCATTTTACCGATAGCCTGTAAATATTATCAATACGATCAAATCCGCATTGCAAACATCAACATTATAATTGACATTTAAATTCGTCTCGCATCCTTTTAACCCAATGGAAAAATATGATTTTTGCGCGATTGAAAAGCCAGAGGAAGCCAGTGACAGGTCCACCCTGGCGTGCACTGTGTTGCGTGTGTGTATGTCAGCACGGATGAACGAACGTCAAATAGAACATGTGCTAACTGTCAGCACAGCGCAAAGTACAAACACTCACGCGGACTTGAATGGAGGTGGAAGGGGTCGATGGGAAATGGAGATGTGAATGAGGATGTGAATGAGGATGTGCATGTGGATGTGAATGTGAATGAAAACCCACAGTTTTCCCGCTTACCCAGTGCCGTGGAATAGGGGGATAGCCTACTTAAAGGATGCACCCGACAAAGGCGACGACGGCGAACACTGTGGATAATTAATGAGTTTGGATAGAGCCCGTCTACGATGTGAATCAATGGGGTGGAATAAATGAGTTGGCATTGAACGATCCTGCGAATGAGAAAAATGCTAAACGAATCAATCTTCCCCACTTGATTGTTTACTCAATTTGCAAATGTAGTACGGAACGATCCCAGTCACTTTTTAAAGCAGTTTTACAACTATTTCACCCAATAATTTTCGAAAAAAGTATACAATAAGAATTAATATCTTGTCATTCCTTACATCGTTTTTGTGAATCATGCTTTGTCTGTTAACTTGTTTAAAACAAGTTTTTTTTTTTTTTCAATTTAAAAATCTTAACAACAAAATTCCAACAGAAAATTTTACAAAATTTACAAATAACTGATCTGAGACCAAACTATACAGTGAAACTACAGTGATTTGATGGCCTCTGTAATAATATTGTAATAAATTATTACAGAAAATTTTACAAAATTTACAAATAACTGATCTGAGACCAAACTATACAGTGAAACTACAGTGATTTGATGGCCCCTGTAATAATATTGTAATAAATCTGTTTATAACCTTTCAGTTAAACCTAGTGGAAAAACAAGAGAGAACGCTATAGTCGGGTGCCCCGACTATCAGATACCCGTTACTCAGGTAAAGGGAGTGCGAGGGAGATGGAGATAGAAACTTTGATCACGCATAACTTTTTAACGAATGGTCCGATTTGAAAATTTTCTCCTACATTTCGATAGGTATTGATAAACACAATAAAACTGCATTTTTACTTTTCCGAAATATTTAAATTTTTAAAATCGTATATAGGCGATTGTGGGCGTTAAAGGGGGCGTGGCACCTTTTTGAAACAAACTTGCGCTGCGTAGGAACTCCTAGAATCTGCATGCAAAATGCCAATCTTCTAGCTTTTATAGTTTCCGAGATCTCAACGTTCATACGGACAGACAGACAGACAGACGGACAGACGGACAGACGGACATGGCTATATCGACTCGGCTAGTGACCCTGATCAAGAATATATATACTTTATAGGGTCGGAAACGCTTCCTTCTAGCTGTTACATACTTTTGCACGAATACAATATACCCTTTTACTCTACGAGTAACGGGTATAACAACAAAGTGAATTACTCGTTTTTTTTGACACGAAGCGATTCATTTCTATCATATTAATTTAAATCGATATGCGACGTTTTTGGCGCCGAAAGGCAACAGCCAGAGAGCACGCCCTATTCCCACCGATTTTCATCTCATGTGAGAGAAATGCGAAGTAAAAAACATGCTGCCGGCTTTTAGGCGTTTAAGCGCAAGTTTTGTAATATGCATTTTGCTTCCGCCATGTCTGTGTGTGTAAATGGGTATGGGTATGGGCGTGTGTCTGTGTCTGTATGTGTGACTGTGTCTGTGTAAGTCGAAAGGTAAATGACATCAATGGAGGTTGGCTGGCTCCTCTCAGTCGCTGCCTGCAGGCTTGCTTACTTTTTGCTTGCATTTCGTTTCCGTTTGCTGCTTGCCTGCTTACAGTTTCCGACTTTGGCCAGCACCAACACAGGCGCACCCAATACACACACATACATACAAGAGGCTTATTGGGAACGCGCCTAAGTGTATACTGTAAAAAAATCAGCTCGGTGTATAATAATATTCGAACCGATCTGCTCATTAGTATTTATCATCATATTGTTTTGGCATTATTTTATAAAATTATTATCTGATCCAAAAGTTATACCAAAAATCATTATATGAGATACATTTATTTCTGTGTATGCACTGCTTCTTGCCGCCGACCGCAGAACGTGAAAGATGCACGAAGGGAATAAAGCGAGGAATAGCAAAGGGAAGGAAGCCAAAAGGACATCGGCAATCTGCACACATCTTTGCGCCTATTTAATAACTAATCCCAGCCACAAGCTGCCTCCCCAAAACCCCATCCAAATATGAGGCAAACATTTTTAGCGTTGCAAACTTTTTTCGGTAAGAACTAAATTTGTTGTCTATTGTTTGACAATAAAAAATCAAAGTCTTCTCTAAAAGAACCAAAGCATATCTATCTTGGGTAGAACAAATTAAGTTAGGCCACGAAAAAGTTACTGCAAGTGCAACATGAACTTTATCGATTTTAAAGTAATAATGGAGCAACTACTACTCGTAAAGATTCAAGAAGATTATACTTAAATTTGAAAGTTTCTTATAAGTGGGAAATTAAAAGCTACAAGTGCATTGCTGCGATTTATAATAAATTCCAACACAAAAAACTATACAAAACCATGATACACACATTTAAACCATTTATATATGTGTACATAAACCCTTAAATATGTATATATATTGGTATAGTCTTACACTTCGAATTTATTATAAAAGGTAGCAATGCACCTGTAGAGCTCTATTTCAAATCACACCTATCCTAACTGCAATATTAAAAATTTGTATACCAGGTTAAAATACATTTTATCGATCCCTAAAGTGTAATCGAATTGATTTTTTGCTGAACAATGTTAAAAGTTCGTACTTTTTGAGGAAAAAGGGAGGTTGATGACTGACTAATAATATTCTTTACATAACCATTGTTCGTAAATAATTTCATTTTACAAGTTTTTGTTTATGTTTGGTTGTTTATCAAAATAAATACACTTGTATTTCAACTCGTACTACATACGTATGTATGTGTACATAAGGTAAAAATACATATTATCGAGCACTTACCACTGGGGTCGTGGTGCGGTGGCCCAACTCCTGGCCCCGGCTGCTGGTGCTGGTGTTGGTGCTGGTGATGGTGCAGTGGACTCGGCGCACAGAAGGCGCTCGACCCACCCCCCAGAGTGGGCGGAGGCATGCCCACACTCGAAGGCGGCGGATATGCGCTGGCGCGATACGACGGCGGTGGCGATCCCACGTCGCAGCGCTCGGGCCCGGTCCCAGGATTGGGAACGGGCACCGGAACCGGTACGGGCACTGGCACCGGCACCGGAACGGGCGCTCCCGGCGGCGGGCCATAGTGACCTTGGGGCGGTGGGGGCGGACCGCCATAGTGATGTGGTGGCGGAGGCAGCCCACCATGGTACTCGGCCGCCTGCTGATAGTGATGTGCGTGGGCCGCGTGGGCGGCGTATTGGTGCTGGTGGTGCATGTGCAGCACGCCACCGCCTCCCGGAGCCAGCTGGTGGGCGTGGTAGGCGGCGGCGGCCGCGGCAGCTGCTGCTGCAGCAGCGTACGACGGCGGCGGCGGGCCGTGGTGGTCCGGCAGGGCGTGCTCCGTGTGCAGGCCGAGATCGGGGGCGTGGTACATCCCGGCGCTGAGGTGCTCGCCGGGCAGCAGGACATGCGGCCCCGTCGGTGCTACATGGACTGGAAGCGGCGGCGAGCTGTGGGCTGGTGGGACAATTGGAAACGAGGCATAGATTATAAAATCGGAAGTGTCTAATGGAAACATTATATCGATATACGAAAAGAATAAGATATTATTGACCTCATGAAGTTAATTAATTATTGATCAAATTCATCAAGTCAATAAAGGTGTCTTGGTTTTCAAGCTACGTGCATAAAGCTTTAAATTAGTTTTCTTTTTTATTCCAGGACGGCTATACCATATAGTTGGCATAGAAACAATTGGACAATTTAAACGGCAATCTGGCCATATTATAACTTACAGATGTTTGAATCGGTAGTTGTATACTATAAAATACACTAGAATTGGGTTTTCAGATTAATCAAATTGAAGAAAGAGAGGGAACAACCATTTTACTTTTGATAATATTGCTTGGAAATGGAATCAGAAAGAAACTATTCTGAACGATCTGGTATGCAGTTGTACTCTAAGACCGCTTTAAACGGTTTAATTTTACAAGAAGTATTTGGGCGATAGTTAAAACATGGGTTTCTAGCTCTCTCGCTGGTTAAATCGCAGATGACTGCTTTATCCACCCTTAAAACTAAGTTGGTGCTAACATTTTTCAAGATTCGACACATATCTGTGTCAATCTGGGTGCACCATTGGTGACATTTGGGAACAGAAAAACCTTTTTTTACAACCAGATCGACTAGAGCCAGTTTCATTTCATGGGACATACAAGCGACCAGATGGCAGCACAATATAAGGACTTATCGTCGGATAATTGTCAAAAGAATACTTAAAATGTTCAAAAAATATTAAAAAGTCAGTGTGACTGCTTCTTATTATTAGCAGCTGATTATTATTAGCAATATTATTAACTTGAATTTATGCGCCTATTTAAAGGTGCCGAAGTACAAATTTTACTAGGCTAAGAAACTTCCTTTGGGAAAGTTTTTTTTTGTTTCCAAATGTCACAAGAATGCTATCGGTTGACAACGAAAAGATATGTATGTTGCTTGCAAAAAAAACCCTATAAATATGATGTCTTGATGATAAACAAGAAAGGAAAGCTAACTTCGGGCGGAGCCGAAGTTGATATACCCTTGCAGAATACTCTGTAAATTATATTCTCCAAAATTATTCATATGATGCATTCTTAATACTCATAAAAAATCCCAGCTTTCTAACTTTAAAAACACCAAAGTTATCGCATTTCCAATCGTTCAGTTATATGGCAGCTATAAGATATAGTCGGCCGATCCTTATGACATTTGGTAGGTCGGATTGATTGGCCAAATATAAAACCCATAGAAAATCCCAACTTGCTAACTTAACAAACACCAAAGTTATGGCATTTCCAATCGTTCAGTTATATGGCAGCTATAGGATATAGTCGGCCGATCCTTATGAAATTTGATAGGTCGGATTGATTGGCCAAAAATAAAACCCATAGAAAATCCCAACTTCCTAACTTAACAAACCCCAAAGTTATGGAATTTCCCATCAATCAGTTATATGGCAGCTATAGGATATAGTAGGCCGATCCTTATGAAATTTGGTAGGTCGAATTGATTGGCCTAATATAAAACCCATAGGAAATCCCAACTTCCTAACTTAGCAAACCCCAAAGTTTTGGAATTTCCGATCAATCAGTTATATGGCAGCTATAGGATATAGTCGTTCCGACATATATACTGCGTGCAAAGGAAAGAAGGGTGTGTGCAAAGTTTCAATTCGATATCTTTAAAACTGAGAGACCAGTTTGCGTAGAAACAGACAGACGGACAGACAGACGGACAGACGGACATGGCTATATCAACTCAGGAGGTGATCCTGATCAAGAATATATATACTTTATAGGGTCGGAGATGTCTCCTTCACTGCGTTGCACACTTTTGACCAAAATTATAATACCCTCTGCAAGGGTATAAAAATGTATAGACCCGGCGAACTGATTTCGGACGACAAAAAATGACAAATTCTACAAGATTTTGTAACCTGATCCAGGCAAGTAACATAAATATTCTGCTCACCCTCGCTAAGTCCGGAACTGGCACCCGGGGGCAGCATGCTGGAGAGGGCGCTAAGCGGCGTGTATGACTTGGGCGGCTCCACGGACCCGGGCCGCAGGACGCGCTCCTCCGTGACGCTCGACTGGACGCGGTACTGCATCTTGCAGTACGCCTCCTGGGCGGCCCCATTGCTGGCGTTCACGTAGACGCCGGTGATGGTCACGTCCGTGTCCTGGACAATAACCACGGAGGAGGAGGTGGGCCGACTGCAGTCCTTGGCGTCCTTGGTGCTGGCAGTCGAGTCGCGGTAGCCGGTGGTGGTTATGGTGGTGTCCGTGTTGGTCTCCTTGGTCTCCTTCGAGTACTTTGAGTCGTTGCTCTCCTCGATGATCGAATGACTGGACATCTTGCCGACAGTCGAATCCTTCAGTTCGTTCTCCCTCTCCCTCTTGCGCTCGCACTCCCTTTCCCGTTCCCTCTCGCGCAATGATTCCTTGGAGTCCTTGGGCTCCTTCTTGATGTGCATCACCTCGGTTTTGATTGCCGCCGAAGACGCTGCCTTGCTGGTGGTGGTGGGCATGGTGTCCAGCTCGTCGTAGCTCTCGAAGCTGCTGCAATCGCTGGCCAGGTTCTTGTCCAAGTGCCGCTCCACCTCGTAGGTGGCCGCCACAATGGCGCTGGCGTTTAGGCTGGCCATTCGCTTTCTGGCCAGGATGCCCTTGTAATCCCCGATGAGCTCCTCAGTGAATGCGGTCTTGCGCTTCTTCGGCAGCTGCTTGGGTGGCTTGGGCTTCTCCTTCTCCTTTTCCCTGGCCTGCTCTTCATCGCTTTCTTCGATCTGGACCTGCTTCTTTTTTCGCTTGGCCTCAGCCTCGCTGGACGCAGTCTTCTTGGGCGGCGCCTTCTTGGGCAGCTTCTTCTTTTTGACTGGCGGCAGGGGCTGCTGGAGCTGCAGTTCCTCGGTCTCGCTGTCGCTGTCGAACTCCCAGTGCTTGCCCACTCCTCTGCCACCGGGCACATAGCGCAGCTCCCTTCGTGGCTCTGCCTCCTTGGGCGGAGCACTCGACGCGGCTGAAGGTGCAGCCGACTGGTGCGGCGGACTCACAGATCCCTTGTCCCGGTCCGTGTCTCCGTGGCGCGGCGAGTCCTTGTGGTTGTCATCGTCGCTCCCGTCCAGCGTTCGGATGCGCGGCGGTTGCTGCGTCGCCTTGGACAAGCCCAGTTCGTGGGCGGTGCGGGATTCGTTCTCGTACAGGCACTGCACCTTCGCGAGCGCGTTTAGCGAGGCCATGCGGTGTCGCTTGGGTCCGGTGTAGGCACTCAGTTTCCGTTCGTCCTCGGAGGAGCTGCTTTCCGCGGAACTGCCGCTGGCAGGTGGCTCCTTGGCTGGAGCGCTCTTCCCCTTGCCCACCGGTTTCTTCTTGCGAACCGAAGGAGTGGGCGTTGGAGTGGCTAGTTTGCGCTTGGCTTGCTTTTTGCCCGACGACGCGGAGGCGGTGCTGGTGATCTTGGCTACTGGTTCGGACTGCTGTACATTGATCAAAGGGTCTACTTCCCTCTCCTTTTCCTTAAACTTCACCTTCACCTCCTTCTCAACCGACGGCTTCTCTTCCTTCTTGACCGCGGGCTGCTCCTCCTCATCCACCTGACTCTTGGCTTTGTCCTGCCGCTCAAACAGCTTCAGTGGCTTGTTATCCTCATCGGAGAACTCGCGCAGCTCCTTGAGCGACGGCAGCACCATCTTGATCGGCTCCTCGTCCTCCGATCCCGACTTAAAGTCGTAAATATCCTTGGCTCCGCTCCAGCAGGCAGCCGGTGCCTTCTGGTGCAGCGCGTGCTGCATGCGACCCTTCGATCCCGCCGAGGTCTTGGTGTACTTCACCTTTGGTCGCTGCTTAAGAGCACCTGCTGGTGGTGGTGGCGGCGGCGTGGGATGGCCTGCCTCCGTGGCAGCGGATGTGGATGTTGGTGTGGGCGTAGGAGTGCGAGTGCGTGCGGCCGTGGGCGTTGGTGTAACCGTAGGCGTGGCTGTAGGAGTTGGTGTAGCCGTAGGCGTGGCTGAGGACGTCGGTGTGGCCGTGGGCGTGGGCGTACTAACGATCTCCTCCAGCTCCATTTGCACGGGTTCTGTATTGGAGTCCGGCAGACGGGAAGCGTTCTTTAATAAGGTTGCTTCCTGACCTGTCAACGCCTTCTTCGGTTTTCCCATTTTGGATGGCTTGGGTGGCTCCTTCTTCGACTGCTCTGGCTGCGTTGGTTTCCTTCCGGGATTCTTAGCTGACTGCTTGGAACTGGCGGAGCTTGGACCCGGATTGGCTGCTGATGGTGTCGTTGCAGCGGGCGTTTGTTGTGGCGATGGCTCCACCTTGATCTTCTTGGCCTGCTGCACCGTCTTTTTGGGCAACTTAGAGGCTAGAGATTCCTCTAGAGCGGGTGAGGTGATCTCCTGCTCTGACTTGGGTTTGTCCTTTTCCGGAACCTTCTCTGCAGGCTTCTCCGCAACCTTGTCCTTAACTGGTTCCGGGGATGGACGCACGCGCTTCACAGTCGGCAGCTTGCCGGGATTCAGGCTGGATATCACCTTGACCGCCGCTGCCCGAGACTTGGTCTTGACGTTCTCCGAAATGGAGGACTTGAGCACGCCCTCATTGAGCCGCTCCTCCCCGCTGGGCAGCAGGTTGTCGAAGCCGTGGATCTTGATGTCCAGACTCTTGAGCATCTTGTTGATGGCTCGCGCCTTGCCATCCTCGTGTCGCTCCTCGGGCGACAGTTTCAAGCTGTTGGAGGGGGAGGCGGTGGCGAGGGCGGAGGTGGATGCGGATGCGGAGGCTGAGGTGGATGATGATGACGTGGAGGCTGTGGGTTTTCCGGCTCCACATCCGCTGCTCTCTGGGGCAGTGAGTGATCCCGAAGATCCCGCTGAGGGATCCTTGGCTGGCTTCTTGGCTGCAGACCCCGCTGCGCTTGAATCCGACTTGCTGGTTGATTTTTTGTCCTCTGCTTCATCGCCGGCGCTGGAGGTTTTCGCCTGCTTCCCGGGCCGCTTCTTGCCCTGCGTCGAGGAGGCCGATGCTGCTGCGGCCGCTGCTGCTGCCGCCGCTGCCGCAGTCGCCGTCGAGCGCTGGACGCGTTCAGCGGCATTGGAACGCTTCTTCGAGACCATTTTAAAGGGCTGGGCGAGAAAACGAAAGAGATAAAAGGGAGGTTAATGAAATGTTTGATAGACAGTGGCTGAAAGAGAATACCGGGAGAGAAATGAAGGGGGACGCTCCCTTCACTTCAAGCACTTCACTTTCGTTTTTCCCCTGCCTGTCTTTTTTGTGTGCATTTTTTTCCTTATTCGGTTTAAGTGGTCGCACGTGACAAACAATGAAAACGCCATATACAGGATTCAACGAGGAGCAGAGTCTGTGGATTCACCCAACTCGGAACGCTCAGTTGGAACAGTTCTACCTATTGGTAAAACAACAAAGTTATACTTATTTTTTATATTTTTTTCCCATTGTTCCTATGGGATCTTTATTATATAGTTAAAAAAGAACCGGCGGCGGCGAATATATAACAATTTTTTCTAAATATATATATATATATTTCTGAAAGATTTCTTAATTTCTTCAATTTTAATTTATTATTCTTATTAAACTTATATTAAACTCCTTATCCAATAGTTAAACAAAAATAAAATTTCAAGAAATTAACAAAAAAGGAAGCAAATTCCATTTCTATGGCTATATTACTAAAAACAAGAAAGGAAAGCTAACTTCGGGCGGAGCCGAAGTTGATATACCCTTGCAGAATACTCTGTAAATGATATTCTCCAAAATTATTCATATGATGCAACTTAATACTCATAAAAAATCCCAACTTCCTAACTTTAAAAAGACCAAAGTTATGGCATTTCCAATCGTTCAGTTATAGGCAGCTATAAGATATAGTCGGCCGATCCTAATGAAGTTTGGTAGGTCGGATTAATTGGCTAAAAATAAAACCCATAGAAAATCCCAACTTCCTAACTTTACAAACACCAAAGTTATGGCATTTCCTATCAATCAGTTATATGGCGGCAATAGGATATAGTCGGCCGATCCTTATGAAATTTGGTAGGTCGGATTTATTGGCCAAATATAAAACCCATAGAAAATCCCAACTTCCTAACTTTACAAACACCAAAGTTATGGCATTTCCGATCAATCAGTTGTATGACAGCTATAGGATATAGTCGGCCGATCCTTATGAAATTTGGTAGGTCGGATTGATTGGCCAAATATAAAACCCATAGAAAATTCCAGCTTCCTAACTTAACAAACAACAAAGTTATGGCATTTCCGATCAATCAGTTATATGGCAGCTATAGGATATAGTCGACCGATCCCGGCCGTTCCGACATATATACTGCGTGCAAAGGAAAGAAGGGTGTGTGCAAAGTTTCAATTCGATAGCTTTAAAACTGAGAGACTAGTTTGCGTAGAAACAGACAGACGGACAGACGGACAGACAGACGGACAGACGGACAGACGGACATGGCTATATCAACTCAGGAGGTGATCCTGATCAAGAATATATATACTTTATAGGGTCGGAGATGTCTCCTTCACTGCGTTGCACACTTTTGACCAAAATTATAATACCCTCTGCAAGGGTATAACAATGAAGCTATGGCGTTTTTGCGCTACATTTTGCCATCGTTTCTATGGCAGCTTTATGATATTGTTGTCCGATTTTAATTCAATTAAAATCGTAATTCCATAATATTTAAATCTTACCAAATCCCAAAGAACAAAAACAAAAAATTAAAAACAACAAAGTTATCACTCTTTTTAAATTTTTTTTCCCGATTGTTCCTATGGGAGATATATTCGCCCGATCCGGCTCGTTCCGATTTATACTACCCGCAATAGAAAGACAACTTTAAAACCGAGGGACTAGTTTGCGTAGAAACGGACGGACAGACGGACATGGCTAGATCGACTCTCCTGGTGATGCTGATCAAGAATATATATACTTGATAGGGTCGGAAATGTCTCCTGCACTGCGTTGCAAACTTTTGACTGAAATTATAATACCCTCTGCCAGGGTATAAAAACCAATAAAGAACATTTGTTATTTTACAAGTTAACAAATACTTTCCTTAATATTTAAGGCACAAATAAGTGATAAGAATATTAGCTCATTTCTATTTATATGCTAGTCCATATACATATTTGGTGATTTGGGTTTATCCAGTTGTTGGCCGACGGATGTGAGACTTGGACGGCCACGATAAGAATATATTTTCTAATATTTTAGGCTTCGTTGTTTCTTCAAAAAATAGCAACATTTCAGTACATTTTTTAAATTCGTTTTGAGCATCCTATTTGCTAGGATTATTAATTTTTTCAAGTGTTCAAGGAGGAATTGGGTTCAATTCAAAGGATCAGCCGCTTTTCGACCACTCTCGCAATATCCGAAAAAGGTTGGATGAAATCGAGGCACGGCAGACAGCCCTTAAGGATTCCTTTAGGATGACCACGGCGCATAGACAAGAGGATCTGAAGGCCGGAATGAAGAACCAACTGCAGGAACTCATCACAAAACAAGAAAGGAAACAAACTTCGGCAAGCTGAAGTTTATATACCCTTGCAGTTATTACAAATCGACTACATTTCGATTTTTATGGCTATATTACTAAAAACAATGAAGCTATGTCGATTTTTGTCCTGCATTTTGCTCTTTTCTATGGCAGCTATATGATATTGTTGTCCGATTTTAATTTAATTAAAACCGTAATT
Organism: Drosophila prolongata; assembly: GCA_036346975.1. NCBI lineage: Eukaryota > Metazoa > Arthropoda > Insecta > Diptera > Drosophilidae > Drosophila > Drosophila prolongata. Next base: position 2,105,440 of record JAYMZC010000108.1, read on the forward strand.
CCATAATATTTAAATATTACGAAATCCCAAAGAACAAAAAAAAATTAAAAACAACAAAGTTATAATTTTGAATTGTTTTTTCCGATTGCAATAGAAAGACAATTTTGGGAAAGTTTGAAGCAGATAGCTTTAAAACTGAGGGACTAGTTGGTCGGAAATGCCTCCTTCTTTTTCTGAGAGATCATTGATTACATTTTCCTTACATTATTTAACAAAAGTAAACTGAATTCTTCTGCGACATCATTATGTTCATTTTCTACATTTTTAAATTAAACAAGAAAGGAAAGCTAACTTGATATAGACTTGCAGAATATTTTGTAAATTATATTCTCCAAAATTATTCATATGATGCATTCTTAATACTCATAATCCCAACTTCCTAACTTTAAAAACACCAAAGTTATGGCATTTCCAATCGTTCAGTTATATGGCAGCTATTGGATATTTGGATTGATTGGCCAAAAAGTAAAACCCATAAAAAATCCAATCTTCCTGACTTTACAAACAAGCTATGGTATTTCCGATCAATCAGTTATATGGCGGCTATAGGATATAGTCGTTCCGACTGTGCAAAGTTTGAATTCGATATCTTTAAAACTGAGAGACTAGTTTGCGTAGAAACAGACAGACGGACAGACGGACATGCTTATATCAACTCAGGAGGCGATCCTGATCAAGAATATATATACTTTATAGGGTCGGAAATGTCTCCTTCACTGCGTTGCACACTTTTGACCAAAATTATAATACCCTCTGCAAGGGTATAAAAAGGGCTATCAAGAAAGCGAGGGATTTCATTAAACCAAACTTTGAAAAGCTAAACGTTGCAAAGGCAATTTCCCTCATGTTGCTGTTGCTGTCTGTTTATTATTTGACTCAGCAGCAGCAGTAATGACAATATTGGAAAGCATCTTTAGTCATCCACTAACCACCCAGTTCATGCTCACGACACAAAGAATCATTTATATTTATAAGTTTATTAAATAAAAATGTACAAATAAGAAGAAATCTGCAAAGCCAAACAGTTGTTTTTAAAAGACTATATGTTATATTGAGATATAATTGGCTAATATTTAGCATGCCCGCCATTAGCCTCCACTACTGCTTTGAGGCGACGGGGCATCGACGAAATTAATTTGTTTAAATCGTAATAATCAGGTATTTTTTTCCACTCTTCACTAATACACTTTATCAAGGCAGGCTTAGAAGTAGAGCGGCGTTTTGCTACCTTTTTCTTAAGTAATGCCCACAAATTTTCGATAGGATTTAGATCCGGACTCTGGGCGGGCGTGTCAATAACTTTTCTGCAGTTATAAAGTGTCCAGGAGCGGCAGACATAAGATTTGTGTTCCGGGTTATCGCTCTGGTACAGCTTGTATTTGAGTTTACTTCTGTTTTCGGGATCAACGAAGCCAAATTTTTAGCGCTTCTGGTCAATTCAATTTGTAAAATGTCTAAATAGAATTCCTTGGTCATTATATCGTTAAATATACGCAGCTCTCCAACGCCTTTGGATGATATACAGCCCCACACCATAACTGAAAGTTTCCCAATTTTGACTTTTGGCACAATATTTTTATCCAGGTGGGCTGTATTTGGTTTCCCATCTTTTGCTCCGTCATGATAATACATCATTATTTTGGTCTCGTCACAAAAAATGACGTCCTTCCAGTACTCCGGCGATTTATTAGAATTCAATAAACCAAATCTCAAACGGTTTTCAGTATCGACAGCAGTCAGGAAGGGTTTCGTTCTTGCCCCATATGGCAAATACTTGTAGCAATATATTTCCTTTCTCACTGTCTCATGGCTTACGATTTTAAGATCTCTTGCTATTTTTCGAAGGCTTCTTTGTGTTTTTTTTTTAAATTTTGAACGGTCTTGTCGCGAAAGTTTTTTGGGTCTGCCATTTGAACTATTTAAGTCCAGCCTGTATTCTTTTTCCGCGCGATTTTTATACCCTTGCAGAGGGTATTATAATTTTGGTCAAAAGTGTGCAACGCAGTGAAGGAGACATCTCCGACCATATAAAGTATATATATTCTTGATCAGGATCACCTCCTGAGTTGATATAGCCATGTCCGTCTGTCCGTCTGTCTGTTTCTACGCAAACTAGTCTCTCAGTTTTAAAGATATCGAACTGAAACTTTGCACACACCCTTCTTTCCTTTGCACGTATATATGTCGGAACGGCCGGGATCGGCCGACTATATCCTATAGCTGTCATATAACTGATTGATCGGAAATGCCATAACTTTGGTGTTGGTAAAGTTAGGAAGTTGGGATTTTCTATGGGTTTTATTTTTGGCCAATAAATCTGACCTATTAAATTTCATAAGGATCGGCCGACTATATCCTATAGCTGCCATATAACTGATTGATCGGAAATGCCATAATAACTTGTTTGTTAAGTTATGAAGTTGGGATTTTTTATGGGTTTTATTTTTGGACAATCAATCCGACCTACCAAATTTCATAAGGATCGGCCGACTATATCCTATAGCTGCCATTTAACTGATTTATCGGAAATGCGATAACTTTGGTGTTTGTTAAGTTAGGAAGTTGGGATTTTTTATGAGTATTAAGAATGCATCATATGAATAATTTTGGAGAATATAATTTACAGAGTATTTTGCAAGGGTATATCAACTTCGGCTCCGCCCGAAGTTAGCTTTCCTTTCTTGTTAATATTATAAACGGTTCTTAGTCTAATATTGTGCAAATTAGCCACCTCTTTTGCTGCTTTTCCGTTAGATAAATCCCAATAAACCTTTTGAATTAAGTTATAGCTAGTCCGTTCTCCAGGCATTGTCAAAAGTTTTAACTCGTCTAGATCCCAAGAAATTCAAAACACGACTGAACCTTTCATGTGTTCGCCGCCTAGTCATTTGTAGTTATCGAAGAGTAAAAAAGTATCTCCAGATAGAAGGAATTAGTTTCATTTAGATTTTCGGTACAGTGGCTCAAAGCTTATTTCGTGCAGACGTAAACTTGAAATGCAAACTCATATGGCAATATGATAAAGACTTAAACGCAGTTATGTTTGGTAGTATTTTGTCATTTATTAAGGCACTACATTATTTTTAAACTCCATTAGACAACACTTTAAACTAAGAAAAACTAAAAATACTGATTTTTTTGTCACAGATTAATTCGGGTAACTTCATGTTAAATATATTGACTATTAAATAACTTAATACTTTTTGTGGCCTCCCTTCAAAAAAAGAATGTTTGTTCCTTGTCCCTAATACGGAGCTTAAATATATGGACTTTTAATTAACTTAAAGTAAAAGTTAATTTATTTAACATAATGTATCAATTAACATTAAAATATCATAAAGTCAATTAAAAGACTTAAATTAACTTATTTGCACGAAATAAGCGGTGACATAAAAAAAGTCAGTATTTTTAGTTATTCTTAGTTTAAGTGTTATCTAATGGAGCTTTAAAATAATTAGGTTCCCTAATAAATGCCAAAATACTACCAAACGTAACTGCATTAAAATCTTTATCATATTCCGCATAGTTTGCCATATGAGTTTGCATTTCAAGATTACGTCTGCACGAAATAAGCTGTGAGCCACTGTACCGGACAGCTCATTCGAATGCCATTCTTTTTCTCGTATGAATCGCACCATAGTGCGCGAATGATTTACTATTTCAGAATTATGATTTTAGGTGCCATATGACAAAATTCAGCGCCAATTCAACATAGTTTCCTTTTTATACCCTTGCAGAGGGTATTATAATTTTGGTCAAAAGTGTGCAACGCAGTTAAGGAGATATCTCCGACCCTATAAAGTATATATATTCTTGATCAGGATCACCTCCTGAGTTGATATAGCCATGTCCGTCTGTCCGTCTGTCTGTTTCTACGCAAACTAGTCTCTCAGTTTTAAAGATATCGAACTGAAACTTTGCACACACCCTTCTTTCCTTTGCACGCAGTATATATGTAGGAACTATATCCTATAGCTGCCATATAACTGATTGATCGGAAATGCCATAACTTTGGTGTTTGTAAAGTTAGGAAGCTGGGATTTTCTATGGGTTTTATATTTGGTTAGTCAATCCGACCTACCAAATTTCATAAGGAACGGCCGACTATATCCTATAGCTGCCATATAACTGAACGATTGGAAATGCCATAACTTTGGTGTTTTTAAAGTTAGGAAGTTTGGATTTTTTATGAGTATTAAGAATACATCATATAAATAATTTTGGAGAATATAATTTACAGAGTATTCTGCAAGGGTATATCAACTTCGGCTCCGCCCGAAGTTAGCTTTCCTTTCTTGTTATACCCTTGCAGAGGGTATTATAATTTTGGTCAAAAGTGTGCAACGCAGTGAAGGAGACATCTCCGACCCTATAAAGTATATATATTCTTGATCAGGATCACCTCCTGAGTTGATATAGCCATGTCCGTCTGTCCGTCTGTCTGTTTCTACGCAAACTAGTCTCTCAGTTTTAAAGATATCGAACTGAAACTTTGCACACACCCTTCTTTCCTTTGCACGCAGTATATATGTCGGAACGGCCGGGATCGGCCGACTATATCCTATAGCTGCCATATAACTGATTGATCGGAAATGCCATAACTTTGGTGTTTGTAAAGTTAGGAAGTTGGGATTTTCCAATCAATCCGACCTACCAAATTTCATAAGGATCGGCCGACTATATCCTATAGCTGTCATATAACTGATTGATCGGAAATGCCATAACTTTGGTGTTTGTAAAGTTAGGAAGTTGGGATTTTCTATGGGTTTTATATTTGGCCAATCAATCCGACCTACCAAATTTCATAAGGATCGGCCGACTATATCCGATTGATAGGTGTTTGTAAAGTTAGGAAGTTGGGATTTTCTATGGGTTTTATTTTTAGCCAATTAATCCGACCTACGAAACTTCATAAGGATCGGCCGACTATATTCTATAGCTGCCATATAACTAAACGATTGGAAATGCCATAACTTTGGTGTTTTTAAAGTTAGAAAGTTGGGATTTTTTATGAGTATTAAGTTGCATCATATGAATAATTTTGGAGAATATAATTTACAGAGTATTCTGCAAGGGTATATCAACTTCGGCTCCGCCCGAAGTTAGCTTTCCTTTCTTGTTTTTTTTAGTAATATAGACATAGGAATCGAAATTTAGTCGTTTAAATGAGTATGTACAAAATTAAAAACAAATCAACGCAAGGGAAAAAACTCATCTGTAGCGTAACAGATCTGTATGAAAGCAGCCTTCAACGGACTGAGCACAACACACTGAGAGTACAACAACCACTAATGTGAAGTAGTCCCAGAATTGCTGGATCTGGTTAATTGCTGCAGCAAGCAAGTATTTTAAAAAATTCTGGACAAAACTGGAACTTAACTCAGTCAAAATAAGAGTAGTGCCAGATAAATTAGCAAGAATAATTTAGTTTACTTAATTTGAAAAGAGTTTTGTGGTGGTTAATAATAATTTTGGGTGTTATTTAACAGTCCCAAGCATTTTGAGATTTTTCTTTAACATTCAGTCCTGACTACATGGGGCGTGGCAAACACTGTACTGCCGAGAGGCGAGATCTGATTAAACAAGAAAGGAAAGCTAACTTCGGACGTAGCCGAAGTTGATATACCCTTGCAGAATATTCTGTAAATTATATTCTTCAAAATTATTCATATGATGTACTCTTAATACTCATAAAAAGTCCCAACTTCCTAACTTAAAAAACACCAAAGTTATGGCATTTCCAATCGTTCAGTTATATGGCAGCTATAGGATATAGTCAGCCGATCCTTATGAAATTTGGTAGGTCGGATTGATTGGCCAAAAATAAAACCCTTAGAAAATCCCAACTTCCTAACTTTACAAACACCAAAGCTATGGCATTTCCGATCAATCAGTTATATGGCGGCTATAGGATATAGTCGTCCGATCCTTATGAAGTTTGGTAGGTCGGATTAATTGGCCAAAAATAAAACTCATAGAAAATCCCAACTTCCTAACTTTAAAAACACCAACGTTATGGCTTTTCCGATCGTTCAGTTATATGGCAGCTATATGATATAGTCGCCCGATCCGGCTCGTTCCGACTTATATACTACCTGCAATAGAAAGACAACTTTTGGGAAAGTTTCAAGCAGATAGCTTTAAAACTGAGGGACTAGTTTGCGTAGAAACGGACGGACAGACGGACAGACGGACGGACAGACGGACAGACGGACAGACGGACATGGCTAGATCGACTCTCCTGGTGATGCTGATCAAGAATATATATACTTTATAGGGTCGGAAATGTCTCCTTCACTGCGTTGCAAACTTTTGACTGAAATTATAATACCCTCTGCAAGGGTATAAAAATTGATTTCTGCTGAGAAGACTTACATATGTCGAAGTGCAAAATATTATTGGCTGGTCTTCTACAATGGTTAGAAATGCTAAAAATATGAGCCAGCAAATGAAACGCCTGGTCGACCCAAGATATTGGATAAAAGGTCAGTGGATCGCTTAGAAAGACAGTCAATAATCGAACCTTTCGAGTCTGCTGCATCCCTAAAAAAACTTGTAACTTAAATGGAAGTTTGGAAACAATAAGAGGACGACTCAGAGATAATAACCTCATATCAAGAAGTCCAAGAAAAGTGCCGTCACTCACAAAAAACATGCCGCGAAACGTTTTAAGTTTGCAAGACGTCTCTTGAATTGGCCATTGGAGAAAGTCTAAAATAGTTTTGTTTGAAGGCCGTGGCACTCGGCAGTTTATTAGACGACCACCCTTATGTGTTTTTCTCCGAAATATATCTTAAAATTGGTAAAGCACGGTTATTCATCAATTATGATTTGGGCAAGCTATTCATACTATGGAGTTGGGCCAGTATATGCATAAGCGCTGTGCGTCCGTTATTGCAAACAAAGGATATGCAACTAAATACTAAAATAATCCTTAAATATGGTCTATTGTATACATTTAATCATTCAATCTTTAAACGTTTTTTTGGCTGTGATGAATTTTTAAAAGTTTCACAACTATTATTTTGAACGAACAAATTTTTTTAATATTCTACATTTTTATTTTTTTCTCAAAAATCTTATAAGTTATCCTAAGTTGTTTTGTATTATTATTACCTACTAGTTTCAATGAAAATTAAAAACATTTTGTAAAAACGTTTTGAAAAGTTAATTTTTGCGGTTTCTATAAAACCTCTGCGGGTACTACTATTATTTTGACCGCAGCTGTATGTCTGGCGTACTGGCCATTGATAAAAAATGGTCCCGACTTGATACATATAGGCGTTAAAGGTTTTTTATACCTTAACTTAAACATTATTAAGATTTTTAGAACTTTTTTTCATTTCTAACATAATGTGTTTGTTAATGTAAATTAAGAAGTTAAAAAAGGCTATCAAGAAAGCGGGGGATTTCATCGTTAAGAAAGGAACCAAACTTTGGGAAGCTTACGTTTGTATCCTCTTGCAGCTAATATTAATACGTGTTTGATTCTATGAAAATTCGACTAAACAGACGAAAAAACGTTTGCCCATCTCTTAAAACATGAATTTTTAAACTAAAATCGTAAAAATAAGCAAATTTTGACAAAAACGTTGCAATGGACATTTCTCTCTTGTTGGTGTTGCTGTCTGTTTTGCTTGACTCAGCAGCAGTAATGACAATATTCGAAAGAATCTTGAGTCGTCCGTTAACCAACCAGTTCATGCTCACGACACAAAAAATCATTTATATTTATAAGTTTATTAAATAAAAATGTACACATAAGAAGAACAATTAAGGTCAAGAATATTTATCAAATTATTTGCAAAGCCAAACATTTGTTTTTAAAAGACTATATCTTTGTTATAATGAGATATAATTGGCTAATATTTACCATGCCCGCCATTAGCCTCCACTACTGCTTTGAGGCGACGGGGCATCGACGAAATTAATTTGTTTACATCGTAATAATCAGGTATTTTCTGCCACTCTTCATTAATACACTTTATTAGGGCAGGCTTAGAAGTGGGGCAGCGTTTTGCTACCTTTTTCTTAAGTAATGCCCACAAATTTTCGATAGGATTTAGATCCGGACTCTGGGCGGGCGTGTCAATAACTTCTCTGCAGTTATAAAGTGTCCAGGAGCGGCAGACATGGGATTTGTGTTCCGGGTTATCGCTCTGGTACAGCTTGTATTTGAGTTTACTTCTGTTTTCGGGATCAACGAAGCCAAATTTTTGGGCGCTTCTGGTCAATTCAATTTGTAAAATGTCTAAATAGAATTCCTTGGTCATTATATCGTTAAATATACGCAGCTCTCCAACGCCTTTGGATGATATACAGCCCCACACCATAACTGAAAGTTTCCCAATTTTGACTTTTGGCACAATATTGTTCGCCTGGTGGACTGTATTTGGTTTCCCATCTTTTGCTGCTCCGTCATGATAATACATCATTATTTTGGTCTCGTCACAAAAAATGACGTCCTTCCAGTACTCCGGCGATTTATTAGAATTCAATAATCCAAATCTCAAACGGTTTTCAGTATTGACAGCAGTCAGGAAGGGTTTCGTTCTTGCCACATGTGGCAAATACATATGGCGATCTTTTACCTTTCGAACTGTTTCATGGCTTACAGTTTTATTATCACTTGCTATTCTTCGAAGGCTTCTTTGCGGTTTATTTTTAATTGTTTTTAATAATTTTGCACAGTCTCGTCGAGAAAGTTTTTCGGGTCTGCCATTTGAGCTATGTAATTCCAGCCTGCATTCTTTTTCCGCGCGGTTTATAATATTATAAACGGTTCTGAGTTTAATATCATACATATTAGCCAACTCTTTTGCTGTTTTTCCTTTCGATAAATTATAATAAACTAACTGAATCAAGTTATCGTCAGTGCGTTTTCCAGGCATTGCCAAATGTTAAAAAAAAACTCGACTTGATCGTAAGAAATTTAGACCGCGAATGATGAGCTTCATCAGTTCTCTTCATTTGTTAATAGCGTCAATGCGTCATGCACTCAAATGTGCACATTGTTTGGCTACCCGATCGGCAAAGATTTTTTATTATATTGCGGATAACCGTAGGAGAGTCGATCTAGCCATGTCCGTCAGTCCGTCCGTCCGTTTCTACGCAAACTAGTCCCTCAGTTTTAAATCTTCTTCTTGAAACTTTCCCAAAAGTTGTCTTTCTATTGCAGGTAGTATACATATATGTAAGTCGGATCGAGCCGATTCGGGCGAATAAAGCTCCCATAGGAACAATAGAAAAAAAAGTATAAGTTTGTTTTTTTTTATTTTTTTTCTTCTGGATTTGGTAATATTTAAATAAAATGGAATTACGGTTTTAATTAAATTAAAATCGGACACATATATCTTATAGCTCCCATAGAAAAATCAAAAAATTAAAAGAAATAAAAATGAAAAAAAAAATGATTTTGCTGTTTTTCTATTTATCAAAATATTTCTTTGAGATATATTAATTATTTACTATATCAGAATTACGCTTTTATTCAAAATCAGACAACAACATCATATAGCTGCCATAGAAACGCAAAAATGGAGCGCAAAATCGACATACCTTCATTGTTTTTAGTTATATAGGCATATAAATCTAAGTGTAGTCGTTTTGTAATAACTGCAAGGGTATTTAAACTTCGGCCTGCCGAAGTTTGCTTCCATTCTTGTTTGTTATAATAAACTATTGTTAGGCGTTGGGCAATAAATTATTAATTTTTAAGAGCTGGGCAAACATTGAAAAAACAATTTTTAAGGAGTAAACAAATAAGAAACATATTATTAAAACTTAAAAGTAAAATTAGTTTTAAATATATAAATTTTATTTTTTTGAAACGATTTTCTTGTGATTTAAAAAACAACTTTTAAGATAGATTGATTTAAAATTGATTGATAGTTTTCCTAAGTAAAGGACAATTGCGAAACAACCAGTTCAAATATGTTGAATTTTTTTATACTCTTGCAGAGGGTATTATAATTTTGGTCAGAAGTTTGTAACGCAGTGAAGGAGACGTTTCCGACCCCATAAAGTATATATATTCTTGATCAGGATCAATAGAGGATTCGATATAGCCATGTCCGTCTGTCCGTTTGTTTCAATACCGTTTGCGAGCTCAGTTTAAAAGCTAGCGATCTGAAACTTTCACAGTTGTCCTAAAACATGTGCACGCAGATCAAGTTTGAAAACCGCCCCGATCGGTTGTCTATATCCTATAGATCCCATAGGAACAATTGAATATAACTTTCAAGAATGGAAGATATTTCGCACAGTGTAAAAGCTATTAACATAAATCTTTCCAAATCTTATTTTTTTACACATACCTTGATCAGGGTAAAAGCGCTTGGCGATCGGACGTCTATATCCTATAGCTCCCATAGGAACAATAGGGTGAAATCGGTCAAAATTTAATGATTTTCTGAATTTTTCGCGTACTGTGTAAGCTACTGACATAAATTTTTCCAAGTCTTATTTATTTACGCATATCTTGATTAGGGTAAAAGCGCTTGCCGATCGGACGTCTATTTCTTATAGCTTCCGTAGGAAAAATAGTTAAAGGCTGCGAAAGTATCCCTTTTTTCAATTTTTATATGACATTTTTGCAGTATAAAAGCAATTGACATCAAACGATGCAAATCTAGTTTATTTATGTATACCTTATTCCTTTCGCTACTTTTTCAGTTTTAGCGATTTCGGCAAAGTCTGCAAGGGTATTAAAACTTCGGCTTGCCGAAGTTAGCTTCCGTCCTCGTTATACCCGTTACTCGTAGAGTAAAAGGGTATATTGTATTCGTGCAAAAGTATGTAACAGCTAGAAGGAATCGTTTCCGACCCTATAAAGTATATATATTCTTGATCAGGATCACTAGCCGAGTCGATCTAGCCATGTCCGTCTGTCTGTCCGTCTGTCCGTCTGTCTGTCTGTCTGTCCGTATGAACGCTGAGATCTCGGAAACTATAAAAGCTAGAAGATTGGCATTTTGCATGTAGATTTTAGAAGTTCCTACGCAGCGCAAGTTTGTTTCAAAATGGTGCCACGCCCCCTTTAACGCCCACAATCGCTTATATACGATTTTAAAAATTTAAATATTTCGGAAAAGTAAAAATGCAGTTTTATTGTGTAGAAGAAATTTTTTAAATCGGAACATTCGTTAAAAAGTTATGCGTGATCAAAGTTTCTATCTCCATCTCCCTCGCTCTCCCTTTACCTGAGTAACGGGTATCTGATAGTCGGGGCACCCGACTATAGCGTTCTCTCTTGTTTTTATTTAAAAATACAATTTTAATCCATTTTGCATTTTTTGGTCATTCGTAACCTAGGAATTAGTCCACTATTAGTCAGTGGCATCGTTTTCAAACTTGATCTGCGTACACATATAAAGACTATTGCATAAGATTCAAGTTCGATCTTTTAATCTAAGCCTGCAATCGGAAAAAAAAAAGACGGACAGAAGGACATGGCAGGAATATACAGCTGCGTTCGCCGAAATAACAGTGCGACAGAAGAACAACCAAAAAAATGTTTTTTTTTTAATATTTCTTTTGGTTAGCTGATCTATTGCACATTGTTTTTGAAAAATAGAACACAGAGATACGAAATAAGCAAAAGTTTCGTTATATTTGCTCTATTTTTGTATTATCTTTATATTTTTTCACACGTGCAAATCGTTTTGGCTATTCACCGAAATAACAGTTTATGATTTTGTGTCGCGAAAAATGCCGATATTTTTTGTAATTTTGTGGAAAGGGAGTTTAATTAAGTAATATAGTTAATACCGACAATACACTTTTACTACGTAAAAAATTTCATTTTAGTGGGTAGAGGACCTCACTGCTCCAAGCGAGAAAGGGAAGAGATCATTCGGCTTAGAACGTATAAAGAAATTTAAAGCCATTTGAAATGTTATGCTTAAGATGGTTTCTAATTCCATAAAATATGAACCGAAGCCCGAAAAACGAGGTAGGATTCGCAAAAAAAACATTTTTAGAGGACCGACGCATAGTACGCTTCAGCAAAGCTTATCCTTCTGCATCCTCTAGGGATATAAAAGAGGAGATTGTCTTGGGGATCAGCCAATTAAACTAGCTACTATGCAAATGGCGTAATGTCCTTTGGACAAGTGAGTCCAAACTGGTTTTATTTGGTGGAAAAGGATCAATACAAAATGTCCATCGACCTTTAAATACAGAGTACCAAACCATACGCTGAAGACAGTAAAGCACGGTGGCCTTAAAATCATGGTATGGGCATGCTTTTCATACAGCGGAGTAGGTCCCATACATATGATCAATGGGATCGTGGACCAACATGCATATGTACAAATACTAAAAACTGTCATGCAGCCTTATGCTGAGGAAGAGGGTGCCATTAATTTCGACATTTCAGCAGGACAATGATCCTAAACATACCAGCAAGTTGGCCAAGAAGTGGTTTAGTAAAGAAACAGTTGATGTAATGTCATGGCCAGCACAGTCTCCGGATTTAAATCCCATTGAAAACTTATGGGGGGACATTAAGCGCTACGTATCAAAGAAGTCCCCGACTTCTAAGCCGCAGCTTTGACAATTTGTGCAGGAGGCATAGGGCCAGATTCCCCTCAAGCGTTGTCAAGATTTGGTGGACTCCATGCCACGTAGGTGTGAGGCTGTGATAGCTAAGGGCTATTCAACAAAATATAAGATCATAGACGAATTTCAGTAGGATTTGTTTATTTAAAAGTTATTTTGAGATGTATTATATTTTTTTTTTAATTGCATACATTGACTGCTATTTCAATAAACTGCATAATATATACTCTTTATTTTGTTGTTAGCTATATCATCTAATATGTTTACGTTACCCAAATGAAATAATTGTTGTATTATAATTAAATAAACTAAACCTTTATGAAATAACTTGTTATCAAAGTAGTGTTTGTAATAGTCTTTTTCAATCTTAAACGTGCAGGTCGTAAGTACTGCTATTTTATAAGGTCGGATATGTCTCCTAGCGTTACAAACAAATTATAATAAAATGTCTAGTATTTTTGTGGCAAACCGTCGGAGATGAGCTATACTTCAAATGATTTTATTTGTATCGGCTTCAACTAGATTATCGCACATGTATTATTTTGTTATGAATTTACAGGATACGTTATAGTGACAAAAAATTAGCATTGCCTGATAAAAATAAACGTTATGTAAATTGTGAGGCAAATTGATATAAATAGGCCATAAAGTCTTATCTAATTAAGATCCTATTTAAAAATTAACTTCTTAAACGTTCTAAGCTATACAAAGTTTTATATAAATTGTTTTTTGCCAAATTCCAAAGGAAACTCCGTCAGGACCATTTTAAGATCCTGACGCATGATGACAACAATGCTATTATAGACACGACTTTTTTACCGACTTGAAACGGAAATTAAAATCAACTTTTTTACAAACGGATCAAAAATCGGTGAAAAAGCTTATTAAAATAAAACAACCATTTAACAGTCGAAAATGTTACCCTATCACATGCAAATTGAGCGAAAGCTCTCCGTATCGCTAAAGAAAACATTCTTAAAAAATGACCGATTTTGCACCGAATTAACTTTAAATAACCAAATATTTATCAGTGAATTAAAAAAAACACTATTACAAAAAAATTGTATTATTTTGTAACTTCCTTGTCACCGGCATACTCTTATTGCCAAGGTACTTGGGAATATCCTGCAGGTTTTTTTTTTATTATTTTGTACTGTTTATCAACAAACCCAGCTGATGGACAGTAAGACCGTTGCTTATTCAGTCCTGACGAAGTCTTAAAAATTCGATCACACTGGGAAGATTCAAGTTTTTCCGCTGGCGAACTTGTTTTTCGATCTGAGTACTAGGCTTTAACCCACGTAAGTGCAACTAAGCTAACCCTTATTTTGTTTACGGGACATCGAAGGATTCTCTGAATAACTCTTAACCTGTTTTCCCTTATTACGTGGAATATATATTTGTTTAATTTTATTAATTTTTCCCCACAAAAGCGTGTAGTTCTTCCTAAAAAATAATAACAATTTTAATGTTCGATACTTTTTGTTGGTCTTTTATTTACATTTTTATAGGTGGCTTCACAATTTTGTAACGATTAAAATGGAAATACATCATTTTAGTTTTGGAAAATAAATTAACACAATTTTAATTTCATGAGATCTAGTCTGTATTTAATATTTCCTGCATATTTAGCGAGTGTTCACAGAATAACCTTCTTCTTTCCCGATCTCTTTTTTTTTGGAACCGTTAGAAAGCCAAAGTAACTCACCTCTCGCTCGCACCTTTAGTGGCGCTCGCTTGCCGTCCCACTCGCTATCACTGCGCTGCGAGCGATGGTCCGCTGCAACTGCAACAACAACAACTGCAACTGCAACGGGAACTGCAACTGGGAGGGCAACAACAGGAACCACGAGAAGAGTGGCCAGCGGAGGGCACGTAATTCCGTTGGCCGCCCATCTGCCGACCTTTAATTACTGGTTTCAATGATTTTGTTTTTGTTGTTTTTTTGGGCCCCGCTCTTATTTTGTTGTTGCTTCGCCACTTTGTGGTGGGATTTGTTGTTTTTGCCGATCGTTTTCACTCGAAATTTGTGCGGCGCCTAAATTTATGTTTGTGTGAGGGGTTGGGGAAAAACATAAACATAAACATTTTATACACATTTCGTCACAAATTGAGGGGCGCAGACACGCACACTCACAATCACACACGGTGTATCAACAAAAGAAAAGCCTCTCTCTCTGTATCGCACAAACACACACAAAAGCTAATTTCTCTGAATTTTCATTAATGACTTTTTTGGTTTTTGCAACCGATGTTATCTATGTTTAAGTTATGTTACAAGAAAACGAAAAACAATTACGACCCTCCCCCTCTCACGAACACTCACGCACAGACACACACACCTTACACTTCGCAAGCACACACACACTTGGCGTGCAAAAACATGATGCAAACTTTTCTTATTGGACACCAATTATGATTTCCCTCTGAAATCGATCCCTTCGCGCCAATGTAGACATCGTATTCTGACGCGAGCTGAGCTCTTTCAACAAACAAATCACAAGAAAAAAATAAATAACCCAACACACATTACATTATTAATACATATGTATGTTGGAGGTGACAAATCAGCGATTGTCGCTCTGTGGCAAAGTTTGCCATTTCTATCGGTTGTCCTTTTATTGTATCGATACTTATCCGCGTCAACCTCCACACTAAGCGCGTTCATGCCCCCTAAGTTATTAAACTTACACAACAGTGATAGGTTGTTGTCCACGCTTGTTTAACATCTTGGGGCGGGGCTGCCAGAATGTCGCAAATAGTTTAACAGATGTGCAATTTAATGTTATGCTTATAACATATAATAAACTAAATGAATATATTTGAGATTTATTTAATATGTGTGTATGTATTATTTTCCATTTATTGTGGACATAATAAAAAAAAGACCTGCAATATAAAAACACCAAACAAGTTGGGCTATTTCGATAGCAGACGTGTTTGATATCGGCATTCGTAAGATTCGATAGGCACCTTACCGGTAGCTATCAGCTCTATTCCGATCCCGCCATATCTATTCTATATCTCCGATCCCATCCCGCCCAAGACATGAACGATCTGAGCCTGCGCGTGGCCGCCTTGAAGCTCTGCGCGCATCCCAAGCGATTCGCGGAGCTGCGGGACGCCTTGGTGCCGCTGCCCAACAGGTGGAATAGCGGTGAGTTTGGTGGCTGTGCATCCTCCAGTGCCACATGTTGATGCGCCCCACTCGTTTCAGCTTCCCACGGATTTGTGCGCCAGTTCGCGGCGGCCAAGAGCAGTGCGGAGCAGGTGCTGGCGGTCAAGGAGATCTTCTACAGCGATCAGCAGGAGCACGTGGAACCAGCCCGCTTTCTGGCGGACCTGCTCCTGGCCAGTCCACTGAAGCACGCCGTGCGCAACCAACTGACCAAGTACGGTGAGCCCTCGGCTACGCCAACGCCGCCCTGCATACATATCCGAATAAACCCCCTTCAGACTATTCTCGGACAATGGCCTGGCCAAACAGGATCCGGCGAGACTGTACGGGCACTCTAAGGACCTACTGCTGGAGGCACTGCAGCAGTCGCTCGGCGCCATGGCCACAAGTCTCGGGGGGCCTGCGTCGCCAGAGAGCCACGACCACGCCAACGACGTCTTCGTGTCCGCCAACGCCTGTCTGCAGAACTTCCCCTTCGGGCGGGAGGCCCTGGGCCGCCAGGTGCTCCTCTTCGCGCCGCTCCTGCCCGCCGCCCTGCAGCGCTACTGGGCGGACATCAGGTGGGTTCCTAATTTATTATCATGCATTTAGAGGCTTACATAGTTTTACATCTCTAGAGATTTTTGGGCAATGACTGAATAATCTCCCAAGGGTAGTGTACACTACCCATAACCTATATTTAACCAAAAAGAAGCCCCTCGAACAGGCTTTTTGAGTGATCTTACAGCCCATAGAAGCCCATGCTATAAAGAATCCACTGATCTCAATGGTTTATTAGTGGTTTCAAAACTCGATATATTAAAACGGAATTTCGCCAACTCCAACTGAACGAATCCCTCTTCTAAACAGTGATCCTTCGCTGGAACTCTCGCCAACACGTCGCAACGAGCTCTACCTGTACGTGCAGAACGCGTTGAGATTCCTGGTCAGCCTGCTGTCCGAGTGGAGCGAGCAGTTGCGCCTGGGCGATGGCCGCCAGTTGCTGGGCTCGGCAGATGCGGTGGCCAGAGAGGTGGCTTGCCACGTGGACACACCGTGGGATGTACGCTCCATCGCCGGGTTGCTGATCGGCCACCTGGCGCGCTTCTCCGGCGTGTTTGCGGAGTACATCGCAGACTGCTCGAGTGCCCGGACGGAGCAGGATCTTCCTGTCCAGACGGCAGCCCTGCTTGTCCTGCGGCGCTCGGATTACGCGGAGCACGCCCCGCAGGCCCTGGCCGTTCTGAAGATGATCGTTACCGTCGGCGAGCGGGAGAACAGCGTTAGCAACCTGCTCGTCTTCCTGTCCAAGCACCTGTTCATCTACTCCAAGTCGCTGGGCGACATGCAATCCTTCTTGCCCGCCAACCAGGAGATCGTTTACCAGCAGATCCTCGCGGAGCTGCAAGTGTTCGCCCTGCAGAACATTTCCAGCGGCACGGATTCCGTGCGCCACATGAGCAGCGCGCTCCTCCGCCAGGTGCTGCAGCACGCCAAGGCCACCGGCCGGGAGGAGCTCTTCCAAGTGGTCTACCGCCAATTCGAAGGGCCCTCCGCGTCCCTCAGTTCCAGCTGCCTGGCGCTGGAGCAGCTCGTCGCGGTCTCGGGAGTGAGCCAGGCCATCGCCAACTGCCCTTCGCTCTTTAAAGTCGTTTTCCCGCGCTTCCTGGGCTGTGAGGACAGTGTGGATGCCCTGTTCAAAGGCGAGTATTCTATAAATTTAGCAAAAAACCCATTGAGCATTTTACTAGGAGAGTCTGATTCAGTGCATTTTTCGCTCATATTTAAAGTAGGGACGCAATCGTCATTTGTAATTAAATATTATACAGTAGAATCTCCAAGGGTATAACAACTTCGGCATGCCCAAGCAAGCTTTCTCTCTCGCTTGTATTCCTATGCTACCGAGAATATGTGAGATGACATTTATTTTGATATTTCAATTTTGATTTTGTTAAATCCCATAGTCCATGCAATCTAACAATTTAAAAACTTTTTTAAGAAATAAGTTTAGATGAGGTTTTCCTTTTAAAGAAGAGGCTTCCTTGGCGGAGCGCTAGAGTCCCCGCTTTGAATTATTTTTTTAGTTGATGTGTATGAAAAAAAAACAAGAGAGAACGCTATAGTCGGGTGCCCCGACTATCAGACACCCGTTACTCAGGTAAAGAGAGTGCGAGGGAGATGGAGATAGAAACTTTGATCACGCATAACTTTTTAACGAATGGTCCGATTTGAAAAATTTCTTCTACATTTCGATAGGTATTGATAAACACAATAAAACTGCATTTTTACTTTTCCGAAATATTAAAATTTTTAAAATCGTATATAAGCGATTGTGGGCGTCAGAGGGGCGTGGCACCATTTTGAAACAAACTTGCGCTGCGTAGGAACTCCTAAAATCTACATGCAAAATGCCAATCTTCTAGCTTTTATAGTTTCCGAGATCTCAGCGTTCATACGGACAGACAGACGGACATGGCTAGATCGACTCGGCTAGTGATCCTGATCAAGAATATATATACTTTATAGGGTCGGAAACGCTTCCTTCTAGCTGTTATATACTTTTGCAGGAATACAATATACCCTTTTACTCTACGAGTAACGGGTATAATGATTAAAAGGTATAATTTTTGAGGTCAGAGAACGTTAATCCTGAACATGAACTAAGCAAATAAAATGCACTGAAACAGACAGCCTAGTATGCTGAAGATTACATATTCCTATATGGTAGAAAAGTTTTCTGCTCTGCGTTACAAACAGCTGACACAAAATTTTAGTACCCTCTTAAAGACATAAATGTCATAAAATGTACATACATATATGAATTTCATTAACATTTTGTATGTCTATATTAAAACCATACATTTAACAAGAAAGAAAAGCTAACTTCGGGCGGAGCCGAAGTTGATATACCCTTGCAGAATACTCTGTAAATTATATTATTCATATGATGCATATGATGCATTCCTAATACTCATAAAAATTCTCAACTTCCTAACCTTAAAAACACCAAAGTTATGGCATTTCCAATCGTTCAGTTATATGGCAGCTAGAGGATATAGTCGGCCGATCCATATAAAATTTTGTAGGTCGGATTAATTGGCCAAAAATAAAACCCATAGGAAATCCCAACTTTCTAACTTTACAAACACCAAAGTTATGGCATTTCCGATCAATCAGTTATATGGCAGCTATAAGATATAGTCGGCCGATCCTTATGAAATTTGGTAGGTCGGATTGATTGGCCAAATATAAAACCCATAGGAAATCCCAGCTTCCTAACCTTAAAAACACCAAAGTTATGGCATTTCCAATCGTTCAGTTATATGGCAGCTAGAGGATATAGTCGGCCGATCCATATAAAATTTGGTAGGTCGGATTAATTGGCCAAAAATAAAACCCATAGGAAATCCCAACTTTCTAACTTTACAAACACCAAAGTTATAGCATTTCCGATCAATCAGTTATATGGCAGCTATAGGATATAGCCGATCCCGGCCGTTCCGACATATATACTGCGTGCAAAGGAAAGAAGGGTGTGTGCAAAGTTTCAATTCGATATCTTTAAAACTGAGAGACTAGTTCGCGTAGAAACAGACAGACGGACAGACGGACATGGCTATATCAACTGAGGAGGTGATCCTGATCAAGAATATATATACTTTATAGAGTCGGAGATGTCTCCTTCACTGCGTTGCACACTTTTGACCAAAATTATAATACCCTCTGCAAGGGTATAATAATATTGCTCAGCTAAGCATCTTATAATTTTTAAAGTGAACGATTTATGAAGAATGCAGTACTTTAAATTTAAAAGCAAATCTTAAATATTTGTATTCATTGCAAAGGCTCAATCAAGAGGAACTTTGTAAATACTATCAAAGCCTGAGCGTCCTGAATAAAGGACTAAATTTAACATACGTATTAACGGACTTCTAATGTTATTAATTCACTGTTCTTTTTGACACAAACATTTGTATTTTTCGTTACCAACTCTGCCATTTTACCCATGTTCTAACGCATTCTAAACCATTCAATCATTTTTGTAATCCCTCATTAGTTATGATGGTGTCAGCCCACAAAACGCAGCCCCTGGATGAGTGGCAGAGCCTGTGGTTCGGGCAACTCCTGGCGGCGACCCAAGTGGCGGACAAGCGGCGGCCGGTCATCGAGCAACTGCTCACGCAGGCGGTGCAACTGGAGCCCCGGACCCTGGCCCACCTGCTCCTGCGGGACGCCCGTCTGCCGCTGAGCAGCAAGCTGTCGGCGATCCTCAGCGTGAGGCAACTCAGCGAGAGGCGGCAGGAGCTGCTCCGGGATCTGAAGCAGGAGGTGGAGCAGGCCCTGCTCGGCCTGGACGACCACACGCGCCTCCTGGCGCTGCGATTCGTGGTGGAGACGCCGCGACCCAGCGATCATTTGACCAAGGCCGAGGCGGAGGCCATCGGCCTCTATCTGCGCCACAACGCCAACAATCCGAGTGCCCATCTTCGCCAGCTGGGCTACGGACTGCTGCAGAAGGCCCTGCGGAGGATCCATCTCGGCCTCGCCGAGCACCAGAAGCGGCCCACGCCGGCGGGCGAGGAGCTGCTCAGCCTACTGACCCGCCTCACCGGCGATCTCTCGCGGAATCTGTTTCCGACAGCGAACTATGGACGGCGCTGGCTGTCGCTGCACTTGCTCCGCGACTGCGTGGAGCTGGGCCGGAAGTTGCAGCTGCGGATCAGCGAGGAGCTGCTGCCGCCGGAGGCACTGCCCAATTTGGAGCACTGTCTGGGCGACAGCTACGAGCAGAACAAGGTGCTGGCAGCCCAGCTGCTGGAGTCCCTCCAGTCCTGCTCCCGTTTCGACGCGGACGAGATGGTCGAGCTGCTGCTCTCGCTGCGGCCACCCGACTCCGCCACCGGAGCCTTCCAGTTGCAGGTCTACTGCAGAGCCAAGGCGGTGGAAACCGACTTGCCCGTGAAAGTGGAAGCCGAGACGACCCTCGAGCCAAGGACCTTCAGAGCGCTGCACTGGTGCCTGGACCACCTGAGAGAGGGACTGAGCCTCGCCCAACGAGATCTGGCCGAGGCGGCCAAGCTGAACCCCCTGTACGGCCTGCTCTTTGCCAGCCGGCACCTGCTGCAGCAACTAGATCTGGAGCAACTGGCAAAGGAGTCGGCCTGGAGGCAGTATGTCCAGGAACTGGTCACCACCTGCCTGGCAGTCAGCGGCGTGGTGCTGCCTGTGGTCAGCAGCGCCTCGCCCGAGGGCCACCTGCCCGCCACCCGCGACCAGGAGACGGATCAGCCCCTGACCAACGTGCTCAGCCGTCGGCTGCCCAGCGAGGCGCTGCAGCAGGTGCGCACCACGCCCCAGATGGTGCTCCTCTGCGCCTGGCGCAGCATCAAGGAGGTCTGCCTGATCCTGGGCGAGTTGGTTCAGCGGGCGCCACTGGAGGAGGAGCAGCTGCAGCAGCAGCAGCAGCAGCAGGGGGACTTCCTGCTCAGCAGTGGCCAGCTGGAGGCCATTGGGGAGCACTTCCTGCATCTGCTGGCCGAGACCAAGCATCGCGGCGCCTTCGAGCAGGCCTACGTGGGATTCACGATGCTGTGCCGCCGCTTCTGGCACAGCGATGCAGTGCGTCTCAACCAGCTGCCCGGCCAGTGGGTGAGCGAGGCCATGGCGATGGTCAGCGGGCAGGAGGTGCGCCGGGGAGCCCGTCTCTGCTCCACCCGGCGCAGTGCGGGCATGCCCTTCATGCTGCAGGCGCTGATCTGCACGGAACTCAAGCTGGGCACCCATGCCACCCTCCACCGCTGCATGCTGCAGTTGCTCGAGGTGTGCGAGCGGCGGACCGCGGGACCGGCGGGGATCACCGCGCGCAGCCACGCCCTAAACATCTTGCGCGCCCTCTTCCGCTGCAGCGAGCTGGCCGAGCTGGTCACCGAGTTCATGGCCCGCGGCATCCAGTGCGCCCTCGAGGGCCTGCTCCTCGCCGAGGAGTGGGCGGAGCGCAACTGCGCCACCCTGCTGCTCGCCGCGCTGGTCGTCCGCGTGTTCGGTGTGGAGCGGGCTCGCCTGGAGACCGGGGAGCTGCACGTGCGCAACCGGATGACGGGACGCATCTTCTTCACGCGGTACCCGCAGCTCTTTGACTACTTTCACGGCGCACTCCAGCGGGAGTCGGCCCAGATGGACTCGAACGAGCGAGCCAGCGGAAACGGGAGCGGGAAGCGGAGGCAGGCGGTCCAGCTGGAGGCCATGCTGCTCATGCTCAGCCGTCTGTATCCATCCTCGCTGGAGGGAGCGGAGTCAACGCTGAATGTGAGTGGCTTAGGGGATTAAACTGGCATTCTGATATCTTGTTTGTATCCCATACAGCTGAGCGAGTTTGTGCCCTTCCTGATAAAGATCTGCCGCTCGCACGATTTGATGACACGCGAAAGAGCTGCTTTGGTGGTCGCCAACTTTGTCAGCCAGGAGCAGGCGCTGGCCGAGATCAGGCGCATCGTGGTGGAGCTCAAGGCGCTGCAGCTTAGGTTGGAGGTCAGTTGGTTTTCTGGTGTCTTTCAGCTGCTTCTCCAACAAAGCCTTCCTCCCATCTTTGCAGATCCTAAAGGAACGCCCCACCCTGGACGCAAATCTCGTGCACGGGCAGTTGCTCCTTCTGCTCCACCTGCACCGCTTGGTTCGTTGGACGCGTCCTTCGCTGGCGAGAATGCAGCTGCACACCCTCGCCTCTCTCGCAGCTCCGATGCTCCAGTGCGACGTGTGTGCGTTCGGCGCGCTGGTGGATGTGATGGTGGCCATCATGGAGGATGCCGTCGATCCGGGTCTGGTGGACTTCCAGCTCCTGGATGCGATTGCTGCCGTATACCGACTGGATCATAAGGAGGTCTACAGGCGCTGCCAGGGGATGGGAATCTCGATGCGGTTCTACCAGATCTTTGGCCTGCATCTGCATCGACTGCACGGGATTTCCCAAGGAATGGTGCAGCACATGGTCGAGGATCTGGGCGAACCCTTCTGGGCCCTGGACGAGCTCAAGGTGGAGCTATGGCTGTACATCCTGCTGCAGAGGAGCCTGGGCGAGGAGCACCCGCTGGTCAGCGAGCTGGACGTCGAGCACTTCCAGTTTTCGGGCGACATTCGGCGCTACTACAAGACCCTCAGCGCCGAGGAGCGGCAGGAGATCGGCGATCAGCTGCATCAATCCCGGGCCATTCGCTCCTGCGTCCTGCAGATGACGAGCACCTCGACCACCCGCCACTGGAGCCTTCAGCTCGTCGGCCGTCTGGTCGCCTTGCAACCCCTGCTGAAGGAGCCAGCACTGGAGCTGGATCAGCTGGTCCGCCGCTGCTCAGAGGCGCACTCCAGTCACCAGGAGCCGGGACTGGTACTGGGCCTGAAGCGACTGATCGGGGAGAGGGAATCTCTGGAGCGAAAGCACTGGCTGCCCCTGCTGAACTACGCCCTGCGCCTGGTCGCTCCCGTCCAGCCGGTCTACCTGCGTCACCAGGCGGCGGAACTGTGCGAGTTGCTCGTTCGCAGCCGGCCAAAGGATCAAATGGGCTTGGGCACCGCGGATGTGGACGTGGAGGTGGTCGGGCGCTTTGCCAGACTGGTGCTGCTCCTGCTGCTGGACGAGGCCGAGTGGGTGCGGCATGGGGCTGCTCAGCTGGTGTGCAGCGCCAAATTTAGGAGCGAAATTCAACAGGAGGAGGCGGCCATGTCAAGGGAGATATTGCCCAGTGCCCTGACTCCGGAGTTCCTAAAAGCGATGCTGGGGAATCTGGAACAGCAGGCCGGCCATTCGGCCTTTCTGCTTCGTCTCTTCCACCTCATCGCCGAGCCCTTCCTGGCCTCTGAAGCGAAGGATTCTGAGCTGAGCATTCACGAGGATGGGGATGTGGAGGTGTTCGACAAGCAGGAAATCAACCTTTACTGCGAGCCGCTGCTGGTTCTCTGCGAGTTGGCCGCTGCCTTTCGGGCGCAGTTCGGAAAGAGCCAGGAGCTGATGGCTGCCATTGAAGCCCTGGGACTTCCCTCGGACTTAGTATCGGGTTAGCTCTGGAATGGAGACAGGTGGTGGCACCTGGAGCGTGTAATGCAAGAGCATTTGATGTGTGCAAGCTAGTATGTACGTAACTTCTCGAACCAGAACCATTCGGCTTCTCAGACAGAAAAAGTGTCAGTCAAAAATAGTTTAAGAAAGCATTTAAAAAGCTTCACAACAAACAAATTTTATTAAATTGTTCTACGTACTTATTCCTTCCATAACCGCCTGTTTTATAGTAAGGTAATACTTTGTTTTTTAAAATATGTTTTTGTTTTGCTTTACTGACAATCTTCACGAACTTGTTAAAATACATAATGTGACTGGTGAATTTAAGTAGAAAGTTAAAACTCTTAATAATAAAAAAAACAAAACGACTACATTTCGATTTCTATGCTTATATTACTAAAAACAATGAAGTTAAGTCGATTTTGAGCAGTATGGCAGCTATATGATATTGTTGTCTAATTTTGCCAAAACTAAAAGCGCAATTCTGGTTTAGTAAATAATTACTTACCTCAAAGGAATATTTTGATAAATAGTAAAACAGCAAAATACTTTTTTTTCATTTTTTGTTGGGTCAGTGAGCTTTTTCACTAACGCTAACCTTTGATGGTGTCCAATTAAAATAAAACCGCACAAGATTTCAATTAAATATGCACTAATTTTATTCTAAAAGACACCAAGGCCTTAATTACAAAGTTTATGTTTAAGATTATTTGGTTGGGCAGGCAGACAGATTTCTCTGTGCCTTTTAACGAAAGTATGTGCAGGCGATCTGCGACCGTGCCTTCAGCGAGCGAGTACAAAATCGAAACTGAACTTAAGTAGACAAAGGGCCAGGCAGCGATCGGCGAAGGAATTCAAAAGGAGTAGCAATTACAGTAATTGAAAGAGATGCCACGCAGGGCAAATAGAAAAGGCAAAAACAAACATTGAGAATTCAATTTACGTAAAGATTAGAAGCTTTAAGAATTTATTTAGGCTGCGGCATGACCGAACATTCTCCCCCCGTTGGAAGACCAGGGCTTTCAACCAGATCTTGCTTCGGCAGGACGCACAACTTGCGGACAGCTCTTCGAGTGGTTCCAGTTGATGTTCGTATTACTGCCACACGAGCAACTCCATCAGATCCAGGCACCAATTCCATGACCCTGGTTAATGACCATTTAAGAGGAGGCAAGTTCTCGTTCTGAACCAGGACGACATCGTTGACTTGTAGCGCAGGTTTGGGGATGCGCCACTTTGACCGTTGCTGCAACAGGGTCAGATACTCTTCACGCCACCGTGACCAGAAGAATTGTTGAAAATAAGCAATTCTCTGCCAGCGGTCCAAACGGTTGAAATTTAGCTTTGTGACGTCAGGCTCAGAGTACAACACCAGCGGAACTGTGCCAAGAAAGTGTGCAGGAGTTAGCACCTCAAGGTCTGCTGGATTCTCCGAAAGAGGTAGTAAAGGTCGTGAGTTGATAATTGCTGCAATGTGGCAAACGAGTGTACGCAATTCATCGAATGATAATAGAGATGGGCCAACCGAACGATAAAAATGAAATTTGGTCGTTTTTACTGCAGCCTCCCAGAGGCCTCCAAAGTGAGGCGAACGTGGGGGAATAAAACGCCACTCAATTGAATCTTCTAGGCAGAATTCCTATATAGCTCGAATGTGTGGGCCAGACAGGAATAGATTCTTCAGCTCAGCCAGTTCGTTTTTAGCTCCAACGAAGTTCGTAGCATTATCTGACCATATCCGGGCAGGTTTGCCTCTGGTGAGAATAAACCGCTTCAATGCTCCCAAGAACGCTTGTGTTGAAAGATTCTGAACAAGCTCCAGGTGGATCGCTTTCGTCGCGAAACAGATGAAAACGCAGACGAACGTTTTCACAGGCACCTTGCTTCGAACTCCGGTTTTGTAGCAAAATGGCCCGCAGAAGTCCAGACCAGTAACCATGAACGTTGATGTTGCATTTACACGATCCTTAGGTAGGTCAGCCATTAAATGCTGAGATAATTGTGGTTTAGCTCGGAAGCATATGACGCACTTTTTCGGCCACCTATCGGCCAAAATTGAAGACGCATGTTAGCGAGCAGCGCTCGCGGACCAGAATGCAAATTTTTCCGATGCAAGTCCAGTATGATAGCACTTGTAACTGGATGCTGGCGTGGTAGTATGACAGGATGCTGCGCATTGTAATCCAAGGACGAATTTTGTAGTCTACCACCAACTCGCATCAGCCCAAAGCTATCGATGAATGGAGAAAGTGATGCCAACGGGCTGGATGATGTAATTTGTCGCTTAGAATGCAGCCTCCAGTAGTCATCAGCCAGGCTGCTCATTTGGGTGCATCTGATAAGCATCTGAGTGCCCATTTTTACATCTTCGACATCGAGACCAGGACGTCTTATGCGGTGAACAAATTTGTATACGTATCCAAAAGTGAGTCTTTTGCCAAGAATTCACGAACTTGCATTTTGAAGATAGGTCCACTTCTTTAGCGACGCCGACCAAAATGCGCTTTCTGAGGTCGGGAAGAGTCTTCACTGGCATACAAGATTCAGGCCAACTGCGCTGATCCTTAAGAAGAAATTCTGGAAACTTCATTTGCTGAGTATGACCCATGTCAGATGACAACTTCAGCCATGATGTGTTGAGTGCCTCAGGAAAGCTTTCGTCCCACTCCAACTTCTCTCTCCAGACTTGTTGCAGGAAGATCTTGGCCTTGGCAACCACAGGGCCAATGAGACCAAGCGGATCATACACGCGAGCAATTGTGGAAAGCACCAGCCGTTTACATGGCTTTGAAGAGACCTGTATGGGAGAAAATGAAAAACGAAAGACATCCGCTGCAGGATCCCAAGCAAGACCCAGTGTCTTGGTAAAGTCGCTGCCATCGTCAAACTTCAGGAATGTTTCTTTTTTCCGAGTCAGGAACTTTATCAAGGACATCGCGCTCGTTGGAACACCATTTCCTGAGCTTAAAGCCACCTCGTGCAAGCAAGTTTGTTGTTTGAGACATGATTTCAATGACTTCCTGTGTTGATTGGCCTCCTGTGATCAGATCATCAACGTAAAAGTCCCGCAAAATGATTTTAGAACAGATTGGAAATGTGCTCTACTCATCATTCGCCAGTTGATGCATCGCGCGAACGGATAAAAAGGCTGCAGGCTTAGTTCCATAGGTCACGGTATCAAGCTTGAATACCTGCACCTCCTGGTCCGGTGAGTCACGCCAAAGAATACATTGAAGATAGCTATCGGGTTCAGCCACGCGAACCCACCGATACATCTTGCAGATGTCACCAGTCAATGCAACAGGGAAAGTCCGAAACCGTAACAGCGTGTTGAACAGCTTCTGTTGAATGGTAGGCCCTGCCATGAGAACCTCGTTCAGCGAATGTCCACTTGACGTTTTGGCAGACCCATCAAAAACGACTCGCAATTTAGTCGAAAATTTTGCAAAGACTCAAGGAGTTTCTGGGCACGACCGACATGTGCTTCAAATGCAAATATTCACGAATGAATGCCGAATATTGGACCTTGACTTCTGGCTTGGGCTCTAGCTTGATCTCCAAATTGAGAAATCGACGATAAGCCTGATTGTACGATTCACCCAGTAATTCTAGAGTGTTCTTCGCAGGTAATCGTACGGAATATTCACCAGAGTCTAAACGACGAAAGTTGGTCTTGAAATGAGCTTCGCACTCCAGTTCTTCTTTGGTGGCTGTGACCACGCCTTCACCACAGCTCTCAACTTCCCAAAAACGACGGACTAATTCATCCATATGAACTTCAGCAGCAACCAATTCACGGTGCACAGCTTGGTCGTGTAATGCAGTTGCCTTGAGAGTAGAAGATCCACCTCCTGTAACGATCCAACCAAGCCTTGTTTTCTGCAATAGGGGTAACCCAGCAGCCAACTTAATCTGCCCTACAGATAATAGCTCAAAGAACATGCTTGCGCCAATAAGGAGATCTATTCGCCGAGATCTATAGAAATCCGGATCGGCCAGCTGAATATTGGAAGGAATTTTCCAACCATTGGGTTTAACGGCCAAACTGGGTTGATTGCTGTAGCAACAAGAGCAGATAGGCATGCGAAGTAATCAGAAGTATGCGACTTTAACTTAACGCAAACGGAAACTCCTTCAGAGTCAAATCGAGCATCTCCAAGACCTGCAACTGATACGGTAGACTTCGTTTTGCGCAACTGCAACTGGTGAGCGAGTCGGGAAGTCACAATGTGGACTTGAGATCCCGAGTCTAGCAGCGCACAGCATGGGATCCAAGCACCTGATCGACTTTGAACGCTTATAACTGCAGTTGCAAGAAAGACAATGTCAGAATCCACATTCTGAGCCAGCAAAGAGGTAGAAGGACTTGAAGTAATTGCAATTGGCGTACTTTGTTCTGCAGCTGGAGCTCGCATAACCTGGGTCGAAGACTGAGTGCCAAGGTGCAAAAGGGTGTGATGCTTGGACCTGCAAGTTCGACAGCAGCCTGACTTACAATTGCGCATTTGATGGCCCTTCTTTAAGCAATTAAGACAGAGCGCTAATTCCTTCACCTTTCGAATACGCTCTTGCACTGACAAATTGGCGAATTGACCACAGCTATAAATTGAATGGCCACTGTTGTCGCACACAACACATCCATTTCCAAAAGCGTTATCCAATTTTTGACAAGGCTTGGACAAAAATTTAGTAAATTGATCAATCGAAGGAATTTCATCAATAGCAGCAGATTCTTCCCAATTGGCCTGAGTTTTGCTATCTAATTTTTGGAGTAAAACATGAACCAGAATGCAATTTGTGATTTGCTCAACCGAGCCCATTGACTGAAGAGCACGTAGATTAGCATTTATTTTATCAGATTATCTCTCAGCTTCGCAGCGGACCGCATTTCCACTTTATTGAGACCCAAAATTGCAGTTATATGGGATTGGAAAATTAGACGCTTATTATTGAAACGGATATTCAATAACTCCAAGGCTACAGCATAGTTGCTGTCACAAATTTCTAATGAGCGCACTTCAGGCTAGACTTTAAATGCTGCAGCTTCTCAATGTTAGTGAGTTCCACGTCATTGTCGATGATAGCTTTGAACATGGATTGAAAGTCGACAAATTCAGTATAGCCACCAGAAAATTCAGGCAATCTCAATTCAGGCAAATGAGATATTTTAGCCGGCACAGAATGGAAATCCAGAACTTCGAAGTGCTGGACGTTGACGCTTAACCAATTCTCGATTTAGCATGATTTGTATTGATATGATGAGCTCTTCAAAATCATCGCGAACCTGGCTGCCGATTTCATTAAAATCCAGTTCCTCAAGACTGTCATGGACCTGGGCAAATGTAGCCTTATTCTCCTCTGAGAGCTTAACACGAGCTCTAATTCTTCATCACTTATCGCCTGGAGCTTCTCAACAGTCAAGGCCTTCTCAGAGGATTTCGCCTTAGAAAGCATTGATTCAGCCTTCAATTTGAGATGCTTCACTCCCTGAACTGAAGCAGCTAAAGTTGTTTCGGTTGACATTTTAATAAATTTATTTTATTATTTTCAGCTTTTGTCACTCGCAAAATAATTAAATTCCACTGTGCAGTGCGTGCTGTACCAAAACTCTTGACCACCGAAAACTAACGGAATGTATGTGCGTCTATTTGCACATAAACGGCAATATAGCGGTGGAAGGGGGTACAACGAACTCGCGAACAAAAACGTTTGGTCGCCG
This sequence comes from Drosophila prolongata, assembly GCA_036346975.1. Lineage (NCBI taxonomy): Eukaryota > Metazoa > Arthropoda > Insecta > Diptera > Drosophilidae > Drosophila > Drosophila prolongata. The sequence goes on from JAYMZC010000108.1 coordinate 2,134,924, forward strand.
CTGTAAAACGTTTCAAAGCGGAAACGAAGGCACAATGAGGAAACCAAAATGTTCTCTATGATGCGCGGGGCGGGTGCGATGTGAGTTTCTAGCGGTGTTTTGTATTACCGCTTGCGCTTGCATATGTATGCACATAGAACTTGCAGGTTATGTATATGCGCGATCAATCAAACGAACGAAAATTAAAATATTTGTTTGGTTGCACTTTAGTTTTTATTGTTTTCAGATCACGTCGGGGTCACCAAAATGTTGGGTCAGTGAGCTTTTTCACTAACGCTAACCTTTGATGGTGCCCAATTAAAATAAAACCGCACAAGATTTCAATTAAATATGCACTAATTATACCCGTTACTCGTAGAGTAAAAGGGTATATTGTATTCGTGCAAAAGAATGTAACAGCTAGAAGGAAGCTTTTCCGACCCTATAAAGTATATATATTCTTGTTCAGGATCACTAGCCGAGTCGATCTAGCCATGTCCGTCTGTCCGTCTGTCTGTCTGTCCGTATGAACGCTGAGATCTCGGAAAATATAAAAGCTAGAAGATTGGCATTTTGCATGCAGATTCTAGGAGTTCCTACGCAGCGCAAGTTTGTTTCAAAAAGGTGCCACGCCCCCTTTAACGCCCACAATCGCTTATATTCGATTTTAAAAATTTAAATAATTCGGAAAAGTAAAAATGCAGTTTTATTGTGTTTATCAATACCTATCGAAATGTAGAAGAAATTTTTCAAATCGGACCATTCGTTAAAAAGTTATGCGTGATCTCCATCTCCCTCGCACTCCCTTTACCTGAGTAACGGGTATCTGATAGTCGGGGCACCCGACTATAGCGTTCTCTCTTGTTTTATTCTAAAAAACACCAAGGCCTTAATTACAAAGTTTATGTTTAAGATTATTTGGTTGGGCAGGCAGACCGATTTGTCAGTGCCTTTTAACAGCGAAAGTATAAACGAAGAGAATGGGCAGGCGATCTGCGACCGTGCCTTCAGCGAGCGAGTACAAAATCAAAACTGAACTTAAGTAGATGCTTGCCGTGGACAAAGGGCCAGGCAGCGATCGGCGAAGGAATTCAAAAGGAGTAGCAATTACAGTAATTGAAAGAGATGCCACGCAGGGCAAATAGAAAAGGCAAAAACAAACATCGAGAATTCAATTTTCGTTATGATTAGAAACTTTAAGAATTTATTTAGGCTGCGGCATGACCGAACATTTTTATTTCTTTTAATTTTTCGATTTTCCTATGGGAGCTACATGATGTGTCCGATTTTAATTTACTTAAAACCACAATTCCAAAGTATTGAAATATTACCAAATCTTTAAAACTTAGGGACTGGTTTGCGTAGAAACGGACGGACGGACAGACGGACCTGCCTAGATCGACTCTCCTGGTGATGCTGATCAAGAATATACATATATGCTTTATAGGGTCGGAAAAGTCTCCTTCACTGCGTTGCAAACTTTTGACTGAAATTATAGTATTCTCTGCAATGGTATAATAATTTATTTTGGGGTATTCTACAAAACCAATATAAATTCGACTGTCACATAAAGAAACTAAATCTTTTTAGAAATCAAAAAAAACTTTTTACCGACAATGATTCGTTGCCTGCTTTAGGTGCTTTGCCTAAATGTCTACCCAAACTATACAAGACTGTGTCGGATAGATCGCAGCACAAAATCAGATTTTGTGTGTGGACGATCTATTCGACTTGCGCGTCGGATTGCATGCCGAAAACGGATGACGGGCAATAGTCCACCCCGCTTTCGGTATACAGTGGCTCACAGCTTATTTCGTGCAGACGTAAACGCAAACTCATATGGCAAATTATACGTAATATGATAAATACTTAAATGCAGTTATGTTTGGTAGTATTTTGACATTTATTAAGGCACTTCATTATTGTTAAGTTCCATTACATAACACTAAACTAACTTAAAACTAAGAAAAACTAAAAATACTGACTTTTTTTAAGTCACAGCTTATTCTGTGCAAGGAACCTCATGTTGAATATATTGACTTTTAATTAAAAATAATTTTAAGTTTAAAAATAATGAAGTGCCCCTATAAATGCTATATATTATAAATGCTTTTTCATATTCAGTTTAGTTTGCCAGCTATACGAGTTTGAATTTTATGTTTACGCCTGGACGAAATAAGCTGTGAGCCACTGTTCCTACCAAAAGCTTATAGAAGTTTTCAAATTAAGCGAAGAATGTTTCTGTCATGATTTGCATTTCATCCGAACAAGTACATTTTTTTTTTAATTTTGCAATGCCCGGAAAACGAACTGAATTTGCGGTCATTCAGAAAGTTTATTTTGATTTATCGACAGGAAAACCCGCAAAAGAGGTGGCTAATTTGCATAATATTCAACTAAGAACAGTTTATAATATTAAAAAGCGCGTGGAAAAAGATGAAAGGCTGAACTTAAATAGTTCAAATGGCAGACCCAAAAAATTTTCGCGGAAAGACCGTGCGAAATTAAAAAAACATTTAAAAAAAAAGCACAGCCATCGAAAAATAGCCAAAGATCTTAACGTGAACCATGAGACAGTGAGAAAGGAAATATATAGGCTATTGTATTTGCCACATGTGGCAAGAACGAAACCCTTGCTGACTGCTGGCAATACTAAAAACCGTTTGAGATTTGGATTATTGAATTCTAATAAATCGCCGGAGTACTGGAAGGACGTCATTTTTTGTGACGAGACCAAAATAATTATGTATTATCATGCCGGAGCAGCAAAAGATGGGAAACCAAATACAGTCCACCAGGCGAACAATATTGTGCCAAAAGTCAAAATTGGGAAACTTTCAGTTATGGTGTGGGGCTGTATATCATCCGAAGGTTGGAGAGATAAGTATATTTGACGATATAATGACCAAGGAATTCTATTTATACATTTTAAAAATTAAATTGACCAGAAGTGCCCAAAAATTTTGCTTCGTTGATCCCGAAAACAGAAGTAAACTCAAATTCAAGCTGTACCAGAGCGATTATCCGGAGCACAAATCCCATGACTGCCGCTCCTGGACACTTTATAACTGCAGAGAAGTTATTGACACGCCCCGCCCAGAGTCCAGACCTAAATCCTATCGAAAATTTGTGGGCATTACTTAAGAAAAAGGTAGCAAAACGCTGCCCCACTTCTAAGCCTGACTTGATAAAGTGTATTAATGAAGAGTGGCAGAAAATACCTGATTATTACGATGTAAACAAATTAATTTCGTCGATGCCCCGTCGCCTCAAAGCAGTAGTTGAGGCTAATGGCGGGCGTGCTAAATATTAGCCAATCATATCTCGTCTATCAAAGTGCAGTCAAAAAGCGAACGTGATCGGGGATCTGAAACCGAAAAAGGGTCCGGGCAGTGACCTAATAACACCAAAAATGATAATTGAACTTCCAAACTCTGCTATTGAGGCAAATAGTTTACAAATAACTTTTCAATGGGATCATACGTCTCGGCTACTATCCGAGCAAATGGAAAAAATCTACTATCGTAATGATACCGAAGCCCGGAAAAGACCACACAATTCCTTCATCCTACATACCAATAAGTTTACTATCGTGTCTGTCTAAATTGTTCGAAGTATGCCTTCTTACACGCATAATACCATATCTGGAAGCACACAATGTTATCCCGGCACATCAATTTGGCTTCCGTCAAAGACACGGTACAATCGAACAAGTTAACAGAATAACATCAGAAATTCGCTCTGCCTTTGAGAATCGGGAATTTTGCAGCGCAATATCTCGGCGTCCACCTAGAAAGACGACTAACCTGGAGAAGACACATCAAATGCAAGAAACTACATCTAAAACTAAAAGCCAGCAGCTTCCACTGGATATTAAACATTCGATCGCCCCTGCGTCTGGACTACAATTCCTGCTCTACAACTCTACCCTCAAGCCTATGTGGACATATGGCGCCCAGCTATGGGGGAACGCGAGCAGCAGCAACATGGAAATCCTCAGGACTATCACTGGGGCACATTGGTGTATTCGCAACCACAGACACCTCGGTATCTTGCAGTAAAAGATGAAATTGACAAACAAAAGACGACCTACAAACAAAAACTCTCCGTGCACCCAAATCATCTCGCAAGAGGCTTGTCTCGGGTTTCCAGCAGAACCCGCCTTCAACGCAACGACCTTCCAACCCAGCAATAATTCTCAGGTCCGCATTACTCAGCACCAGTCTTATGACTGTTAGTTAGATTACTATAAGATTTGATACACTTATTGTTAGTATCCGAAAGGAGAAGATTCAATAAATAAATAGCAAAGCAATAAAAAAATAATATTATATCTCATTATAACAAAGATATAGTCATTTAAAAACAAATGTTTGGCTTTACAAATAATTTAATAAATATTCTTGACCTTAATTTGTCTTTTTATTTGTACATTTTTATTTAATAAACTCATAAATATAAATGACTAGCAGGGTGCCCGCAGCTTCGCTTGCGATGTCTTATGTTTGCATTATACCTGTCTCCATACAGGAAGCTCTTAAATATTAAGACAATATTTTTTAAATAGTGCAATTTATGCAATGTTTATATCGAATAATAAGATAAAAAGCTACAAAAACGCATTTTATATATGTACAAAATGCAATTATGCTAATTGGTATATCACAATTGCACATAATTAAAAATAACCAAGTATTCATTTAAATGTAAATCATTTATGACTTTACTAATAAAGAATAGTAAAAAACGAAACTAACTGGCATAACTCACCAAATTTTTTAGTTAACATCAGAGATATCAACAATTTGCACATTCTATAGAACAAATTAAAATTCCGAGAAAGGCGAACTAAAATAATAATATTATTGCTCACATACGTTTATACACCAAAATACACGGTTATGCAAAGAAATTTTCTTGATACGACTCTGACCAAATTGAACGTTTCCCCGTTAACTTCTTCTTTTGCGCACTTGCTACACTCTTTCCTCTCTCTCTATCTACTTCGATCTCCCGCTCTTATGTTTCCTAACAGCGCGTGGCAAAACACTGTAAAAATAAACACCACAAAAAACAATTTGAATGGCATATTTTTACTACACTATCAAAAACCGGGCCAAATAGATTTTCGCCAAAAAAACGGCTTTTGAGAATTCTGACAGCAATAACTGTAAAGAGCACTTAAATTCGATAATGATCTAGATAGCTAGAGCTTTGGTGAAACCATCAAATGAATCGTTAAAGCTTAAGGAAAAACTTTACCGAAGGAATTTTTGATACTCAGTTTAGAAGTGCCATTTTTCGACGTTTGAAGATATTTTTGGCTAAATTGTAATTTTAGAACGGGTGTTCAAAATAGTAAAATGCCTTAAATCTAAGCAGTCAAATTTAAACATTTATAAGGTTTTAAACTATTTTTTGGCGAAAATACGGATTCGATTGGTTAAACCCTTTAGCATCCAGAATTTTTGAAAGGAAAATTGACCTTTTTTCCAATAGGAAGCGATTGGAGCCACTTGGGGAGCCCCAATAAATCTTAGCAAATCAGTTTAAAGTTATTAGAATGTCATAAAAATGCATATTAATATTGTTAACCAGTGGTTTTGACTATACATATATAGAGATGAATGAATTCCCTTGGTTGATCGAATACGTGTGTGTATTTCTGTGTGGGCTTTTGCATATGTATATTTCATTCTTTTGAGTGTATTTGTTTTTGAACATGTTCAAGAAATTACTATTTGGCATTGGGTTTGCGAAAATATATGTATGTAGTTATACCAACTTTAATTATTTTTTGTAATGGTATTTCGAAGAAAAAATGACAATCATGAAGCAGAGTCAGGGGGTGGAAAAGAGATGGAGATATGTATGTATATATGTATATGCAAGCGTATGCTGGATAAGACGGCTACTTTTTAATCGGGTATTAAAAATAGTAAAAAGTTAAAAATTGAAGCCGTCATATTTTTTAAACATTTATTATGCTTTTAACTATTTTTTAACGAAAACACGGTATCGATTGGTTTAACGGTTTAGCGTACAGGATTTCATTTTCTAATTAAATGAGTTTGGGGCACTTTGGTGGGGGGTGGGTCACTAATAACTATAAACTAAAGTCTACAGAAATTAAAACCGTATTAAAGCTCATTTTATATTTTTAAGGAAGTGCAGGGAAATGCAAGGCAGAGGGAGAGGGAGGGAGACGGAATCATTTGTTGACAATTTGTATGAAAATGCAGAGAGAGATAGCAATATGCAGGCAGAAAACGTATGATGCTTATGGAGTAGAGAGCTGCACGGCTGCACTCAAATTTTTGTACTCAGTACTCTTGAGTTGTGTACTCTAATTTGAGCACAACGCATTCAGCTGATCGAGTTCGCATCGCACTGTATTCTCATTTGAGCGCAATTTTGAGTATTCATATGAAATGGCATTGAATGAATGTGTGTGCCAAACGGAATAAATGAATGAATGAAGCATAGAATTGACTGAATACTCAGTATACAATTTGTGCGCCGCTTTGTCATGATGCATTTATTGATTTCATGGAAGTCCAAAAAGCTACTACCTTAATAAATCAAATAGACAAGGAAATAAACGGTTATTGTAACACAAGTGTAATTTTTTCAGATAGTTTTGATTGCCTTAGTTGGTGGACCGATCATAAAAAATGTTCCCCCTTTTATTCAATACTAGTTGTAAGATTTTCTGTATACCAGCAACTAGCGCGGCTTCTGGGAGAGCGTTTTCTGGTGCCAGAAACTTAATTACTGAAAAACGCTGCAGTGTATCAAAAAATCCAGAAAGCATAAATAAAATTATGTTTCTACATTTTAATATAAATAATATTTAATAAGGAAAAATTAATAATTAGTTTTTAAGCGAAATATACATACATGAAATGAAAATAAACATTGTATTATTGTCTCTTATTTAATTTCTCAATAGTAAATAAAGCTCACGTAAAAGGAAACAATGCGTCATTCATCGCACTCACTATTTTTACCCGGTTCTTTCGGCATTCAATTCATTTATATGTAAATCATTTATGACTTTACTAATAAAGAATAGTAAAAAACGAAACTAACTGGCATAACTCACCAAATTTTTAAGTTAACATCAGAGATATCAACAATTTGCACATTCTATAGAAAAAATTAATGTTCCGAGAAAGGCGAACTAAAATAATAATATTATTGCTCACATACGTTTATACACCAAAATACACGGTTATGCAAAGAAATTTTCTTGATACGACTCTGACCAAATTGAAAGTTTCCCCGTTAACTTCTTCTTTTGCGCACTTGCTACACTCTTTCCTCTCTCTCTATCTACTGCGATCTCCCGCTCTTATGTTTCGCTCTCTCTATGTGTGAGTTCGATGAGTTGAGTACAGCGGCGGCGCACACATTCATTCACATTCATTGCAATTCGCAGCCGAATTCATTCAACTCATTGGCAGATGAATGTCTCATAAGCCGTTTTGAATGCGGCCGTGCAGCCCTTTACTGGTCACCGAGTTCATGGCCCGCGGCATCCAGTGCGCCCTCGAGGGCCTGCTCCTCGCCGAGGAGTGGGCGGAGCGCAACTGCGTGTTCGGTGTGGAGCGGGCTCGCCTGGAGACCGGGGAGCTGCACGTGCGCAACCGGATGACGGGACGCATCTTCTTCACGCGGTACCCGCAGCTCTTTGACTACTTTCACGGCGCACTCCAGCGGGAGTCGGCTCAGATGGACTCGATCGAGCGGGCCAGCGGAAACGGGAGCAGGAAGCGGAGGCAGGCGGTCCAGCTGGAGGCCATGCTGCTCATGCTCAGCCGTCTGTATCCATCCTCGCTGGAGGGAGCCGAGCCAACGCTGAATGTGAGTGGCTTAGGGGATTAAACTGGCATTCTGATATCTTGTTTGTATCCCATACAGCTGAGCGAGTTTGTGCCCTTCCTGATAAAGATCTGCCACTCGCACGATTTGATGACACGCGAAAGAGCTGCTTTGGTGGTCGCCAACTTTGTCAGCCAGGAGCAGGCGCTGGCCGAGATCAGGCGCATCGTGGTGGAGCTCAAGGCGCTGCAGCTTAGGTTGGAGGTCAGTTGGTTTTCTGGTGTCTTTAAGCTGCTTCTCCAACAAAGCCTTCCTCCCATCTTTGCAGATCCTCAAGGAACGCCCCACCCTGGACGCAAATCTCGTGCACGGGCAGTTGCTCCTTCTGCTCTACCTGCACCGCTTGGTTCGTTGGACGCGTCCTCAGCTGCACACCCTCGCATCTCTCGCAGCTCCGATGCTCCAGTGCGACGTGTGTGCGTTCGGCGCGCTGGTGGATGTGATGGTGGCCATCATGGAGGATGCCGTCGATCCGGGTCTGGTGGACTTCCAGCTCCTGGATGCGATCGCTGCCGTATACCGACTGGATCATAAGGAGGTCTACAGGCGCTGCCAGGGGCTGGGAATCTTGATGCGGTTCTACCAGATCTTTGGCCTGCATCTGCATCGACTGCACGGGATTTCCCAAGGAATGGTGCAGCACATGGTCGAGGATCTGGCCGAACCCTTCTGGGCCCTGGACGAGCTCAAGGTGGAGCTATGGCTGTACATCCTGCTGCAGAGGAGCCTGGGCGAGGAGCACCCGCTGGTCAGCGAGCTGGACGTCGAGCACTTCCAGTTTTCGGGCGACATTCGGCGCTACTACAAGACCCTCAGCGCCGAGGAGCGGCAGGAGATCGGCGATCAGCTGCATCAATCCCGGGCCATTCGCTCCTGCGTCCTGCAGACGAGCACCTCGACCACCCGCCACTAGAGCCTTCAGCTCGTCGGCCGCCTGGTCGCCTTGCAACCCCTGCTGAAGGAGCCAGCACTGGAGCTGGATCAGCTGGTCCGCCGCTGCTCAGAGGCGCACTCCAGTCACCAGGAGCCGGGACTGGTACTGGGCCTGAAGCGACTGATCGGGGAGAGGGAATCTCTGGAGCGGAAGCACTGGCTGCCCCTGCTGAACTACGCCCTGCGCCTGGTCGCTCCCGTCCAGCCGGTCTACCTGCGTCACCAGGCGGCGGAACTGTGCGAGTTGCTCGTTCGCAGCCGGCCAAAGGATCAAATGGGCTTGGGCACCGCGGACGTGGACGTGGAGGTGGTCGGGCGCTTTGCCAGACTGGTGCTGCTGGACGAGGCCGAGTGGGTGCGGCATGGGGCTGCTCAGCTGGTGTGCAGCGCCAAATTTAGGAGCGAAATTCAACAGGAGGAGGCGGCCATGTCAAGGGAGATATTGCCCAGTGCCCTGACTCCGGAGTTCCTGAAAGCGATGCTGGGGAATCTGGAAGAGCAGGCCGGCCATTCGGCCTTTCTGCTTCGTCTCTTCCACCTCATCGCCGAGCCCTTCCTGGCCTCTGAAGCGAAGGATTCCGAGCTGAGCATTCACGAGGATGGGGATGTGGAGGTGTTCGACAAGCAGGAAATCAACCTTTACTGCGAGCCGCTGCTGGTTCGGGCGCAGTTCGGAAAGAGCCAGGAGCTGATGGCTGCCATTGAAGCCCTGGGACTTCCCTCGGACTTAGTATCGGGTTAGCTCTGGAATGGAGACAGGTGCTGGCACCTGGAGCGTGCAATGCAAGAGCATTTTATGTGTGCAAGCTAGTATGTACGTAACTTCTTGAACCAGAACCATTCGGCTTCTCAGACAGAAAAAGTGTCAGTCAAAAATAGTTTAAGAAAGCATTTAAAAAGCTTCACAACAAAAAAAATAAATTAAATTGTACTACGTACGTATTCCTTCCATTACCGCCTGTTTTATAGTAAGGAAATACTTTGTTTTTAAAATATGTTTTTGTTTTGCTTCACTGACAATCTTCACGAACTTGTTAAAATACATAATGTGACTGGTGAATTTAAGTAGTAAGTTAAAACTCTTAATAATAAAAAAAACAAAACGACTACATTTCGATTTTTATGCTTATATAATATTACTAAAAACAATGAAGTTAAGTCGATTTTGAGCTGTATGGCAGCTATATGATACTGTTGTCTAATTTTGCCAAAACTGAAAGCGCAATTCTGATTTAGTAAATAAGTACTTATCTCAAAAAAATATTTTGATAAATAGAAAAACAGCAAAATATTTTTTTTTAATTTTTATTTCTTTTAATTTTTCGATTTTCCTATGGGATATAGGTGTCCGGTTTTTATACCCTTGCAGAGGGTATTATAATTTCAGTCAAAAGTTTGCAACGCAGTGAAGGAGACATTTCCGACCCTATAAAGTATATACATATATTCTTGATCAGTATCACCAGGAGAGTCGATCTAGCCATGTCCGTCTGTCCGTCCGTCTGTACGTCTGTCCGTCAGTTTTAAAGCTATCTGCTTGAAGCTTTCCCAAAAGTTGTCTTTCTATTGCAGGTAGTATATAAGGCGGAACGAGCCGGATCGGGCGACTATATCATATAGCTGCCATATAACTGAACGATCGGAAAAGCCATAACGTTGGTGTTTTTTAAAGTTAGGAAGTTGAGATTTTCTATGGGTTTTATTTTTGGCCAATCAATCCGACCTACCAAATTTCATAAGGATCGGCTGACTATATCCTATAGCTGCCATATAACTGAACGATTGGAAATGCCATAACTTTGGTATTTTTAAAGTTAGGAAGTTGGGACTTTTTATGAGTATTAAGAATACATCATATGAATAATTTTGAAGAATATAATTTACAGAATATTCTGCAAGGGTATATCAACTTCGGCTACGTCCGAAGTTAGCTTTTCTTTCTTGTTATTTAATTAAACACACAATTCCAAAGTATTGAAATATCACCAAATCTTTAAAACTTAGGGACTAGTTTGCGTAGAAACGGACGGACGGAGGGACGGACGGACGGACCTGCCTAGATCGACTCTCCTGGTGATGCTGATCAAGAATATATATGCTTTATAGGGTCGGAAAAGTGTGTAAGCTATTGACATAAATTTTTCCAAGTCTTATTATTTACACATACCTTAATCAGGGTAAAAGCGCTTGTCGATCGGACGTCTATTTCTTATAGCTTCCGTAGGAAAAATTGTTAAGGGCTGCAAAAATATCCGTTTTTTTCCTATTTGTATATGACATTTTTGAAGTATGAAGGCTATTGACATGAAACTATGCAATTTATCTAATTTATTTATGTATACCTTATTCTCGCTACTTTTTCAATTTTAGCAATTTCGGCAAAGTCTGCAAGGCTATTGAAACTTCGGCTTGCCGAAATTAGCTTCCGTCCCCGTTTTTATTCGAAAGATAATCCTGTAACGGTCCTGCTGTGCTGAGATAGTTCCACGGTGTCCAGGTGTTCGTTCCAACATTTTGATTTATGTCAGGAGTGGTTGTTGTAAGAGTTGGACCCGGTTCCCAGAGTATGACACGTGCGGGGTTAGGTGAAATTGAAGGGTATTACGTTTATTCAACTTAATTTTACAGAGTAAATAAATACGTCGGCGTGGTCGTGAGCCGCTACTGGTCGTCCTTCGGTAGTTGGCGTCCTATGGCCCATATGTGGGCGAGAAAGAAGGGCTTTGGGTTGCGCCGGAAAGTATGCTCCGGTAGATATGGTTGTGCCGGAGCGCATGCCTCGGCCACGGGGTCTAGACCAGGATATGTTTCCCCTTACGTCTAGGTAGGTACGTCCCGAGACCACTGAGGTCTGCCAGGGTGAGAGAAGGTTTGGAGGCCACTAAGGTCTTCCATGTTATGGGAGAAAGTTCGGAGACCACTTAGGTCTTCCAGGTGATGAGAGAAAGCTTGGAGGCCACTTAGGTCTTCCAGGTTATTAGACGAGTCGCACCCCGAGCGGGTGATCGACTCGGTGAACCGATTTCTGCCATATGACCGCCACGGCTGGCTCGGATGTAGTCTAATCTGGACTTTTTCCAACATTTGTGGTCGTATATTGGCAATAACACGGCGAATAAATGGTCAAGCGTTTGTGACTTTTCCGAATAGACCAATGACTTTATATAGCCCCACAGATAGTAGTCTAGCGGTGTTAAATCACAAGAACCATTATTTTCGAAATAAAATTGCACTATTTGAAAGCGTTGTTCAGGCGTGAGTCTATTCATGATAAATTGCCAAACCAAAGTGAGAATAAATCACTTGATAGCTGTTAAATCGGTCGCCATCTTTAACAGTAATGCCAACTTAAAATTCTATACCTCTAAAAAAACACCATTTACGTCTCATGTTGCAGCGGCTTTTCCTAGCGAGTCAGTCGGTGACTTTCGGATTCTATTCTTATCTTGTTTGTTTTTGGTATACAGTGGCTCACAGCTTATTTCGTGCAGACGTAAACGCAAACTCATATGGCAAATTATACGTAATATAATAAATACTTAAATGCAGTTATGTTTAGTAGTATTTTGGCATTTATTAAGGCACTTCATTATTGTAAAGCTCCATTAGATAACACTTAAACTAAGAATAACTACAAATACTGACTTTTTTTATGTCACCGCTTATTTCGTGCAAGGAACTTCATATAACTTTATTAACTTAAATTAAAAGTAAATATATTATATAAAAGAAGTCAGTATTTTTAGTTCTTAGTTTTAAGTGTTATCTAATGGAGTTTAAAAATAATTAAGTGCCCTTATAAATGCTAAAATACTTCCAAACATAACTGCATTTAAATCCTTTTCATATTCAGTTTAGTTTGCCAGCTATACGAGTTTGAATTTTATGCTTACGCCTGGACGAAATAAGCTGTGAGGCACTGTACCTACCAAAAGCTTATAGAAGTCTTGAAATTAAGCGAACAATGTTTCAGTCGTAGTTTGAATTTCATCCGAACAAGTACATATTTTTTTTAAATTTTGCAATGCCCGGAAAACGAACTGAATTTGAGTTCATACAGAAAGTTTATTTTGATTTATCGACAGGAAAAACCGCAAAAGAGGTGACAAATTTGCATAATATTCAACTAAGAACAGTTTATAATATTAAAAAGCGCGTGGAAAAAGATGAAAGGCTGAACTTAAATAGTTCAAATGGCAGACCCAAAAAATTTTCGCGGAAAGACCGTGGGAAATTAAAAAAACATTTAAAAAAAAATCACAGCCTTCGAGAAATAGCCAAAGATCTTAACGTGAACAATGAGACAGTGAGAAAGGAAATATATAGGCTATTGTATTTGCCACATGTGGCAAGAACGAAACCCTTGCTGACTGCTGTCAATACTAAAAACCGGATGAGATTTGGTTTATTGAATTCTAATAAATCGCCGGAGTACTGGAAGGACGTCATTTTTTGTGACGAGACCAAAATAATGATATATCATGACGGAGCAAAAGATGTGAAACCAAATACAGCCCTCCAGGATAAAAATATTGTGCCAAAAGTCAAAATTGGGAAACTTTCTGTTATGGTGTGGGGTTGTATATCATCCAAAGGCGTTGGAGAGCTGCGTATATTTAACGATATAATGACCAAGGAGTTCCATTTGGACATTTTACAAAATGAATTGACCAGAAGCGCCCAACATTTTGGCTTCGTTGATCCCGAAAACAAAGGTAAAATCAAATACAAGCTCTACCAGAACGATAATCCGGAGCACAAATCCCAAGTCTGCCGCTCCTGGACATTTTATAACGGCAGAAAAGTTATTGACGGGCCCGCCCAGAGTCCAGATCTAAATCCTATCGAAAATTTGTGGGCATTACTTAAGAAAAAGGTAGCAAAACGCTGCCCTACTTCTAAGCCTGACTTCATAAAGTGTATTAATGAAGAGTGGAAAAAAATACCTGATTATTACGATGTAAACAAATTAATTTCGTCGATGCCCCGTCGCCTCAAAGCAGTAGTTGAGGCTAAGGGCGGGCGTGCTAAATATTAGCCAAATATATCTCGTCTATCAAAGTGCAGTCAAAAAGCGGACCCCTTTCCATAGCCGCTGTCTACTGCCCTCCTCGCTTTACAATTACTGAAGGACAATTCATGGATTTTTACAACTTGCTTGGAGATCGCTTCATAGCAGCAGGAGATTATAATGCCAAACATACCCACTGGGACTCCCAAAGGAAGGCAATTATATAATGCAATTATAAAACTAAACAACAAATTGGACTATGTTTCCCCAGGTAGCCCCACGTACTGGCCAGCAAAAAAACATTCCACGCAATATAATAAGCGCTCGCCAGTGCTAATAACTCTTCTTCAAAGCCCAGAAACTACAGATCACCACCAGAGACTGACATCGCACAGAACAAACTGGTTAATATACAAAATGTATGTAAGTTCTCACATCGAACTAACCCCGCAGCTCAACATCGAAGAGGACATCGAAAGATCCACTGATGCTCTTGAAGATGTACTCGTGGCAGCAGCCACTATTTCAATACCACACTCGAAGGACGTGCAAATCAAGCATTTCAAAACTAATGTGCAATTGGAACAGCTTGTACTGGAAAAGAGGCGTCTGCGACGTGCTTGGCAAACCAATAGATCGCCATCTTCAAAACAACGCCTTAAGGAAGCAACTCGCATACTAAACCGAGCCCTGAAGAAAGACGCTGAAAATGCACAACTGCGGTACATCGGAAAACTTTCGCCAACCAGTACAAAACATCCTCTGTGGAGGGCTCACCCAAATCTGAGCTCTCCAATCGAAACAGTCACTCCGATAAGAAACCCATCAGGTAGCTGGGCCCGCAGCGACGAAGATAGAGCCGAAACTTTTGCTTCACATCTCCGAAGCGTTTTCCAGCCGAACCCTGCCACTGGTCCATTTCTCCTACCACAAATTGAATCCGAAACTATATCCTTTCCAACGTTGCTTCAGCCAAAAGAGATAGCGAAAGGGATCGGAGATCTGAAACCGAAAAAGGGTCCGGGCAGTGACCTAATAACACCAAAAATGATAATTGAACTTCCAAACTCTGCTATTGAGGCAAATAGTTTACAAATAACTTTTCAATGGGATCATACGTCTCGGCTACTATCCGAGCAAATGGAAAAAATCTACTATCGTAATGATACCGAAGCCCGGAAAAGACCACACAATTCCGTCATCCTACAGACCAATAAGTCTGTCTAAATTGTTCGAAATATGCCTTCTTACACGCATAATACCATATCTGGAAGCACACAATGTTATCCCGGCACATCAATTTGGCTTCCGCCAAAGACACGGTACAATCGAACAAGTTAACAGAATAACATCAGAAATTCGCTCTGCCTTTGAGAATCGGGAATATTGCAGCGCAATATCTCGGCGTCCACCTAGAAAGACGACTAACCTGGAGAAGACACATCGAATGCAAGAAACTACATCTAAAACTAAAAGCCAGCAGCTTCCACTGGATATTAAACATTCTATCGCCCCTGCGTCTGGACTACAATTCCTGCTCTACAACTCTACCCTCAAGCCTATCTGGACATATGGCGCCCAGCTATGGGGGAACGCGAGCAGCAGCAACATGGAAATCCTCAGGACTATCACTGGGGCACATTGGTATATTCGCAACCACAGACACCTCGGCATTCTTGCAGTAAAAGATGAAATTGACAAACAAAAGATGACCTACAAACAAAAACTCTCCGTGCACCCAAATCATCTCGCAAGAGGCTTGTCTCGGGTTTCCAGCAGAACCCGCCTTCAACGCAACGACCTTCCAACCCAGCAATAATTCTCAGGTCCGCATTACTCAGAAGATGGAATACACTTATTGTTAGTATCCGAAAGGAGAAGATTCAATAAATATATAGCACAGCAATAAAAAAACAAAATTATATCTCATTATAACAAAGATATAGTCATTTAAAAACAAATGTTTGGGTTTACAAATAATTTGTACATTTTTATTAAATAAACTTATAAATATAAATGATTCTTTGTGTCGTGAGCATGAACTGGTTGGTTTAGGGGGGTATGGTATTTAAATTTTTTGTTGCCTATTTTTTTTTTTCTGAATGCACAACATTTGAAGAATATTTCGTTACAATTTTAGATTGATCCGAGTAAAACTTCCGAAGTTATGGGTAGTTGAACGTAGGTGAGTTAGCTCGTTATGTATTCGATTTTTGGGTGTCTAAAAACTTTAAAACGCTCTCCTGAAAAGTTGCCATTTCAAAGTCGGTGAACACGATCCGGCAAGATCTACTGGACGAATCGTTTTGAAATTTTGCAGACTATTTCTGTACCTAAATCCTCAGGTACTGACGTCGAGTTTTTTTTTCTGATTATTTTTCGTTTTATAATAACTAATATATCGAATTTTTAGGCTAAAATCACGTTTTTGACTTCAAAGTGTTACCAAAAATCTAAAAATTGAATAAAAAAAAAAACTCAACGTAGTTACCTTTAGAAACATCTTAACTAAAAAATAATTTTTGTTTTGTTTTTTTTTTGATGATCCTGTTCACCGCAAAACTCATTTTCTTGGGTGCGCCTACGGAGCTTGGCTGCGACCGGATCATTTTTTATTTTTTCGATGAAAATTTGTGAAAACATAGTTTAAATGTTGTGCTTTGATACGCTTTTAAAATAATTAATCTGACATTAACTGTATCGTGTGACAAAATTCATGAAAATAGTCCTTTGTTGGCCGAATTAACCATTTTGTTATGTCCTCATTCCTTACAACATTTTGACGGCGCATTTACAATGGTTCGGAGTCTCGGCTTTGCAGCCTTTGCACTCGCATGATATTTAAGTCGGACGCCGTACCCCATATTTGCATGCAATAGGTCATGGACGTGGAGGTCATTGACGTGCAGATCAGAATTTTATTTCTGAGGCTCAGATGACTCGCTGCTCTAAGCATCCAATAAGCAATTCCTAAGCTTACTACGGCATGTTGCTGCTATTTTGAAGGTGTGTTGCCTCCATGTGAGCCGCTTGTCGAGGATCAATCCAAGATACTGCGCCTGAGGGGATTGAGATGCCTTAGGGAGAAGTTGCAATGTTGCGATTTATGTCCGTTTATGCTTATATTCCACCTATTCGTCCACCCGCTGTACAGGTCCAAGAAGCTTTGGGTAATTCTGGAGGCCTCGATTCGAAACGGAGAGGTTGCGATGAAGGCTGAGTCGTCAGCTTACCTTGCCAGGAGGATACCAGGATCTCTGGGATTTGGCAAGTCAGAGGTGGAAAGGGTGTGGTACGCCAGCTCGTATGCATCTTATAGATCTTTTTCCGGCTCTCATTTCTAGCAGATATGTTTTGAGGTCCGATTTTGACAAAAGTAAAAGCTTAATTCTGATATAGTAAATAATTACTATATATCATATTAATATTTAAAAAATAGAAAAGCAGCAATATAACATTGTTTTTGTCCTATGGGAGCTACTTGATATAGATGTCTGATTTTAATTTAATTAAAACAGTAATTCCATGGTATTTAAATATTACCAAATCCTAAGAACAAAAAAAAAATTAAAAAAACAAAGTTATACTCTTTCAAATTTTTTTTCCGATTGTTCCTATGGGAGCTATATGATATAGTCGCCCGGCTCGTTCCGACTTATATACTACTTGCAATAGAAGACAACTTTTGGAAAAGTTTTCAGCAGATAGCTTTAAAACTGAGTTTGTGTACAAACGGACGGACAGACGGACATGCCTAGATCGACTCTTCTGGTGATGCTGATCAAGAATATTTATACTTTATAGGGTCGGGAATATCTCCTTCACTGCGTTGCAAACTTTTGACTGACTACCCTCTGCAAGGGTATAATAATTTATTTCGGGGTATTCTACAAAACCAATGTAAATTCGATTTTCACATAAAGAAACTGAATCTTTTTAGAAGGAAATGGGAAATTGCACAAAAAACTCTTTACCGACAATTGGTATAAAAATATAATAATATATTGTTAATAAATTATGTACCGAGAGTATAAACTGACTTAAATACTGAAATAGAAAGAGAGAGCATTACCGAGTAAACGGAAAACAAACGAAAAGTTTTATAAATTTTAAAACGACCTACGAATATTTTATAAAACATTCATGTTAAAAAGAAAGCAGGTGGAAATTTATATACCCTTGCTATCACTGCAGAAAATTGTATTAGTCAAAATACTAGTCCTGTTCCCATTTATACGAATATTTATTGAAAACAACGTAGTTATACGGACTTTTATAGATTTTCATTTTGTGATATAGATATTTTGAAGATGAGGTCTTCAACGTTATGCCGGATTTCCTTTTATTTTTAATTTCTAATTTTCCGATTTTTCCTATGTCAGCTTACCATATAGTCGTCCGATTTTTATCAAAACGAAGATATAGTTTTTATTCTTGTTACTTGTTTTTTGTTTTCGTTGAAAAGTATATCACAGGTTGTTTTCTATCTTGTAAAATGTATATATTCTTGATCACGATCACTAGCCGAATCGATCTAGTCTGTTCGAATAAACAAAGGGCTCTCGGCAAATATACGAGCAAGAGATTTGGGATTTAACATGCAGATTATAGTTATAGCTGCAGTGCAAGTTTCGGACACAAATGTGTAGATATGTATAGATTCTATCTATATCTATCGACACAACAACAATTTTACATTAAATTTACAATTATTTCACAAGCAATTACGAAATGAAGTTCAACATAGTCAATAACGAAAGAAAACCTTAGTATACCCTAACGCCAGATGGTGGCAAATCTATTTTGTTTGCCATACCAATAGAATTCCAGTTTCGTAAATCGGATTTCGCTTAAGAATATCAACACGATTTTATTGAATTATAAAACTAAATATGTCGCTCAGTCGATGGTTTATCAGACACCGATAAGGCAAAATCGCCCTACTGATCTCTGCGAGGTGCGACTCAGCTGCTTGAATCCGTCTCGAAGGATCAACACGAACCGGCAGAAGGAGACCAACCCAGAAATGAAAGTGGAATGGGTCCGCGCCTACGAGATGAACGTGGAGTTGTCGCCGTTGGCAGAGACCGGGGCGAACTGGACGAGCGCTTTGATCCGACGGAGTAGAGAGGCGTTGAAGCCCTTGCACTTGACCGTGTACTCCTCGCTGGCCGTGATTAGCTGCGTGCAGAAGGTCTCGTTGAAGGTGGAGATGAGCAGCTGCTTGAGCTGCAAAATCTCGTCCTGCGAGGCGTTTAGCACAGACACGTTGTTGCCGTTGTCCAGGATGCTCTCGTTGATGGCGTTTCGGTTCTCGTTAGCGTAGACGACGGCGTTTCGCAGGTAGAAGTCCAGATGGATCCACAGCAGGTACAGGTTCTGCTCCGCTATAAAGACCGCCTGCATCAGTTCACTGCGCTTCTCGTTGTGTCGCTGGCTCAAGTCCATGTAGCTTTGCTTGCCTTCGGGGGAAACCGGCATGGTTAGTTTGGAGGTGGACACACATGCGAGTGTGGACTACTCACCGTTGGGGCCAAAGCTGATGTTGGGCAGGGAGGCCCGCTGTTGCAGCAGATTGTCGGCAATGGACTTCTGCGAGAGGTAGTACCCGATGGAGCCCTTCAGCTGGTTGAGGATTGTATGCATGATGGCCGTCAGCTTCTTGCTGTCCATTTTGCCGGTGCTTTGAATAGATAGAAAGACAATTCAATAAGTATTAACTAATTACTTGTTAATAACTGGGAATGTAAATTCTTTGAAATAAATGTAAATGAGTTCCGAAGTTTACTAAAGAATTACACCTATGTGCTCTCTCTAAGTCAAGCGATTTCAAACATAAGATTGTTTTTTTATAATTTATATTCGAGCTGTCTGGTGTGTGGCTCAGAAAGCTGCGGATCCGTCACAGACGCTTTTTTCAGGACAATCCTGTACTTAGCTAGTTAGGACTTACAGTGGCGTCACGTCATTGATCATAGTGGTTAGCAAGTACTTGGAAGTCATGCTGTCTTTGACATGGCTGGTGACCGCGTTGCGGCAGTAGAGCGACAGGTTGGCGGCAGTGTCCAGGAAGTACTTGACACGCAGGGTTTTCGAGCTCTCGGCCTGCTCGCTGTGCTCCTTATCCTGCTGCAGCATCCGCCGAATGGTGGCCTCGCTGACGGAGAAGCGCCCAAAGACTACGATCATTAGCTGCTGCAGGCGGCCCAGACGGTTGCGCAGCTCCAGATCGTTCTCCACATCCAGGCTGTCCTCCAGAGCGGTCACCTCGTGCGTAGTGGTGCGGGCGAATAGATTGGTGATGGCGGCCAGCTGCTGCAGATGGCCCAGGTCCATGAACGGGGTGGCCGTGCGCAGCATCGCCTCCACCATGTCGATGTGGGCGAACAGGAAGTTGAGGACCTGCAGGGCGGCGGAGTTGTTGCGCGATCCCAACGAGTTGACGATGGCGTCGCAGAGGGCCAGTGCCGGCAGCAGGATTGCCCGGAAGCGCTCGTCGATGGCCGGCAGGAAGGCCTGCGGCTCGTTCCGCTTCAGCTCGCTGGCCTTGAGGTCGGGCTGCAGGTCGTAGACCCGCATATTCGACAGCACGCCCAGCGCCCGCTCGGCGAGGAGCAGTCGGGCGCCCACTTTCGTGTTCGCCATCCGCGTGAGGAAGGCCATCCGCGACTCGTACACGTAGAGCGCTCGCAGATGGTCCGGCACTGGCTGCAGGATCCCGCCGAGCGCCTCACTGGACTTGCCCAGACTGTCTAGCATGTGCTTGAGGTAGCCGCGCGTCGCCACGAAGTTGCTCAGCGTGCTCACCGCATGCAGCTCGGAGATCATGTCCAGACAGGCCAGCGCCAGCATCCGGCACACGTCGTGACCGGTCACCGCGTCGTGGCAGATGGTGTCGATCAGCTTCTCGCCGAACGTTCCGATCACGTCCGTGGCCATTACCTTCAGCCGCTGGCGGTCGTCCTGCCGAGATATCACCCTGCGATAGGATAAGGTAAAAGCTAAATTAGTGCCAAAATACTATATCACTGGTCTGAAGGATTATAGTTAAGGGATTGGGCCAAACTAAACACATTTACCAAACGTTAAATGTGTTAAATTTACCAAACGTTGGTAATAATACCAAACGAATTTGTGTTTTTAAAATTATTAAACAGCATGGCCAAGTGCAACCATTTCCGAAATCGCTGACGTGGTAGAGATTCGGAATCTATTAAAAAGTATTATTTCATCAATGTAAAAAATAAAGTAACATTTTTCAGTGTTAACTATTGGGAAAATTAATTTAATAATAAGCAGGGCTTAATGTCTATAGAGAGTAAATTATGCGGAGTCCAGCTTTAGCTTTGAACAATCCTTTGGGATATTTTCGGAGCAGTTTAGTAAGTTTTTTGCAGTACTTACGTTTCCTGGTACTCCAGCTGCTCGTCGGTGCGAAGCCGCTTCGCAATCCGCAGACAATTCAGCAGGGCGCTGTACAAGTTGATGCGCAGCTTCTGCGACTTCACCTCGCTGATCATGATCCACTCGACGAGGCTCTTGAGGATGAACCGCAGGTTGCTGCTGTTGGCTCCGGCACCGCTCTCCCTGGCACCGCCACCTCCGCCATCCGAGCCATTGGCCAGTCCGTGGCCAAGGCTCTTCTGCCCCAGAATCAGCTTGGTCGCCTGGGAGTCGGCGGCGTTGCCATTGGTCAGGGAGTCGTCGGTGGCCTGGTCCTCGAACCGCTGGTCCTCCACCTGGTAGCAGCAGTAGCGCAGGTTGGCCAGCAGCAGCAGCACCGTCTCGCTGACCTGGATCGAGATCTCGATGATGGGCTGGATGGGCTGCACCTTGATCAGAATCTTCTCGATGATGTCGACGATGTGCTGGCGGCGCAGGGCCACCGGCAGCACTGCCTCGGGCATGCTGCTGAAGAGCACCTGCACCAGCTGGCCCCACGCCTCCATGAAGGCCAGCGTGGCGCAGCGCTGCGTCCGCACTCGGTTGAGGTTGACGGCGTGCTTCAGCAGCAGCGTGATCTCCGTGGAGATGGCCTTCCGCTGTCCGCTGACGATGGTGCTCTGCACCATGCGCAGCTCGTCGTTGAGAATGTCGTGAAGCTTGCGCACGTTGATCAAGCTCGCCGGGGAATTGGCTGCGGCTTCTGCGGAGGACTCGCAGTCCCGGAGCAGTTGTTTGGTCAGCTGCTCGTCGAAGAACTCCAGTCGCGGCTGACTGAGCGTGTCTATCTCCAGGACGAGGCAATCGAGCAGCCTGTTGGCATGCAGTCCCTGCGACGTCTCCTGCAGCAACGGCGGCTTCAGGGCGCTGGCCCCAGTTCCCGGAGCTCCTGCTGGTCCCGAGCCCGATCCAGAGCCCGAGCCGTTTATCGATCCTCCGCCAGGCAACAGGTCCATGGCGAAGAAGGGCGCCGACTGCGTCATCAGGCTGTGACCGAGCTCCATCGGCAGCCCGTGGGCCGAGCGCTGTGCCTCCGAGCCGTTGCCCATTAGCAGAATGTCGCACAGCAGGTTGTAGCGCGTCGTCTGGCCATGTGTGGCCGCCAGCTTGACGTCGATGGAGACGCAGTTGAGCAGGTGGCTCATGGCGTGCAGCACGTGGTCCTCGCGGTGCTGGCGGAAGGGCAGGGAGTTGAGGTGGCGCAGCAGGAAGTCGTTACACGTCAGTCGGAAGTAGCGCAGGATCGTCTCCGTGGTGCGGCGGTTGGCGCAGAGTCCGTGGAACAGGTGATAGATGCGCTCCACGATGTTAGTCGTGTGCTCGCAGTACTCCTCGCTGTGGCGCTGTTGCTGTAAGATCGGAAGCAAAGGGGTTAGTAGGATAAAGCATATTATGGTCAAAGGGTCGAGCCCACCTCCAAGTACTTTTCCAGGAGCAGCACCAGCGAGTTCACGCACGAGCAGTGCATCTCAATGCCCAAGTGCTGCTTCTCGTTGGCCATGAAGTCGCGCAGCACGTCCACGCCGAGCAGGAAGTACACGAAGTTTGGCAGCTGCTGGCTGAGATTCGTCTCGAACAGCTGAACGATGGCCTCCTTCAGTTGCAGCTCGATGCGCGCCGGCTTGCGCTCCAGTGCGGCCTCCTCCAGACTCGAGTCGAGTCGCGACCCCCGCCACAACATCCGCCCGCTCCCGATCCTTGTCCTCGTCCGCACCGAAGCCCAGGAATGGGACGTGGTCGTTGAGGGCCAGCTGGTCGAGCAGCTCGTCGCTGTACTTGGCCACGCCCACCTCCATCTCCAGGCACTCGACGAAGCCCTGCCGGATTTCGAGCTTCTCATTGCTGCCCTGGGCGTACATGCTGAGGATCTGGGCGGAGACATTCGGCAGCTGGGTCACCGCACTCAGGATCTTGACGGCGGCCAGCGAGTGGCGCGGCAGCCAGCTGTTGTACGTCACAAACTTGACGATGTTCAGGACGTGGTCGGGTTTGCGGCTGCGAGGGTTCAGGTCCAGGAGCATGCGGTTCAGTCCGGACAGCATGATGGGGCAGTTGGCCGCCGAGTGGGTCTCGAAGAAGGCGTTCTGCTTGGCCAACGCGGCTTCGAGGAGTAGGAGGGCGTACAGGGAGCACTCCTCGAGCAGCTCCTTGCCGTGGAAGCGGTTGTAGTCGTCTAGCCGCTCGCGGGCCTCCTCCACGATGCGCAGCAGCAGGTTCAGCATGTCGGACTTCACCTGCAGCTGCATCATGACGTGGTAGCCGGGGTAGGGATGCTCGTCGCGCGCCTCCAGGAAGTCTGAGGCCCGCGGGCAATAGGTGGCTAGCAGGAAGTAGAGCAGTTTGAGGCACTTTGCCCCGACCTGCCACTTCTCGGCGGGATCCTTGTACGCCCGGTTGTAGAACTTGAGCAGCACCGACTCCACCACAAAATTGAGGTAGGCGTCATAGCCAGGCTTCCGGGGGCCCACGCCCAGAGACTTGGGCATATAAACGGTCATCAGTGTGTGCAGCAGCTGCAGGATGCCCCGCGTCAGCTTGTACTGCTCCAAGCGACTCTCGTTCTGCTCGATCTCCTCCGCCAGACAGCACTGTCCGTAGCTGCTAGTCACCGGCACGGTGGGTATGATCTGCGAGTCCTCCAGGTGAAACCAGATGGCGCGCGCCGTCTCCTTCGACTTCGCGAGGGCGGCCAGCGTGAACAGGATTTCCGCCTTGAGCAGCAGCGGTGTGGAGCAGGCCACCAACCCGAGCAGCACCTGCGGCGGCTGCCAGTTGGCCTGCTCGCAGATCATGATGCGCGAGATCTCGTCGTGCTCGGCCACCGCCTGTATGATGCCCATGACGGCCACCAGATGCTCCGACTCGCGTTGCGTGATGATCCGCGGGGTCGAGCGACTGCGGTAGATGGTCTCCCCGGCCACGCTGATGTTGGTGTTGAAATCGTTGCGCATCACACTAGGCAGAGGAAACACAGTTGCGTTAGATGAATGTAGGAGCATGTAATCGCACTCACTTGTAGTAGTTGGCCAGCGTGGTGAAGAAGTGATCCCAACAGACCGTATAGGTGCCGGAGGTCACTTGGGCCAGCTTCAGCATGTTGAAGGCGCACCGCGCGGAGAACTCGGTGCGCGTGAGCCCGGAAATCATCTTGAGGTAGGACTTGAACAGGGTCTGCGGCAGCAGCTCGCTGGCCAGGCTGATGAACTTGAACAAGGACACCGAGCGCGAGGTGTTCTTGAACGCAGTGGGGAGTAGAACGCCGAATGTGGAGCCCGTGGGATCGCTGGGGCCCCAGTACTCGTTGCAGAGCTTCAGGCTCACCCGCGGATCGCCGTATAGCTTGGCCACGCACAGCATGAGCAGCTCGAAGTTGGAGTCCAGGTTGGGCGGCGGCTCGAGGCCCTCGTTCAGGAAGCTGATCACCGTCCGTGCCGACTCGTCTGCCCGACCACGCAGCTCCGACACCTTGGCGTGCATGAAGTCGATGAAGTCTGTGATGAGCAGGTGCACGCGGCGGTATATGAACTCGGTGCTGCAGAAAGAGAAGCAAGATAATGTTTAGTGCCCGGTCAAGCAGATAAATGTTTGATATCCCCAATGATATTTGCTCCTTGCAAATTGACCAGAATCGGTGGTAACACATAAATCTCCCGAGGTTTAAAATAACGCGTCTAAAAGTTTTAAGACCTATTGATAAACTCAATAGACCTAGTGATTTCAATTTATACAAATTATCTCTAAACCCGACCTACAGGTTGTCAGCAAAAACTCTAGTTCTATAAATTAAGTCTTCATGTTGCTTAGCTGGCAAACTGCATTAGTTTCTTTTAGTTTAAACCAATTTTAGCTAATCATGAGGACGAAAAACGGCCCTTGAGATAATTAATTATAAAGTTAATGTATAACTTTTTCATAAGAACGTATTTTAGTGGGAATTATAACTTAATATCTACTTTTGCTCGGAATTTGACAAGAAGTCACTAAGATTGCCCATGTGATTTTAACAAAATGACCAGATGCAAAACTCACGTGTAGACCAGGTCCTTCTCGAGCAACATGCGGTAGAAGAAGCCAAATACTTGGGCGGACAGAGCCTCGTCGATGAGGATCTCATCCCGGTTGATGGTGGACAGGGCGGCGGCCTGCAGTTGCCCGGGGGCGTGGCGCAGACTGGCCAGCGTTAGCCCGAAGCTGTATGTGATGATGGCGTCGAGGCGCGGGGACTGCCAGCTGCTCTGCGCGTAGAGCGCCTCCAGGAAGCTATTGGCGAACTCCAGGTCGCTGAGGATCGGCAGACGGGCCGTGTGGGGATTGGTGAACTCGGTGACCAGCAGCACGGAGGTGTCGTACGCGTACAGCAGGGCCATCAGCATGATCAGGGTCACGTCGTCGATGTTGCCGTCCGCGTCGGTGGTCTTCCGGCTGGCCAGCTGCTGCAGCAGGCGGATGGCAATGGGGCGCGGCAGGCCGCGCTGGGCTGACCAATGGAACAGGGCCATGGCCAGTGCCCGTTGGATGTCCTCGTACAGGCCCAGCACCTGGTTCTGGTGCTTCTTGGAGCCGAAGGCGCGGTTTTTGGTCAGCAGTATGCACTAAACAACGATTGAAATATGAAATTATGATATTTTTGGGGGCACAAGAACATGTATTTCACACATTTGTGAAATTTCCAATGAAATTGTGAAAGTTCCACGGCATACTGAGGGTTGATATTATGGGGGCGGAATACTATTTGACAAAAACTACATGCTGATTAAAATAATAAACACCATTTCATATCTACCTAAGTCTAAGTTGCAAATTAACCAAAATGTATGTCAACTTATGACTTTAACATTTTTGGTTAATTTTTCGCTGTTGACTTGATCAAACTAGAAAATTAATTTTTAAGCGGCTAAAAATATAGTCGTCTGACTTCTATGAATGTAAAGCCCTTAAAAAATGATAAATTAGTCCGATCCTTCCTATCGAATCATGTCGATGCCAAATTTTGATTAATTTGTGTGGAAATAAAAGAATACGTTTTGCAAAGGTTGTAAGGAATATAACACTCGGCTAAGGGTATAAATATGTCACAGAAGCTCTGACGGTCTTTCGGTTTAGGGGCCACAATGGGGCATAAAACACCCACCTCCTTGTCGAGGTCCATCTCCTCCAGCAGCTCCAGCAGGCGTCCCAGTATGTTGGAGTCCTCCACGAGGCTCTGGGCATAGTTGGTGACCAGGCAGGTGATCTGTTATGGGGCGAAAGCAAGGGTCACTCGATACCAATATGGACAACGGACCTAGCCTTGGCCCCACGCCGCACTCACCTCCCTGGGCAGCTCGGTGCTCCAGGAGACGCCGCTGACCGTCTGGAACATGTCGCGCAGGGCGCAACTGATCGCCTTCCGTCCGTCGTAGTAGAGGAGCACCGCCACGAGGCCTCTGGGCAGACCTGGGTGGTGCAGCTGCTGCCGCTGGGCGGTGCAGAGCAGCTCCACGGCGAACACCTCGTCCAGGTCGAACATGTCCGAAAGGATCAGGGACTCGTCGACCAGGTCCTGCGAGAGTTTGATCTTCCGCGACTGTCCCGGCAGCGGGATGCCCTCGTTGAGGGCGTTCCTCAGGTGGCCGCGGCTCTTCTCGTTCTTGGCCTGCCGGAATCGGAATCCCAGAGAGGGTTAGTATCCCTAATAATAGGACTCTCGAGAGTCTACTCACCGGGTTGCGCAGGAAGTTGGTGAAGCTGTGTTTGTATTTCTTGAGGCATAGCTCCAGGTCCGAGGTGACGCCACTGGGATTGGCCACCGCCGCCTGGAAAACGCTGTACAGATGCTTGTACGGCGTCCACATGTCCTCGGTCACACCTGGGGATGGCGGGAATCGGTTAAGGGGGCCCAGTCGACTCGGGCGGCTTCCCAGTGACCAGGTGGGCCTGGCCACCCTACTCACCATCCATTTCACTTGGTTTCGCAGTTCTCGAGCCCGCGGCGCAACAGTATGGCTATAAAACGCGGCAAGTTTGCTTCGGTTGGGACAAGGCGCCGGTTTCCAGGGCTGGATACGTTGTATACTGAAAAATACCATTTACACTCGGTATTTTGAGCATGTTCTGACGTATTTAGGTTTTTTGGGACTGGCAACGCTGCATTGTTTAAAAATCACATGAAAATCACTGTTTCGGTAAATTTTTGCTCAGCTGTCAGACGCTGAAAAACATAAAACATGTTTTAGATGGCAAACCGTTGACAACTATTGCAGTTTCACTGAACAGCTGTTTTACCATAAAAAAAACATTTTATGATATTTTTTAGTTTGTGGGTTTTAAACAATTCAGCACCGCTGAGGAAATTTAATATTTCCTTGGTTTTCAATACAATAGGCTTAAAAATAAATATATATGATGAATAAAATCCGCTTTTGGAATTTATCGTAAATCTTGGAGTTGGATTTGCTCCCTTGAATAATTTCAATAATTGTCATAACTATGTTTTTTTTTAACGATTGTTTGTTACTAAAAAAATGTATATATATTTTGTAAGAATCGATTTAAAACGACAGCCATAGAAAAGTTCAACAAACCATGCTCACGAAAAACAGGAAGACAAGAAAAACTGAAGTGCATTGCGTTTGTTCACTGTATAGTGGTATCCAACAACATTGAAATAAAAGAACTGATTTTTTTCACAGAATTGCAAGATCTAAAATATTTTTAAGGAATTGCTTGAAACTAAAAAATTAAAATTTCAAAAATCATTTAATAAAAAAAAGTAACGGACTTTAGACTGCCCTCTGGTAACACTACCCACATCGTGTTGGCAGCCCTTCGGTGCACTGCATTTGCCGCTTAAGCGACTACGGCCACACCACACACAACTTCAGTGCGGCGCGGGCGGGGCGTTTTTCGTGAAAATCTACGCACGGACTTTTCGTAGTTTCCCGATAGTACTATCCGTTTGTTTTGTTCTGATTTTTTTTCTGTTCGACACGACCGCCAATCCCAGTTGGGAATCTAACGAAGTGCACAGTGTCCAAATCGAGTTGTGAGTGAATCACCAAATGGCCGTTAACTGGGGAAACTCCTCCTTTGTGGGATGCTGGCTGCCAATGCAAATGCACTCGGCGAGGCGCAACTACAGCAACAAAGCGGCAAAATAACTATAAGGATTTGTATTCATGTTCAAATCGATTCAAATAGGACTATATATAGCAATTGGAAATCCAGTTCGATTAAGAATCGTTCAAATTGGAATTAAAATTGGAACGGGAGTTGGAGTTGGGAGAGGCAAACTGCAAGTGTGTGGGGGGTAGCAGTCACACAGACACACGCATACAGTGACGCCAGTGCATAAAACTCCAAATTCGGCTCTCTTCGTTTTTATTATTCTCTCTCCCGTTCGTTCGCCCACGCAACGCCAGCAGAGAAAGGGAGAGAGCAAGGGAGCGAGAGCGACCAAGGAAGTGGTTTTTCCACCGAAAATATGGACAAAGGCAAACTGCAGAGTTAGCTGAAAAAACCAGACACAAACAGAAACAGAAATAGTGGTTAGCTGCGAATCGTTGAAATTCAAGACGGATCGCTATCGCATTTTTTCAATTATGTCTGTTTCGCTTTTCATTCCGCTGCACTAAACTAAACGATCGCAACACAAAGAGCGAGAGAGAGTACGACTCCCACTCCATACGCCCCCGCACACACACACACACCCCCCTCTCACCCATAATTACTATGGATTGTGGTGGTATTGCGGCACATCAACAACAGCAACTACAACAGCAACAACTGCACTTACTCCAGCAACAGCTACAACAACAACAACAACATCTGCAGCAACAACAACACAACCTCGAGGAAGCAGCAACAATAACAAATGTAAGTATCTCCCAAGTTTCTGTTTCTCCGAATGTGTGTTTGTGTTTCTCAGATATTTCCTCTGTACTTCATAATTCGTTCCTACACAAAGAAAAAAAATGTGACTCAGGAAAAATCTTATGGAAGAGTACACAGAAACAAAAACAGCAGTCTAATTACCTATTTTTTACTCTACGATATATTCGCTTGTTGTTCACTTAAGGTGTTATTAAATTTTAAACTCTCAGTTTATTACTATTGAGATGTTTGCTGTCAATCCTTTTATATGTATATAAAATAATAACTTTGGTATCTGGTTCGAAATCGTCAATATATTTTAAACACATTTAACTTTGATCCTGATGGAACGTTACCCTTTTTTAAAAACAAATTTTAGGTTAAAAACAATTAATTTAGGTAGTTATATTATGATATCTAAAACATATAATTATTACAAAATTAGTGATAATAGAAAAAATTAGTTTTTTGTTTAAGTATTGGAAAACTTAATTTTCAAAACTCAATATAAACAATTAAATATTATTTATTTCCAACAATATATTTACAAAATAATATATTTAGTTAAATTGTAGGGTCAAATATTTTTCTTGCTTCATTTTTCATCAGGCGAGTGTAGGGAGTGGATTAATTAATCTATAGACCAGCTGCTGGGGCAATAACAACAACTCAACACTTTTTAGGCCCAACAAAGTGCCGACACATTAATTGGTGTACTAACTTTTTCGCTCTTTCTTTTGCTTCTTTCTCCGTTGTTGCCCCATTACTTTCACCGTGCATAAATTCTGAAAGAGTTCCCGATCGCAGTTCTGAAGTTCTGGGTTTGTTTATACGAGAGTGTGGCAACGAAACACAGAAAAACTCGATTCCCGATGAAAGACGACGTGCGATACTGCGTCGAACCCCCTTTGTTTTTGCCGCAGCAGCGGGTGCTGCCCCACCCCCTTCTGCGTCTTTATTTCCATCAGTTTGTGGCATACCCTCGCCAACGAAGGTCGATTGGTTTTGTGGATTAGAATGGTAATATAAGAGCAAAACTAAGGAAGTCAATTGAGGAGTATCCTGTGCAGTAATAGTATAATTCTCACTTTACGACTTAAAAACGTCTTCGGATGAACTTTGACTTAAGAGAATGGAGAATTCTTAAACGTCATGAAACTTAAAAACCATATTAATAAGAATAAAGTTCCGAAAAATGGTTTGGCATAGGTAGATTTAAAATAATGGAGCATTCTTCAACCCCTGCAGGCAACTAAAAAATTATATTAATAAAAAAGTTCCAAAAATTTGGTTTGCAAAATTCAAACTATACAGGTTTTCATACACGATACGGCAAACCCTTTGTCAGAAATGTAATACTTTGTGCGATAACATAACAACATAACATCAGTTGCATACGCCGGGTATGAAAAACATACATTTTGTTATTTGTTTATATTTTTAAGTCAATTTGGTTGACCCCTGCTGCAGTGTGAGAATCCCACGACGTGTTTGCGTGCACCTCAAGGATTCGCAGCAGGACATTTTCCACTCGGTGCGTGTCAAATTTGCTTAATTGCGCCCATAGGTCAGCAAAATTCGGCTAAAATGCGTTTGCCTACCTATTTCTGCTTGGCAAGCACGCACAAAATTTCATTTTTCCAAAAGTATTATTCTTCACATCAGCAAAAAGGTAATGCGTATAGCTGGATAAGCTGTTGTTTAACAACAATAAAATTTATAGTGCTTAAAATAAAGAACTTCAACTTACTAAACAAACAATTTATAAATGACTAATGACGCAAACATTTTTGTCTATATAATCCAATTATCTATAGTCTTTTATGGGTTGAGTGCATGGAGTGCACATTTTTTTTAACATTCGTACAGGATAACATATTATGTCGCATTTGCAATTAATACTTCTTAAATTTACCAAATCTATGTTATATAGTTTGTATTTTAAAAAGCCGGTTGGGGGTGATTCTTTCTTGTCAATTTGTGAAGCAAAAGCTTAAATCATAGTATATTGCATGTTCAAAACTGACTCCCAAAATGCAATTTCCTTGTTTTTAACTTAAGTTTCGATCCCACACATTGAAAACTAAGAGTTTCAACTTTTTTATTCCATTTAAACATTATTTTAAGTTAGTTTTAAAAAATACACTTAAAAGAATACCTCTAACCCGGTAGATAAATCGGCGTTGGCTCCACCTAACTTTTTCAAGAAAGCGTGTTATTTTCAATAGAAGTGGTTGTAGTCACTAACTTAAGGAACATTTATTTCTTGATTTTCCTGCGCCAGATAAATATCTTTGATATTAGTTCCCGATTTCTTGCCGTGTTCGAACTTGCATCTGCTGTCGAGCCATGCCAACTTGATTGCATCCGTAGGCCGGTTGGCAGGCCCGGCAGCTCTCTCACGTTTGTTGTGTTTGTTTTGTGCCGTGCGTTGAGTTTGAGTGCGCCATTTGCGTTTCGACCGACGCGCGCAGGAGACGTGAGACGGAAACGCTGGAACGGCGAACCGAACACGAAAAGTAACGAATAACGAAACTAAACTTACGGAACGGCGAATGCGAGAGTGATTGGAAAAAAGAGCGCGCGCGGAATTCGAAGTGCACAATTATTCAATTTTTGTATATTTTTTGTTGACTTTGCGTTCCGTTTCGGTAAAAATACATCTTCTTTTTTTCTTGTTCGCTGCATTTATTAAGTTCCTTAAAAGTGCCTGATCCATTGTGTTGTGATTGCCGCTGTTATATACACAAACATCGGAAGAAGACGAAAAAGCATTGCGCGGGTAAATGAAGCAGTAATTAAAATGCCTTTTCTTAATTAAGAGATGGGGACGAAGAAATTAAAAGAAACGGAGTAAGACAAAGGCAGGAGTTCTGTTTGTTTTTTTTTGTTCAGTTAATATCTATGCATTTTCCATTTTACCAGTTTTAAACCTGAGGCACAAGGTAAACATGTGGATGGAATTATCTATAGAGCAGGGACGACATTTTTAATTCTGCAGGTGGCAAACGAGTGATTTAAGTGTCGATTTTAGGTGCTCAGAATTAAGCTTTTTTCTAACTGTCTTTTCTGTCATTATTACATTGCCTATAACCTCATTCCACAGGGGCATTAGATTACCAACATAAACCAGTGTAGATAAACTTCAACAATAAAGTACATTTGAGATGATTTTTTCACTGGCACAAGTTCCTAAAAACCCAACATCTTTACAAGTTCTACAAATATTTTAAATTGTCCTTTCTAACTAAATAAAACTGTTTCTGATTTTGGTAAATACAAAATTTAACCAATATTTTTTTGTAACGTAGGCCAAATATTTAGGTATAGGGTAGCTCTCAATCGATTTTAATATTGTTTGCTCGGTCTTTAATTTGTTGCGCCCTTCTCTGTCCTTTTGCTTTTAACTTTTAACTGGAACCGGCGGGGGAGGTGGCAACCCTGTCACTATTTCGCTCCCTTGTGTTTTTGCCGGGTTTTCTCTCAGTCATATGTGCGTCACTACATCCCCTCCCACCCGCAAGGAGTCACCCGCATTGTCGACTCCTTGGCCACTCTCTATTCGTCCACTCCTTACACTCCTCCTTCGCTAAATTGCTTCTGCACGTTCGTCAAATATTTGTTCAACTCTTTTTAATTACATTACACACACTCACGCACACGCACCACTTTTACCCCTTCACACGAACGCACCAAAAACAGATTGTAATTGCAGATCTCTCGCCGATTTAGCGAGAGTATGAGGAATGGGACCAGACCAGACCGAAAAGAGAGCTGCATTTGGAAAAGTGTGACTCACAATTCGTCGAAATTCTGTGATTGATTTTATTGGGAAAACCTAGACCAGTTTTCCGACCATAGCATTCCCATTAATTACACAGATTTGATGTACACATACATATATATAAATAAAGAAATATACATATATGTATATATTATACATATATATTTATATTTTTATACAAATACATATTTGTATATATTTACATATATGTACATTAAAATTTAATTTGCGCTTTTTTCGTTGGTCATATACAAACAACGGTTTTGAGAGTTCCTAAACCCTTGCACAAGATATTTTAATTTGGATCAAAAGTGCGTATTCCTGAATGGCATGACTAGGCGATCCCAATATTAGGATTTTAGGAATTATAATAGCTGGAGCAAGTGCAATATTCACATAGACTTTTATGAGAACGATGCATCCAAACGTTAGTTTAAGTTATGTATCTCATTAAAAAAAAATAAAAAAATTGCAAGCACACAAAGTTTTCTTTATTTTTTTTTAGCCCGTACAAAATTATGTTGAAATCTTGTACAGACCATTTAAAGAGTTCTTTCACAATGAGTACACAAATGGGACAGATAAAAGCACTTTTCATGTCACTTGGCTTCCATTATACAAATGTTTGTACATATGTATGTATGTGTGTAATAGCGTAATATTTTGAATGCCACCCCTGATTACTTGAGTTGAAAACTTCCTATTTTAAAAATGTTTGCCCAAACATTGATTTCAAGAGGAAAGAAATCTTGATCTATACATTTCAGGATTATTGAAAACTAAATCTAATTTCAGGGAAATTATGTAAAAAACACTAAAATACTTACTTTGGTAATTATCCACTTGACCGAGTGATCCGTAATGGAAATGTACTGAGGAAAATCTGTTGCGATTGCATTAGCCCTTCTTTTCATTTCTGCTATTTATTTTTTGTTCCCCAACCACCCACACATGTTTATACCCGTTACTCGTAGAGTAAAAGGGTATATTGTATTCGTGCAAAAGTATGTAACAGGTAGAAGGAAGCGTTTCCGACCCTATAAAGTATATATATTCTTGTTCAGGATCACTAGCCGAGACGATCTAGCCATGTCCGTCTGTCCGTCTGTCTGTCTGTCCGTATGAACGCCCACTCTAACTCCCAAAAACCCATTAAACGATTAAACCTGGCTAGCCCCTACATTTCCGCCTTTCATGGCCCGTGGTACCACGGTAGCGCCATCTAACGGATGACTTTGGAACAGCTGGCCAAGGTGCTAATTCGAGCGGCGAAAAACATACAAGAAGGCATATTTATATTAACTCGACTATAGCGTTCTCTCTTGTTATTTCATAAAATCAGGCGGATACAAATTCGTAACCATGAAATAGGATTTTCGCCCACGAACATATCTATGAGTTTACATCCCAAAACATTGAATAATATATAGCTTAACAGAATAAGGCGCATTTGATAAATATCAAGTTATGGTTTAAAAACATACATTTTTGAAGTGTTCAATTTCTTATTAATATTAATGAAGTGTGTATGTCAGTTATTTATGAAAAAATATCAATTTTATATATATAAAAAATCGTATCTTGAAAAATGTAATCATATCATCGTCGTGATCTTTTCGAAGTTATGTTATGTGTTAGGAATGTTTCATGGTATCACCTTAGTATATTCAAACTAAAAGAATGTCTTCGCCGAAAGGAAAGATCTGAAAAAAAAGTTCAGAATGCTAATAAAAAATTTAAAGATTTTACCCACCTCATGAGACCTCAAGGTATAACTGGGTAATACGTTGTCCACACTTTGTCTGCATATTCTTGTGTTCCGATTTTTCCGTGGGCCTCTTGCTTTACATTTTATGATTTTCTTGTTACACGCCCTGCTGCCTTTGATTTGCTTTGCTTGCTTCGCTTTTCGCTTTTCCCTGTTTGCTTTTCGCTTTTACATGCGTTGCCGGCTGCGACATCGTCTGAATTTTTATGCGGCAACTGCGGCACTGTTGTTGTTGTTGCCGCTGTAAAAATTTTATTATCGCTTGTTTCCGTTTAGGAACCAAAAATGGGGAAAATAATGTACCGCACACGCAAACACACAAATGCGTTTCCCCTGCAGGTATATTATCATATATCGTGGCACTCATTATTTAGTAACTTATGGAAGTGGAAAATAATAGTTCGCGTAAAAAATAACAAAAACAAAAGAAAGAATCGTGAAGTGTCACTTGTGAATCATTTCTGGAGAAAGAAGCACATTTAAATGAAAATCTAAAAGATAGAAGCTACACGCCACAAAAAATTTACATAATCAGCCCGATAAAAACAATACATACATAAGTATATAAACAAGCAAAACTACAAATATTTTAAGTATTTTATTTTTTTGAAAAGTTTTATTATAAGGAAACTGTCCAATTCTAAAAAAGATTGCGCGGTCGAGTACATATTTTTTTCATCCTGATGGAGTTTCAATTTTTCTCTCAATTATATAGAAGTGACTTCCATGGCACAAATTATTCTTTTTTATATCCGTTACTTTAAGAATCACATATGTAAATTCTTATTTCGCCATTTTCATTGCGAAATGCTTTTTAGTATTGTGCCGTTTGCTTCTGTTTCTTTTTCGTCTCCCACACATTTTCTGACCGCCTGCATTTCCCAATAGGACCTTGAGACATTAGATCAGGGGTGCCCAACCCGATTGCTCTTTTGTATTTGATAATGCTCAAGGCTTAGGCCTGATTAGCTATGTAGCCTCCTTTCAAAGAGCAGCCCATAAGCACAAATAATTATTCTGCGAAAAGCACCTAAAAAGTTATTTTTATGATTTTCGATAACTTTTCCCACATGATGTTGATGATCAAAGCAATAATAATTTGCTTTCCCTTTCATACAGTGAAGTTACAATTATGCGAATTGAATCACAATAAACGCCGAATTAACGTTTGCATTGGCACTGCTGTGCGACTTGGAAAACAATAGCAAACTAGACAAAGCACCTCGATCTTATAATCTAGGTCAAGGACAACCGAGGTAATTTGTATACATTTATAAACCAGGAATGACTCCAAAAAGCTATGCGTATCTGGAAGAAGTTTTGCCATTTTTAGATGGTAATGTTTTAAAGGAAAAAAAATCTCATTCGAATTGCACTTTGATTCTAAACATTAAAGAGTTTAGAACAATTTTCATGAATGTTTTGTTTGGATCGCCCTCTTTCATTCGCTCGTTTATTGGCCATGGAGAATAATTTGAGATCCATCGGATTCCACGGCATTTTTAGATTTTGTTTGCTTACTGCCCAATTGATTTTATGTTCATATCTGTGTAGTTGCAAAACTACGGTCGTCGGCTTCCCCAAGCTCTGTTCTCCTGTTCTCCGCCCATAATCTATTGATTGCCCCTCTTTCGATTCCAAAGACACTGCTGCTGACACTCGGGGTCGGTCGATGGGTCTCGTCTTCATTTCAAAATAAGCGGACATTTCTCCTATATCGTATTTTTAGTTGTGGTTTTGGTTTTGGCTCCCCCCGGATTTCGCCTGTTCCTATTCCTTCTTCATTCTCCACTCATCTTCCGTCGTCCGCTGTGGGCGTTTGTTACAATTTGTAAATTATATTTAAACACGAGCTGCCGCCTTGCATGCGCTCGTCGTCACCGTCATTCGTCTTTCGATGCGGATTCGGATTTGGATTCGGATTCGGATTTGGATTTGGTTTGCGTCGGAACAGATCGGTTTCGTTTCGATCAGGGAGCTGCGGCGGCAATGGGAATGGGATCGGGGTCTCTGTGTGCCACCAAGTGGGCGTGCAGTGAACCAATTTGGCTAAAAGATTGTATTTCGCCACACGAGCACACAGACAGAGAGAGAACCAGAAAAAAAGACGGACGGACGGAGAGGCGGCACGATTGCAGTTGCATGGGAATTATTTAGCACACTGAACTCTGCGTCCAATGAGCTTCGGTCACACTGTAAATCAGTCGGCTGTTCCCAATTCGGATGCGATTCCCATTCCCGTTCTCATTCCTATGCCCATGCCAATTCCCAGACCCACTCCCATTCCCATTCCCATTCCCAGGCTCAATGTTTTCGCTAATTGACTTCGTCTAAAGTCCGCAGTAAACTTTTCAGCAATTTAAAGCGGACTCACACATGGACCCATTCGGACTTCACACACGTTCGTTCGGATGTGTTTACATATGCAAGATCTAGATATAGACTAGATGACTGTATAATTTATAGATGGTCTTTAGCACATTTTGAATTCCGCATTCCGTTCCTAATTGATTCGGTTGAAACGAACAGTTATGCGTGGGCTGTGCATTTAGCTTTCAATTTGCCGAATTAGTTTCGATGATTATAATGCACATTGATTGGAAGGCATCATATATGTATATGGGCTATATAGGCCAATGATTTATTGAATGTTTTGTGCCTATCCTCGGCCCTTTTTCCCATATTGATTCCCCTGAGGCAACATCCACCACCACCCTCAATTCCTTCAAAGTTGATTGAGCTGCAATAAAAAATTTGTCAAAATTAGGAAAGGGTGGGTGAATCGACCATAAAGCTTGTAATCAAACATTCTGATGATTTATAATTCTGCCCAAAAAGAAAATTATAACGATTGCGAGGCCTACGAACCCAAGTACCCGCTCTGCTACACTGCACTTTACAGTATCAACAAGTGATTGATGTTGATGTGCATAGGAGTGGTGGACGAGGAGGGTAGGAGAGGTTTACTCCTGAACTGAGGGAAACCGATTCGATCGCCTCCGGAGCAGCAGGAACAGGGGAAGCAGGGAACATCTCAAGTTACGAGCGTTGCTCTTGTTCTCGGCGCACTCGAAGAATAATATTCATTATATACTAACAAAATTTCTGATATCCGAGTTTTAGAGGTCGAAAATAAACAATGGTTAACATGTGACTTGAAAATTAAAGAGCTTATATCTATCAAAATACGATATGCACCTTCTGGCGTCTATTTTGTATCCACATTTTTTCCAAGTGTACCCGGGACACGCCTTGAATGTGCGCAAATGGGATAACCAACCACCGTTGGAGGATGTACTCGAAAACGCATCTGTTCCATGGGTCTACGACGTCTGAGACGGAGACTATCTTGATCTTATAATCAGCGGAGTGTGGTGTGTGTGACTCAGAGGGGTTGAAGGGAGACGAGACAAAACAGACTTAAATAAGCGGACGAACGTCATCAGCATTTTTTGGGCCTGCTCCTTCCACTTCTCCTTTTACCACTTTGCATTGTGTTTTGTGCTCGGTGGCAGGTGCAACGTCTGTTTGTTGCCATTGTAGTGGAGGTTCCCCTGACATGGGCATGCCGATGAGTGCGTAGCAGTTGCCCCGAAACAAAAAGGGGCGAAACCTCGGATCCGATTTATTGTTGGTTATAATACACAGGCGGCAGCTGCATTTAAGGACACGCGTCACTTGCCGCTCCCTTGCACGCGCTGCTCAAAGATCGGAGAACGGTTTTCGGTTAACAACGCAGATTTCTGCTGGAGCCCATTCTTCGTCTGGCTCATGTCCTTCTCGTCTTCATCCCCTGCCAACGGTTTCGGACCATTTCTCAAGTAGGATCAGATGTTTCTTAAGGATCGCGTGAGTTGATTTCACGAGTTTTCCTTTCTCCTTCCGTTTCCTGATGAGTTTTAGCGGGGAGTTTTGGACTAACAAGTAGACGGCTGCAAATGAAAAAACGACAAGACTGGAGTTATGAAGGGTGCGTCTCTTTAATTATATAGCTGGCTGTGAAATGTTCAAAGGCATCTTAAAAACACTACCGCTTGAGAAAATGCACATTATTTCGCTTCAAAACTCTTAAAATTTCAGGCTCATTTGTTCAATTAAAAATAGTTAAATAGTTGGCAATTTTCTGCATATATTTACGCCAATTAAAACCCATTGTGAGGTTCGTATTGTTGATTAAGTATTAAATCTTGACTCCAAAAGAACTTCACTCCAAATATAAACCTTATCATGGCACAGTAGCAGTATCTTTATTTCCTGGCAATTAAGAGCGCCCTTCATGGTTACTTATTCCTTGGTTTACTGCGTTGCATCGCCTTGCCTTGAACTTACCTCTGCGGGTTCACTTAACAGTACAGAGACAGAAATGTTCCATGGATTCGGGTTGTTTTTGTTTAGTTGAGATGCCTTTGTTTTTGAAAAATAATGACATTTTGATAATACCCAACTGTGTATAAAAGCTACTTGCCTATATACCTACATATATCAATTTCATATTGTAAAACTGTTTGCAATCTTATTTTTCGGTCCTTTATAAAATATACTCTTAATTATTCTTATGGCTTGTGATAAAAATAATACGATTATCAAGTAGGAATATTTAGTATGGTTGGGCTTTTTTCTTTCTGTGGAAAACTGGCGGGGGCCGCCAATTAGGCTGCTTAACGAACCAAGCCCAAAGTCAAACCGAAACGAACGACGCGAAGTTAAGTAAAGTGTAGTAAAGTCAACTCGAACGGAGTTAAAGCACAACTCTGTTGCTTCTTGATGGTGATGATGGTCATCAGCGTCAACCGAAATGGTGGCGTAAATTCAGGCACTCGCATTATAAATTCTGTATTCCCTATATTATAAACGATGTTTTCGTTTTATGAGCGACAATTTTGCCAAAGGAGCGAAGTGCCTGCTTTATAAGGCCGTGGCATGTCTCCGGGTGTTTCTGTTTGCGAGCGGGGCCCATTAAAAGTTAAATTTAATGTATTAATTTATTTTTTGTTTGCTTGCTATTGTTGCTTTTTCGACCACTCTTGTGTTGTGTGTGCGCTGCTCTTTTTTTGGCAGCGCTTTTTGTTGTTTTTATTAATCGACTGCGGAAGTTGCTGTAAATGTCCACAAACATGAGAATATTCATAATGCGTTTGGGCCTTGAACAAAGAGCTCCCCCACCCACCTTTTTTTCCCCATTTCCACGCAGACCAAGTGACGTCAGTGGAGCAAAGGGACGGGACTCTTGCTTTTAGTTAATTACTGGAAATATTATTGTAGTGTAAAAGTAATTACTTTGGGGTGACTCCCCAGGGAGTGGAATGGGCCCAGAACATGCGACTGCTGTTGAGTAGGTCATGAGTGCGGTGTTTAACCACTTGTTAGGCGGAGTTAGACTGGATTCCTCTGGTAAGGTCCCTCACAAAAGCTAGAGCACATGGCTGGGGAACAGTAACGCCTGGCCTCGAATCAGACTCAACAACTGGCCATACAATTCTCGGATCCGCTAAGGTTATAATTGGTTTATCATGGAAGTCTAGCCTCTATATTGGTAGCATTGATATGGACTTGTGTGCCCAAGGTGAACAACAGAAAACCGATCCACTAAGAACATTGAACTGCAGCAGAAAAAGTTATTTACAGATCGACTACGACTGAAACGTAACACTTCGGAGGAAAACAGTGTGGGGAGTGGTTTATTTCATTTCTGACTTTTGACGATTGTTATTTAAACCACTTTTAAACACAGACGTCGTAATAACAAGGAAATTTTATTACTGGTAACAAAAAACGGGGAAGCGATGTTTAAAAGTGTAACGCAAGTCAAGTCAGTGAAAACATTTCTGTGTATCATGGAGTCAAATTTGTTTATAGAAAAAACTAAATACATGGGAAATCCTATTTTCTGTCAGAAACAGTAAACAGTTGGAATCACGTAATACATACATTTGTGCCGGTTGTTACTTCATTAAGTGCAGCAATGCAGTAGTCCATGAATCTAGAGTTATTTATTGATTGCATATTTTGCATTTTTAAAACTAAAGTCACACATTTTGTTCCCTATTATGGCAAAAGAAAGTTGATACCTTTATAACCATATATCCAACGAAAACCTAATAAGTGAACTCATATATATAGAGACAGTGATTAAAAATATAGACCTTTAAACTGCACGTAGTTTCGACTGCAATCGTTACCTACTTATTTTATACCCAGCAATCAAATTGTATTGTTTGTGTGTTTAAGACACAAAGGAAATCTCAATAACGTGTGGTTACAAGCTTTTTACAATCAAGAGAATTTTAAAGTTTGTCGTTGCGCCTCCTACTTTCAAAAAGTGAAGCTGAATTCATAGTCAACATGCAGTCGCCTTCCACTTTTTCTGTTTGTGCTTGGACTTTTGACACTTAGATGCGAGGACCATTAGTTTACCAACTGTTGGACAGTGCTCAGAAAAAGAAACCGGAACAATAACAAATAAAATTGTGTACATAGTAGTTTTCAGATTTTAAACATATGATATGTAGTTTCTAAATATATTGTTTTTAATTTTGAAAAGACGTTCTTCCGAATTATATATAATATATGCACGTTGCAGTTGATACTGCATTATATTTAAATTGACTATTGGTTTTAAAATGTTGCTCTGGTTTAATATGTTAATTCAAGTCCAAACAAGTGCCCTGTTGTCACGCTATAATTCCCAATGGCTTGTTATGTCGATCAGATAAAAACCGGTTTTCAGCATTGCAAGCAGAAGACAAATATAGGTTAAGTCTTGGAACAATGGTAATTGCGTCTGTGTGCTTAACAAGGGTGTTTAGTTTTGTATATATTTTAAATTAAAACCAATAAATGTCATGCTATTAACAGTTAATAATTAGATTCTTATTAATATG
Organism: Drosophila prolongata; assembly: GCA_036346975.1. Taxonomy (NCBI): domain Eukaryota; kingdom Metazoa; phylum Arthropoda; class Insecta; order Diptera; family Drosophilidae; genus Drosophila; species Drosophila prolongata. The sequence continues at coordinate 2,176,458 of JAYMZC010000108.1, forward strand.
GCACAGAAATAATTTGGTCGAACATATTTAGTAATATTTTTTCCTGTGTGGAACTGAGAATAGGAGTGCAGTAGTGGAACGTGGAGCGACCTATGCAAATATGCAAACAAGAGTCGTAAACTAACAGCAATAAATGGCCGGTAGAATGGGATGCTGTGTGAGGTCTCTGCACCAGGCTCCTCTCCCCGTCTCCTTCTCCCCTTCCCTTCGCCTGACCCCTTTGTCCATCCCCTGGATTGTCAATTGGGATTTCTTGTTGCGGCTGTCATTGAACTTTGTGGACAACCGATTGAGTGTTTGGGGAAGAGGGCGGCCAGGGTTATTAGATGCGCCGCTCTCTATCTGTATTCCGTTTCCCGTATTTATGTACATTTCTGTCCATAAATCAACGCTAGCCAAGCGGGGCGACAGTGCATTGTTGAATGGGACCAACTCTAACCTCGTTTTAACCTTCCCTCCCCCCCACCTCATAGTCAGCCGCTGCCCTTCGAGGTGCGTTGAGCAACTGACAGTGATGGTAGATGCGGATCATCGCGGGTCCCGGCTGGAGTTCAGTTCAGTAAAGTGCCAATTACCTAAAAAGTAAATAAAAGACAGCAACAACGCTGCAAACGAAAACAAAACAAAAACCTTTTCGAGCCACGCAATGACTCATTCAGTCGAGCGTTGAAAAGGCCATTAAAAAGGCAACTCCATCACCAGAAAGTAACCAAAATGACCAGTAAGACGTTGGCAGTTGTCAGCGATGTCACATGTTATTACAGTCTCCTCGAACCGAGTGCCGAAATGCCCTCCAGGCTTAGAAGTCTTTAGTCTGGAATGAACATTGCCAGGGTAATACAACAGTATATAATAAATACCAGAAACAGTAACAATGGTTAAAAAAGTGTTAATACAAAGTAATATAACAGTATATTAATAGTACCAGAAACAGTAGCAATAGTTAAAAAAGTGTTAATACAAATTCAAACTGCAACAATTTTATTAAGAGCTTTTTTGCCCTGAACAAATGAAATGAATTGACAAACCGATTGGAGAAAAAAAAGGTATGGGCCTTAAGAAAATGTGTTCTGTGAAAATAATAATAACATATAATTAATATAAACTCAAGGCAAATTGTGTATTTCATCCACATCGAATCAAAGTTTTCGATGTGTGAAAGTCATCGTTTTCTTGTTACTTTTTATTCTTTACTTAACGAACCAGATTTCCATGTGTGCGGTGGACCCATTAAAGAGCTCTCTTCTCTGCAAGCTGTTCTCTCTCTTCCGTCCCTCTCTTCCCCTTCCCCTTTCTCTTGGCCAATTGCCAGTCATTGTAATTGTTTTTTCCCCTACCCCCGACGGCCAACGGCCCCGTTCACCGTTCTTTGTCGCCTTAATACGTGACTTATGCCTGGGTACATTACTTAACACTAGCCAGTAGTCAGGCAGCCAGTCGAGCGGTTTCGACTGCATTATATCAACAATCATCAGGAGCAGTAACAAGCGATAAAAACAGTGCTCAACTATAACTATCGGCACAGTCGACGGCTGCTGGAGAAAAGCCAAAAGCGCTCGACGACGGGGAAGTCGTCGGCTCGGCTTTTGATTTCCAAGCGACAGAAGCATTTGCCATATCCACGGAAAAAAACAGCTCGATATCAAATTTATAATTGCGGGCCAAGAAGATATGTATTTACATTGTTCATTTCGCTGGGTCTCGATTCTAATTCCACTGCTGCCATATATACTTTTATTTATTTTCAGATTGTTAAATATAATTGTTATTTTGCAATCATATTATTTTTGTATCCAGTACCAAATTGATCTTTAATACTTTTTAAACCTATCAAATTGATGTGGTGGTAATTTTGAAATCACTGAATTGGTATGTGCTTCATATCAAATTTTCTTTAGGTGTGCTCGGCGTTGGTGCTGGGGAAGTTGCTGTCGTCCAAACTAAAATGGGTAACGTGTTTGAAGCGCAGCTGACGCCCTGAAGGGGCGACAGAGGGGGCGGAATCGGTTGGGCCAGCTGCATTGGCAACCGACAATCGCCAATCGCCAGTCGCTAATCGTAGAATCGCCAACGGACGCTCCATTGTGGCACGTTTCACAAAACAGCAACAATATCGACTATATGTAGATGGGAAGCCCACTGATAATTCTGAAGCATTTCTGGGTCTCTTTATAAAGCCAAAGTTTCCCAACTATAATTATCATCTGCCGCATTTTAAACCAGAGCAATGGAGACTTCGAGTCGCAGAAAAACGGTTCGGAAATGTTTTTATTTCGTTTTAATTTCATCTTGATAAAAAACGGTTCTGTGTCGGAATTGATAAATTATATTTTTAGAAAGAAAATAAAAAAAACAGTTTGATATGAGCTCTAAAAACAAGCCGAGGAGAAACAATGTTACGGATAATTATAATTATACCCTTGCAGAGGGTATTATAATTTTGGTCAAAAGTGTGCAACGCAGTGAAGGAGACATCTCCGACCCTATAAAGTATATATATTCTTGATTAGGATCACCTCCTGAGTTGATATAGCCATGTCCGTCTGTCCGTCTGTCTGTCCGTCTGTCTGTCCGTCTGTCTGTTTCTACGCAAACTAGTCTCTCAGTTTTAAAGCTATCGAATTGAAACTTTGCACACACCCTTCTTTCCTTTGCACGCAGTATATATGTCGGAACGGCCGGGATCGGCCGACTATATCCTATAGCTGCCATATAACTGATTGATCGGAAATGCCATAACTTTGGTGTTTGTTAAGTTAGGAAGATGGGATTTTCTATGGGTTTTATATTTGGCCAATCAATCCAACCTACCAAATTTCATAAGGATCGGCCGACTATATCCTATTGCCGCCATATAACTGATTGATAGGAAATGCCATAACTTTGGTGTTTGTAAAGTTAGGAAGTTGGGATTTTCTATGGGTTTTATTTTTAGCCAATCAATCCGACCTACCAAACTTCATAAGGATCGGCCGACTATATCCTATAGCTGCCATATAACTGAACGATTGGAAATGACATAACTTTGGTGTTTTTAAAGTTAGAAAGTTGGGATTTTTTATGAGTATTAAGATGATCATATGAATAATTTTGGAGAATATAATTTACAGAGTATTCTGCAAGGGTATATCAACTTCGGCTCCGCCCGAAGTTAGCTTTCCATTCTTGTTTTTGCTTGAAATTAAAAAAATAATAAAATACCTACATAAAATATGGATAACCAATGTGAATTTGAATTTATGCTTATCCTTTTCCGTTGTTTTCATCCATTGCAGATCAATCTAAGGGGCATCTTGGTGGGCGGCGCTGCCAGCGGCGGAGGAATAGTAGGAGCAGCGGCTGGTGGTGCGACGACGACGACGACGACCGCCGCTGGCTTCGTGGCTGGTGGGGATTGCCCTGTGATTGGCTCCGGTGCTGGCGCTGGCGTTAAGTTGCGCAGGCACAGCGATCGTCCCCTGACACCGGAGACCAAACACCTCTCCCACACATACCGCATCTCCATGGCCAACCTGGAGGACTCGCAGGAGTCGGAGCTGGACCAGATCCTTGGCGAGCTGGGCCTGCTGGAGGCGCAAAATAGCTATGCCGAGGCGTCCTTGCTGTCCGGCGTGGGTGCTCCGCTTGCCGGCTCACAAGTAGCGCCACCACCTGGAATGGCCCAGCTGGCGGGAAATGCTCCGTCACTGGTTTCCATGTCGGCCGCCTCGTCGCGCTCCCACTCGCGTACCAACAGCAGCATCTCAGCGGACGTGAGCAGCTGCTCATCGTCCGGGATCTCGGAGAACGGACACGGAATTGGACTCATTGGCGCACCTGGAGCGGCCGGAATGATGCATCCGCCGCCACCTGGCGGCATGACCATGGGCATAACGCTGGGCGTTGTCACGGCCCGGGAGCCGCGCACTGAGTCGCCCGACAACGACTCCGCCTTCAGCGACACGGTCTCCCTGCTGTCCAGCGAGTCATCCGCCTCCTCGAACACATCCCTGCAGCAACAGCAGCAGCAACAGCACCAGCAGCAGCATCAGCAGCAGAAACAGCAGCTGGCCACCTCGGAGAAGCTGCTCCATGGCGGCCATGGCCAGCACAGTGGTCAGCAGAGTGGCGCTAACATCATCTCGAAGGCGGCCAAAATCCAGCTGGCACTGCACAAGCTCGAAAGCGCCTCCATCCGACGCCTGTTTGTCAAGGCCTTCACCTCCGATGGCGCATCCAAGTCGCTGTTGGTGGACGAGCGCATGGTTTGCGGCCATGTAACGCGCCTTCTGGCCGACAAGAACCACGTGCTGATGCAGTCCAACTGGGCTCTGGTGGAGCACTTGGGCGATCTGCAGATGGGTGAGTGTTTATGGCTATGGTCATAAAGACAACTTGTTGGCTTATTGGCCAACATATGGTGTTAAACTCCAAAACTGAACTATATTAATAATTCCTTCCTCTGCCCCGCAGAACGCCTCTTTGAAGACCACGAGCTGTTGGTGGACAACCTGATGACGTGGAACTCGGACGCCGGCAATCGCGTGCTCTTCCAGCAGCGGCCGGACAAGGTGACGCTGTTCGCGCGCCCGGAACTCTACTTACCCGGACCCCAGATGGCGCCCGGATGCCAGCACGACGAGCAGACGCGGCAGATGCTGCTAGACGAGTTCTTCGATTCGCACAACCAGATGCAGCTGGACGGACCGCTCTACATGAAGGCGGACCCGAAGAAGGGCTGGAAGCGGTACCACTTCGTGCTGCGCTCCTCGGGTCTCTACTACTTCCCCAAAGAGAAGACCAAGAACACGCGCGACCTGGCCTGCCTCAATCTGTTCCACGGCCACAACGTGTACACCGGATTGGGCTGGCGCAAGAAGTGGAAGTCCCCGACAGACTTCACCTTCGGCTTCAAGGCGGTCGCTGACTCCTCACTAGGCAAGTCGTGCCGCTCGCTAAAGATGCTCTGCGCCGAGGACCTGCCGACACTGGACCGCTGGCTTACGGCCATCCGCGTCTGCAAGTACGGCAAGCAGCTGTGGGACAGCCACAAGTCGCTACTCGAGGATCTCTGCCTGAGCCGCGACGACTCCGTCTCGCAGTCCAGCTTTGCGGCCTCCATGCGCAGCGAGTCCATCTCGAGCATCTCGTCGGCAGTCCCGTCGCAATGTGGCAGCGTATCCTCGGCCATCAGCAGCATGTCCAACTCGACCAGCGGCCGCACATCGCGCGCCTCCAGCAGCAGCTCCAGCGGCTGCCTCTCCGACGACAACAACGGCTTCGACTCCGAGTTCACCACGGGCACCATCAAGCGCAAGCCCTCGATGAAGCCCAATCTGCCGCTGACCACAATGACACGCCAGCTGAAGGAGGTGGGCGAGATCACCATCTGCGAAAGCGCCGGTGGCGATGCCAGTTCCCCGGAGCGCAGCGGTACGCTCACGCGCCGCCACAGCCGCCGCAAGTCGCAGGAGAGCAATGGCAGCGGCACGCTGAAGAGGCGTCCGATTCCCGTGCCAGTGGCCGCTGCAGTCAAGCAGGTGGAGCCAATGGGCAGTGCCTCCTCCACCTCGTCCAGCAGCAACTCCACTCCCACGCCCACACCCAGCATATGCGCCAAGCCGGCACCGGGCGATGCTGCTTCGCTGATGTGCTCGTCCACGCTGTCCTTGGATTCACTGCCTCCGCCCCCTCCGCCGCCCGCTTTGGATGGGTCGGATGACCAGGACGTGTACGGGTCCCAGTTGTCGCTGGCCTCCCTGCCCCCACCGCCTCCTCCCGAGGATGTGCTGGCCATGAGCTATGCGGGTCCGCCCAGCCCGGCTACTCCCACACCAATGAGTACACCGATGATCATGCCTAATAGCAATGGATCGTTGCCGCCGGCGGTGCCGGCCAAGCCCATCAAGCCGGCAGTAAAGCAGCCCTCGGGGGCTCTTAAAGCAGCGCCCCCGTACAAGGCGCCGCCGGATTATGTAGGTCCCGCCCAGCTGGCCGGACCGCCCTTGCCGCCGCCGCCCCCCACCGCCCAGAAGAAGGTCTCGTTCGCAGACTCTCCAGTGCTGCTGCGGCGCAAGATGTGCTCGCCGGAGCCAGTGCTGCCGCAGCGCTCGCCCAGCACCACGCTCAGCTGCCATTCCAATTCCAGCGCGGGATCGGCCTACCAGACCTATGCCCCAGGTCCGATGTTGCCGCCGCGCTCGGACCTTGCGCGTCTGTCTAGCCAGAGCAACGGTAGCAGCAGCGAGGTGACCTCGCCCAAACGCCTCCAGGAGTCCGCTTCGAATCCGCCCCGCGACTTCCTCAAGGACCTGCAGCGCGTGATGCGCAAGAAATGGCAGGTGGCGCAGAAGTGCAAGGCGGAGCCGGCCACAACGCCGCACGAAGTCCTGGGCTTCCGGGACTTCAGCAACGAGGACCTACTGGCCGCCCACAATCTCAACTCGGGGGCCAACTCCTCGCACTACTACCGCGAGACGGCCAACGTGAGCCACTGGGTGCAGGAGCACTACGAGTACGCACATAACGCGCTCTACGAAAACGTGCACGCCCAGGGGAGGGCGGGAGGCGCTGGCGGAGATGCTGGCACACCTCCGCTACCGCCGCCGCCTGGAAATACCGTTGCGGCCAAGAAGCGCCCTCCGCCGCCGCCTCCGAAACGGAGCGACAAGACCCACCTGACCAACCGGGTGTAGGATCGTCAGATAAGAAGGGTAAGTCAAGCCGTAAAGTCTATGATTGTTCATCAGCTCAAGAAACCTTACATCCTTAATGTTGGGTCTTAATTTTTAACTATGTATTCGCGATCTCTTACTAATTGGATGTTTTTTCAGATGAATCCGCTCACATACTTGGATTATAGTTCTCCAAAGGAAGGATTTTCGACCAGGAGCACAAATAATTACTTGTCTAAAAGAAAGCTAAAAAACAGAATTATGCAAATTCCTAAATAAGGCGAAACGGAGCGGGATGGAAAACTACTAATTAAAACATACTTATGTATGACTATACATATATATTTTTTAAGAATATGATATGGCCACGCCCACTTCTTTACACAAGTACTACACATAACAGAGAATCAAACTGTAGAACATCATCCTATTTTGGAGTCAAACCACGTTAAATGCGTCAACAATTTGTAGCCATCTTTTAAAGTTTTAAAATAATATTTTTAATCGGTGATGGAAACCCGAACTTCATCGTTTTTCTGTTACTTTTTGATCCGATAATTTGTTTGGCAAAATAAAGTTTTAAGAATGAAAAGGGTTTTTCGCTAAAATTGCATTCAGGAGTCAAGAGTATTATTTTTTTACAATGAACATTTTCGAGCAAATAAAAAGTGAACGAAACAAGTTTTAGTTCTAGTTTTTGGTTGACAGTTTTGACGTGGTTTGATAATTCATCCAGATTTTGATCCATTTCGATAGTCGAGAAATTGTTGGGATAACCACCAGCTTAAACAAAAGCAAAATGCAAAAAGGAATTCTGCATTAGTAAAAATATTTAAGCTAAATTTTAGTTTGTAAAAAGAAAAGAAACAATGCATTTTTAAAACGATAGTGCATTATTTAAAAACACTAAGTTAGCGTCAGATAAGTGTATAATGTGTTTCTATAAACATGCACTTTTTAATGGTTTAGTTGCTCTTAGTATTGATTTTATATTTTTTTTTCGATAATCTCTGTAACGGTAGTAAACGTTTTGTAAGCGCATGAAATGCGCTGCGCTAGAAAAGGAAATGCCTTATAAAGCATATAAACCTAAAAAGGGGAAGCCCTGCATATACACCTAATATATAGTAATGCATATATGTGTTGATCTATCCAAATTATTTGCTGTTTAAAGAGATATTTTCTTTATTTAAAACATTTGTATTCCACATTTATTGTTCAATTAAAATAACCAAATGCTTAGTTTTCAAAATATTTATCAAGTTCCTCAATAGAATACAAATTTATATTTCTCTTTGTACTTATATCAAACCACAAATAAAATAGGCAGATCAGCTATAAAACACACCTTGCATGTGCAAATCAAACTATTTATATTAAAGGCAATAAGAGAAAATTTAATTATTTCTGTACACAAATCAAAAATGTAATTCATCAAGTTAACTGTAACAATATATAAATTAATTATTTGGTTAAATTCGCTTACGAATTTTTGTTTCTCAACATATGATTTTTGAAACGTTCCTATAGGTTCAATTTTTATATGCATGTGTTATATGAGTTCTGTGAAAGCTAAATAAATATATTTTCCCTGCTGTGCACTAATCAAACTAAAGTACGCGCAGAATAGCTTTCTAGATGCTCAATTGAGCACTCAATAAAAATATATACTGAAATCTTTTAATGACCTACTTATCAACGGTTTACTATCATTGATCGGTTGCCACTTATCGATTATATTTTGATCAATTTTGTAATTGTTTTTGTGTAGTAACTTGTTTGCCATTTGTTTTGTATGTATGTTTGTGTACAGCCAGAGACAGCCATATATATAAATATAAGCGTATATACGTGCCTGTATATTGTATCCGGTTCAGCAATAGTTTCAATAATTTTTAAATGTATGAAAACTTATCTATTTGGGTTGAATACTTTAGATATTTTGGTCCCGAAACACACTGTATAAAGGCATAGCTATATAGTTCTATACGAAGTTTTGTTACGTTTAAATCGGCGTGTGTGCTGCAATTGAATAATGATCGAATCAATCGACGAAACCTTCGCCTTCTCTCTCCAGCCATCCTAGAAGTGTTCAGACTCCAAGCCCAAAAGATCCCGCATCAGCTATAAAAGCTTGCTTTTTTCTCATCCTATGTCACACAACCTTATATAAATATATGAAACTTTTGTTTTTGAATACAAGAATCAGCATTGGGTTTATTATGGTAAATTTGCATTTTACTTTCCTACGTATACAAAACTAAAGGGTATTATGCATATAGATCTAGATATAAACATACTTAAATAAAGGAAATGCCAATTTTTTAAAGCTTGAATTTATATAAAGATATTTTTTAGAAACTATACGCTATATATATCTATATATATATATATGGTAGGAACACAAGGATGTGCCATAGGCGCCGTCGTCGTGTCAAAACAAAAAAAAAATTATAAAGAAAAACTTGCAAACATTTTTTGCTACATAAATGTAATAAAATCTAAATGAACCTAGTCATTAAGTCCATGATAAAATGAAATATAAATTGAAAGCTAAATAAATTTATATATATAAATGGCATACATTTGTAATAAAACGCAAATGAAAGGGAAATATAGAAACTTACTTAATGCTTTAACTACAAGAAGCATTTTAAAGAAAATTTGTTTGCCATCTTACATATAATTTATATTTTTTTGTTTCCGTTCGTTTGCTTAAATATTTCAATTTCAATGTATAAACAATTAAGAAATGAAGATAAATAAATCAAGGTTCAACTAAAAGAACAAGAAATCAAACACAAAACAGAATCCTAATTATATAAAATAAGGAAAACTCAAATTACAGCCCTAGCTAAAACTAAAAGAAAAGACTACAACTGAAGAAAAGCAAAATAAGTAAGTTAATTACTATATCGCCGAAACATTCAGACATTATTAATATGCATTAACTACAAATTTACAAACACAGCAACGGAAAACTACAACATCTAACTAATAAAATCAAAGAAAAATTCAATTTTTAAAAATAAAATCCAGAAATTCTTTGCAGGGCTATTATATAGTGAACAATGTTGCCATTTGATACCATTTTTTCCACAAATAAAAACACATTTGATATAAAAATATATATTACTATATATACCTTATATTCCAAATCAAATGGAATTTTTTGTAATTTTGATAGAAACATTCAAAACATATTAAAATCGAAAAAGAACAAACAAAAACTGTGCGAATGAAACGTGTTACGAAAACTATGAGAAATAAATGCGAGAAATGCCTAAGAAAAATTTAAATTAAAAAAAACATATACTTATTTAAATAAGGTTGACAGTGGGAGGGAATTGAAGTCCTAATAATATTACAGGTTAAGTTTTGGAAAGCCTATGTTTTTAATGTTTTTTTTTGTAATTAATTTGGTTTTTGTAACAGATCTGTGTTATGTTGTAAGCTTCTAACTGATCGATAACTGATTGGTTTGTAACAGATCTGTGTTATGTTGTAAGCTTCTAACTGATCGATAACTGATGTTTGTAAAGTTAGGAAGTTGGGGTTTTCTATGGGATTTATTTTTGGCCAATCAATCCGACCTACCAAATTTTATATATAAGGATCGGCCGACTATATCCTATAGCTGCCATATAACTGAACGATTGGAAATGCCATAACTTACAGAATATTCTGCAAGGGTATAACAACAAAGTTATACTTTTTTTATATTTTTTTCCGATTGTTCCTATGGCAGCTTTATGATATAGTCGGCTGCAATAGAAAGACAACTTTTGGGAAAGTCGCTTGAAACTTGAATTTAAATAGATCAGCATCACCAGGAGAGTCGATCTAGCCATTATTATCTTCAAGCGGATAGCTTTAATATTGAGGGACTAGTTTGCGCAGAAACGGACAGACGGACGGACATGGCTAGATCGACTCTCTCCTCTCCACTCCTCTATTCACTTTATAAGGTCGGAAATGTTTCCTTCACTGCGTTGCAAACTTTTGACTAAAAACCCTCTGCAAAGGTATAAAACCTGGTGGAACAAGTGTATTGAGTAATACATTTTTCCTTTAAATGCAAGGGTATTTAAACTTCGGCTCATCGACATTTGATTCTTATCTTGTTATACCCATGGAAAAATCAAAAACTTAAAAAAATAAGATGAAATTAAACAAGAAAGGAAAGCTAACTTCGGGCGGAGCCGAAGTTGATATACCCTTGCAGAATACTCTGTAAATTATATTCTCCAAAATTATTCATATGATGCATTCTTAATAGTCATAAAAAATCCAAACTTCCTAACTTTAAAAACACCAAAGTTATGGCATTTCCAATCGTTCAGTTATATGGCAGCTATAGGATATAATCGGCCGATCCTTATGGTATTTGGTAGGTCGGATTGATTGGCCAACTATAAAACCCATAGAAAATCCCAGTTTCCTAACTTTACAAACATCAAAGTTATGGTATTTCCGATCAATCAGTTATATGGCAGCTATAGGATATAGTCGGACGATCCCGGCCGTTCCGACATATATACTGCGTGCAATGGAAAGAAGGCTGTGTGCAAAGTTTCAACTCGATAGCTTTAAAACTGAGAGACTAGTTTGCGTAGAAACAGACAGACGGACATGGCTATATCAACTCAGGAGGTGATCCTGATCAAGAATATATATACTTTATAGGGTCGGAGATGTCTCCTTTACTGCGTTGCACACTTTTGACCAAAATTATAATACCCTCTGCAAGGGTATAATTATTATACACTTGCAGAGGGTATTATAATTTCAGTCAAAAGTTTGCAACGCAGTGAAGGAGACATTTCCGACCCTATAAAGTATATATATTCTTGATCAGCATCACCAGGAGAGTCGATCTAGCCATGTCCGTCTGTCCGTCTGTCCGTTCGTCTGTCCGTCCGTCTGTCCGTCCGTTTCTACGCAAACTAGTCCCTCAGTTTTAAAGCTATCTGCTTGAAACTTTCTCAAAAGTTGTCTTTCTATTGCAGGTAGTATATAAGTCGGAACGAGCCGGATCGGGCGACTATATCATATAGCTGCCATATAACTGAACGATCGGAAAAGCCATAACGTTGGTGTTTTTAAAGTTAGGAAGTTGGGATTTTCTATGAGTTTTATTTTTGGCCAATTAATCCGACCTACCGAATTTCATAAGGATCGGCTGACTATATCCTATAGCTGCCATATAACTGAACGATTGGAAATGCCATAACTTTGGTGTTTGTTAAGTTAGGAAGTTGGGACTTTTTATGAGTATTAAGAATACATCATTTGAATAATTTTGAAGAATATAATTTACAGAATATTCTGCAAGGGTATATCAACTTCGGCTCCGTCCGAAGTTAGCTTTCCTTTCTTGTTATTTTGATGTTTGTTTGCTTATCAAAATATTCCTTTACTATATCAGAATTACAATAACAGATAGGTGCAAGACAATATATTTTTATACCCTTGCAGAGGGTATTATAATTTTGGTCAAAAGTGTGCAACGCAGTGAAGGAGACATCTCCGACCCTATAAAGTATATATATTCTTGATCAGGATCACCTCCTGAGTTGATATAGCCATGTCCGTCTGTCCGTCTGTCTGTTTCTACGCAAACTAGTCTCTCAGTTTTAAAGCTACCGAATTGAAACTTTGCACACAGCCTTCTTTCCTTTGCACGCAGTATATAAGTCGGAACGGCCGGGATCGGCCGACTGTATCATATAGCTGCCATATAACTGAACGATCGGAAAAGCCATAACTTTGGTGTTTGTAAAGTTAGGAAGTTGGAATTTTCTATGGGTTTTATTTTTGGCTAATCAATCCGACCTACCAAATTTCATAAGGATCGGCCGACTATATCCTATAGCCGCCATAAAACTGATTGATCGGAAATGCCATAGCTTTGGTGTTTGTAAAGTTAGCAAGTTGAGATTTTCTATGGGTTTTATTTTATTAATCCGACCTACCAAATTTCATAAGGATCGGCCGACTATATCTTATAGCTGCCTTATAACTGAACGATTGGAAATGACAAAACTTTGGTGTTTTTAAAGTTAGGAAGTTGGGACTTTTTATGAGTATTAAGAATGCATCATATGAATAATTTTGGAGAATATAATTTATAGAATATTCTGCAAGGGTATATCAACTTCGGCTCCGCCCGAAGTTAGCTTTCCTTTCTTGTTGGCCAATCAATCCGACCTACCAAACTTCATAAGGATCGGCCGACCATATCCTATAGCTGCTATATAACTGAACGATTGGAAATGCCATAACTTTGGTGTTTTTAAAGTAAGGAAGTTGGGATTTTTTATGAGTATTAAGAATGCATCATATGAATAATTTTGGAGAATATAATTTACAGAGTATTCTGGAAGAGTATATCAACTTCGGCTCCGCCCGAAGTTAGTTTTCCTTTCTTGTTATACCCTTGCAGAGGGTATTATAATGTTGGTCAAAAGTGTGCAACACAGTGAAGGAGACATCTCCGACCCTATAAAGTATATATATTCTTGATCAGGATCACCTCCTGAGTTGATATAGCCATGTCCGTCTGTCCGTCTGTCTGTTTCTACGCAAACTAGTCTCTCAGTTTTAAAGCTATCGAGTTGAAACTTTGCACACAGCCTTCTTTCCATTGCACGCAGTATATATGTCGGAACGGCCGGGATCGGCCGACTATATCCTATAGCTGCCATATAACTGATTGATCGGAAATGCCATAACTTTGGTGTTTGTAAAGTAAGGAAGTTGGAATTTTCTATGGCTTTTATATTTGACCAATCAATCCGACCTACCAAATTTCGCTATCCTTTAGGAACTTGTGGGGCAAACGATAATTTGAGATTTTCCTCGAAATTACATTTTGAAAGGTGCTCCGATTACAATGATTATTGACTTAAGTTAAGTGACATTATAATTAGTACGGCCAGCCGAAGTTTTAATACCCTTGCAGATATACCGGAAATTGATGACACCCTGCAATGGCGAATATACATATGACAGCTAGGGGATATAGACAGTCAACTCAAGGAAAGGATCCGAAATGATAAAAAACTATCATATTAGGCAAAAGTCAGCGAGATTTCCGCATCATTTTTCAAAAACAAATTACCAAATTCGATGGTTTCTACATGATCAGGTTTTTAAACATGATCAGTGTACACATAAAAATACGATTTGAAATTTTTTATGTTAATAGCTTCTATACTGCGCAGATAAAATGCATAAGCTAGTATGGCAGATGTAGGACAGATATAGAACATTGTAATCCGATTTTTATAAAACTCAAGGTATATAACAGATATATAATTTGGTAATTCGATTTTGATAAAAGTTAATGTATTGGTCCAAAACTGGGATAAAATAGGATTAGACAAAAACAGCGAGGAATATGTTACAAACATTTCTTCAATCACAGCAACATTAATAAATTTGTCCTGATGGGTTTTATAAAAGCTTTAGGATATAGACGTCCGATGAGCGCTTAATGATTTTGGTCTCGCAAAAGTCGGAAAAGTCTCCTCCACCCTGTTACAAAATTTTGACCCAAAATTATAATAAGGGCTTAAAAATACATAGTGTGAATTTTAAAAGTGGGGCAAAGTCCGTAATATCGTTTATTTATTTATTTAAGAATCCTGAATTTGTGTGTTAAGATAATTTTTCTAGGCTGTATCAACTTTTAAAAAAAAAAGCCTTTTTTTGCGGAGGGCTAGAGCACCTATTTTTAACTTTTATTGCTGAAAATAACTTAAAATTGTCTTTATAAGAAGCACAAACTCTATGGAGAACTATATGTTAATTTTTTTAATGCCTGGTGAACAGGAATCTCAGAGATAGAAATAGCTTTTTTGCCTTTTCATAAAGACCATTTTAAAACAATGTCAGTAAATAAAATTATATGATATCCGATATTGATACTTTGATCCTTACATTTTCCTTGCATGTTCTTAGTGCTAGCAAAGTCCCTCTTTCCCGTTGAATAGAGCAAGCAAACCTTTGCAAATTTACGCATTTTTATGGTTTCGCACTGAAACTGACCAGGATCGGTGGAACGAAGGATTTGATTTGAGTTTGAGCCTGCGCTGCCCCCACCGCCTGCGTCGACGTCGTCGCTGGCAGCGGCCAGCGGCAGAGGCAGAAGCAGAGGCAGCAGCAGAAGCCTCTGTCGACATAATTTTCAGTTTCCTTGCCTCATTTTGAGGGAGTTTCGGGGGTTTTCGGTGGGTTTTAGGGGATTTTTGGGGATGGGGAACGCACGGGCTGCCCACTGGCCAAGCAAATGTAAGAAGAAGATGAAGATAGAGATGGAGAGAAAGGGTTGCTCTGCATGAGTGTATGTGTGTGTGTGTGGACCTTTGCTTGGCAGGCATTTTATTTATGCTGCGTGGTCGTTTCTTTGTGTCTCCTCTCTCTGGCTTTCCACTTTTTATACCCGGTAAACCTGCCGAAAAGAGGGGATATTTTATTGGCCCAAAAATATGCAATCTTAGTCTTGATGGGGATCAATAGTCAAGTCGATCTCGCTTTTTAACCACACAGGGATAAATAGTAAACAAAAAATCCAAAAGCAAAACAATTATTCGGAAATTTAAGCAAACAATTTTTTTTTTTTTTGGCATCATTTGATCCAAACATACGTACAAGCTATTTGTACATGTGATTTTTAACAAAAAAAACAGCTCAAAAAAATCTTCATAATCTTCATATTGAGATTACTCACTTAGTCCTGAACATAGAGCGTAGTATATTTATGAGTTTGCAGATCAGGATTGGAAATCTTGAGAAAAGGATCCCCATATCATAAATCATTTGCAAGGGTATATAGACTTCGAATTGCCAAAAAGAATGCCTTCCTCGTTGTCGTGTGTTGGTGTAGTTATGCAACATATTTTTGGCGGGTATCACCATAGTCGGGCCCATCGCCTGTGGCCTTCTTTCCTGTTTAAATTGGCAAGTGCCGGCGGGCGGAACAGCACACCCCCGGACCACCCATCTCCTGCACCTCCCCCCATATCCTCATCAACGTCCTCGTACCCTTCAACCCGTTCGTGCGTTGCTGTCCAGCTCCAGCTTCCTTTTGTGGGTGGCAGTGGGTGGTTCCCGGGTTGGGTGGTGGCTTCTGATGGTGGCCAGTAGGTGGGCTTAATTTAAGCGGGTTTTATTTTTTCTCAATTCCTCTCCCCGTTCGCTCTCTCTTTTTTACATGCTTTTCACTTCTCCTTTTTTGTGTTTTTTATTTGATTTTGCTTCGTATTTTTACTTTTTTTGGGGTGGCTCTGTGCCTGTGTGTGTTAATCTCGTTATGTTGTCCTTTGTTTGAAATGCCCGGTGCTGCAGCGCTGCTGCGTCGCAGTCGCCGTCGCCGTCCGCTGCTGTAACTCTTTCGTTTTATTTTCCTATACAATTTGATATATATAATGTAAGTTTGTTGTATTTTTTTTTGCCCGTTGTCGTCCAAGTTAAACAATTTTAATTGAATTTTGACAAAAATAGGGAAAACCATTTATTCACAAAGGAAACGGGTTGGGGAGTTGGCCATTCGGAGTTGCGGCACACGTGTAAGCAAATAAGATGCAAGAGGATAAGTACTGACTAAGTTTTGGAGCAGACTCTATGTTGGCCAATCTTTCTATTCCAGATCAACGACATTAACTGCTTGTAAACATAACTTATACAAAAATTAAAATGACCTGGATTTTTGACAGGCAATTAGTTTACCTGGTCGTTTGGAAAATAGATTAAAAACCGCCTGTCAATTTTTCTGTGGCAGACATTTTTTAGGGGATGTATTTTAAGATATTTTTATTTGTATCTCCTTAACCGACTTTAGCCTTGTACAGCACTTAAATATAAGTAATAAAAGCTGGAGCAAACGGAAAACGGAAATCCGGAGCGACTAATAGAATAGATATAGAACTATGGCCAAAGATTAATAATATAAGTTTTACAGTTTAACAACTCTCTGATCTGACTGCAGAGGAGTGTCCAATCTAAACATTCAACCTATAGGCTGGGCTTTTCTTGGACTGATTAGATGGGAAATACTCCGAGCTTTTTTGGGAAGTCCTTTCGCATCACTTTCCACCTCCTCCCACGCGATTAACCGGCCGTTGCCATGACAAATGATGCAAATTTAATTGGGCAAAAGCATCAGTTTGCCGAAGAAGATGGTCATGGGAAATGTGAGCAAAATTGAGATCCGAGGCGGTTGTCCTTTGATATTTAATATGTTTAAATATGCGAAGTCCTTCGAGCATGTCAGCAAAAAGGGACCTTGCTGGACACACACACTCTGGGCCCCATATACATAATGTGTGTTCCGGCATGGCTAGAAACATCAGCAAAAGTCCAAAGCGAAATTCATTCGAACGAAACGAAATGAAACGAATTCAATTGACGACGACGACGAAGCTGGAATAATGCCAATGAAGAGTAAAGTAGATCGATAGATAGTCCATGCACACACACATGGTCATTATGTGTGACCTGGGAAATGGGGAGGATGGGTGGCAGGTTTTACACAAGGAAAAAGAAGCATCTAGATATTCATTTTGCATTCTTTGCTTAAAAATATGTATCCCGACTCCCGAAATGCGTACTATCTTGAAGCTCAAAAACTGTATTTTTACATTTTATCATGCTCAGTCCAAGGTGTCACACAAATCTCTTCCAACTAAATTGGCTTGGAATCGAACCGTACATACATAAACCGAACTTGGTAGACAGCGATTTCTGTGGCAATCCAGATTGGTCATTTTTGGATCAAGGAAACTATAAAAGTTGGAGAAACCTATTTGCACTTTTGATGAAGGAAGTATTAATAAGAATGACACCATATGTGATTGAATTTAATAAAATAAAATAAATGCAAGTGCCGAGCAGGTGTGCAACATAATTCATAAAAGATCTAGAGTTTGGTACCCCGGACTCTACCGCCTTTTATTGTTCTCTGTGTAGCGACGGGGTTGACTAGAGATCGTAATGCAAACTGTCAGAATGCGTAACTCAATTTACAATTTTCCCTTTTCCGCCTTCTTCATCGCAACAAAAGAAAGGCAGAAGGTGGGGGCATGGGGAGGGGGCTAGGCTGAATTAAAAGAAAATGGAAAATGCTAAAAAAAAGCGGAGAGAAAGAAGAGAGCCGCCCATCCGGCTGGACGTCGTCAATGTCCTTGCTTCAGGGTTGAGCTTGCTGCGTCCCTTTCTCGCGCGCCTTCTCCCTCTCCGACTTTCTCCCTTTCTCCATGATAAAGACACCCAAGTGTGCGTGGCGTGTGTCGGGCAGAAGAAATGTGGCGGGGGTGGGGGTGTGGGTGGTCAGCGCTGGGCAGCCTTTTTGTTTCGCACGAATCCTTTCGACAGAAAAAATACAACAAAAAACGCATGACAACGAAAACGAAAGTGAACAAAAATGTAACAAAATCAGTGGGTGTGGGATGGTGGGGGGTGGGATGCGGAAGGGGTTGAGGGGGGAGTGCGGGGTTGTGCAAAAAAATGGAAAGTACTATACATACATGGTACAGTAAACTCTTGCACTTTTTCAAAGTAATAGCAAATGAGAGGAACTATTTAATAGTAATGCAATTTTATTCTCCGTTCCGCTGGCTTTTCAAAATTGACTTCTGCTATGGAAATAGGCGGATAGGCAAACGAATATTTTGATTATAACAAAAATAGTCTTGCTTAATACCGACAAGAGAAAGGTATATGTATAAAAACTAATTAGGCACGAATATAGCTGAATTCGACGGTGATCGGTTTAGTTTCATTCTCCCTGCAGGAATAAATATATTAATATTCTGCATTTCCTATCTTATTTTGCAATAAAATGTTTGTTAATAATGGTTTTATTTTTTTAAAACCTCTAGCAAGTATGGCAAACTTCATGATGCTCAGCGTTTCAAAATTGGTTTGGCAAGACGATATTTTTCCAGAAGAAAATTAGTAAAAACTTAAAAAAAAAATTACGAACGCGTGGTCAAAACCCTCTTTCATAGTTAATGTAAACAGCTGTTCCCAGTACGTTAAAACATTGGGATTTTTAAAAAAAGTTATTTTGAGATTCTGCATTCTGTTACCTCATTAGCCTAGGACTTAATAACTGGGCTGGGAGTAAGTGGACCTAATAGATTTCGATGTTTTGGAGCGGCCGTAATCAAAGGGCTTTATCATAGAGGATGACATTCCGTAGCAACCATCTGACCAAATTGGCGCAACTTCTTTTATTTGTTAGAAGATTTAGGAGCTTGTTTAATTTTTTTAAAATCAGGGGACCATGTTGACAGTGCCAGTTTTCACTGTACACGCAAATCGTACGTTTGGACAATTGGCTATGGCTTTCTTTCCCCGCCCCCGCCCCTACCAACCTTAAAAAGCATCTACTACCCTTTCTACCCCCTTTGTTTTTTTTTTGCGATGTTTGCCAAGCGTGCAGAAAAGCTGACCAGCACAAAAAGAGAAAGGATGGGGAGCAAGGAATGAAGGAGCGAAGGCAAAGCAGACGCACAAAATTATATAGAAAATATACAAACAACAACAACGGCAAGAGCACACATAAAAAACGAGCGAAAATCTCTAAAAGAAAAAGCGGTCCGGAGGTGGGTGAAAGTGCCCAAAAGGGTTACCAGAAATTGCGTCGGCAGAAAAGCCGAAAAAAGCGAGGAGGAAAAGCGGCAAAGAAATGTAAAGAAAAATACGAAATCACCCCCTTCGGCCAGGCTTACATGCTTACAGTTATTACCATGATAAGGTGGACAGATTGTCCGGGGGAGGGGGCGAAGGCGCAGGCGGTGGCGGTGGCGGTGGCAAGTGTCCAGGGGGGTGGCTGGTTCCTGCTGGCTTGCAACGATCCCGCTTTCTCACTTTTCCGCTTTCCCATTTTCCCGCTCCCCCACCTTCCCAGCAAAACAGCGGACCAAGGACCACGGGCTTATCTTCCTAGGCCGGAAATGAGTTGTGCCAAAAGCGCAAGCTGCAAGTTTATGACGGGATAGGAGTAAAGGAGCAGGAGTGGGATTAGATTCGGGGTGCAGGGTCAGGGTCCCGAGCAGAAAACAGGAGCCTGGCTAGGTCACACGGAATCTAAGACAAACATTTACAATTCATTACCATTAGCCCCGCTTTACTACCAATGTTTTTACAGGTACCGTCCTAAATAACGAATGGGTTAATGATTTTCAGCTAGAATTAAAGCGGCTAAACTTTTACCACGATTATCATGCCTATTTAATTTTAATAATATATATCTGGTTAAAAAATACATATTATTTGGACAGTACTTCTAAAATAAAGTACATATATGTATAAATAGAATCAAAAATGCCAGAGATGTCGAAGCCGTTCTCGACCCCTAAAAATTAAAAATTATTTTCAATTCGACCTACCAAATTTCATAAGGATCGGCCGACTATATCCTATAGCTGCCATATAACTGATTAATCGGAAATGCCATAACTTTGGTGTTTGTTAAGTTAGGAAGTTGGGATTTTCTATGGCTTTTATTTTTGGCCAATCAATCCGACCTACCAAATTTCAAAGAATCGGCCGACTATATCCTACAGCTGCCATAAAACTGAACGATTGGAAATGTCATAACTTTGGTGTTTTTAAAGTTAGGAAGTTGGGATTTTTTATGAGTATTAAGAATGCATCATATGAATAATTTTGGAGAATATAATTTACAGAGTATTCTGCAAGGATATAT
Organism: Drosophila prolongata; assembly: GCA_036346975.1. Lineage (NCBI taxonomy): Eukaryota > Metazoa > Arthropoda > Insecta > Diptera > Drosophilidae > Drosophila > Drosophila prolongata. The sequence continues at coordinate 2,196,828 of JAYMZC010000108.1, forward strand.
CAACTTCGGCTCCGCCCGAAGTTAGCTTTTCTTTCTTTTGTAATTTATTTTCGATCAGCGAATAACGGAAATATAAGGCGTTGCAAACTTGTGACCTAAATTAAAATATCCCCTGGGTATAAAAAGCGAATGCTTGTCGCTCTCGTTTCGTACTTATGTATTTACATATGTGTCTAGCTAGCTGCTAATCTAGAACCGCAGAATGATCTTCAGATGCTACTGAAAGTCCTTATCTGTGCACCGTCTTTCGGTATTTGAATTGATTTCGGGAATCACATTCAAAATCAGAACAGAAGTGCAATCGTTGCCTTGACTTTGCCCCTTGAGTAGCAACCACCTCCAATATGCAGACCCAAGAATAATATCTTCAGGCTGCAAAGTACCCAGGAAATTCCTCCATAATCTTTGCCATCTTTAAAGTATTTTCCATTGAGCTTACTGTAATAAAGTAATTAAAGTGATTATAGTAAGAAGATTTAAGGAGAGCACTTATCGTGCCACCATGCACCTAAGTCATCGGCACAATTATTAACGTAATTTTCATTATCCCGATCAAATGTGGAGAACTTTTGGTTCGTTTTGTTTGTAAGGGAATCTCCGGCTTCACCAGAATATTTCCCTAAATTCTTCAACTCGTACAATTCCTCTTCACTCCCAATCTTAAAGTCATCATAAGGAGCGTAGCTGGTGGAGCCATCAACCTTTCCAAGTTTAATGTAGAGTTCGTGGGGTCGTGCTTCAGTCATCCGATGCAATTTTTCCAGCCCGATGAAGAATTCTCCCCTGACATTTCCAAATCCATTTTTGTATTCCTCCCAGGTGCGACGAAAGTTCTCGGATCCGTCAATGCGCCTCTGAATTACAGTCCAACCAGGTGGAGACGACGCACATGACACCTTAAATGGTTCCATCTCCCTGAGTTTTATTTGGTATTCCGAAAGCTGACTAGATAGTTCTGATTTTGATTTCTCAATCGCTTTAATTCGAGTCGTAAAGTCCGAGATTTGTGGCTTCTTTGCTTTTGGTTTGATCTTTGGATATTTTTAACTGACTCTGCAAGTCTGTTATGGTGTCTTTAAAGGAGTTAACTTGGCTCTTAAGTTCATCGTTGCCATCGGCTGTTATTTTCATCTGTAATATAGAACAGGTGGATGGTGTAGCTCCAGTGAACAGAAAGCCGATATATTTGCTGACAACTTAGAGGACAGATTTAAGCCGTTAAATCTAACGCCGATAGAAAACTGAACCCTAGTCCAAATGCGCTTTGAAAGACCTTTTCAAATGGCTCTTCCCACAAACCCTGTAACCCTGAAGGAAGTCATGACACAGATCGGAAAGCTTAAAAACAAAAAAGCTCCAGGCGAGGACCTTCTAGATAACAAGACCCTCAAAATTCTTCCCAAAAAAGCTCTTCTGTTCATAGTCTTGCTGTTTAACAGCGTTTTGAGGCTCAGTCACTACCCAAGTGCATGGAAATCTGCCATCATAACGATGATTCCCAAACCTGGAAAGCCGCCCACCGAAGTAGATGCTTATAGGTCAATCAGTCTTCTCCCTGCGCTGGGCAAAATTATGGAAAGGGTGATGCTGGATCGGATCCTCAAACTAGAAAGCGTGAGCAGAGCTATTCCAAAATGGCAGTTTGGTTTTCGAAAAAGTCACGGTACACCTGAACAGCTGCATCGCGTGGTCAACTTCGCTCTGGAGGCTATGGAGAATAAAATGTATACAGTTGCTGTGTTCATGGACATCCAACAAGCTTTCGACAGGGTATGGCACGACGGTCTCCTAAGCAAGCTAAAGATCCTTCTTACACCACAGCTGAGAAAGCTCATTGAAAGCTTCCTATCGAACAGGAAATTTAGTGTAGTTGTCGATGGTGAAAAGTCGTCAAAACGTCTTATTGCAGCTGGTGTACCCCAAGGCAGTGTCTCTCTCTGTATACCTCAGATATGCCAGATTCTTGGGGCTGTACTGAAGTTGACGACGATAACATGCTCATCGCAACATACGCCGACGACACCGCGGCTTTGGTCAGGAAAGCAAGCATGGATATTGCAACCTTGGGTCTACAGGAGTACATGACACGATTTAAAAAGTGGACGACCGAATGGAATATAGGCATCAACTGCAGCAAATGTGCTTGTGTCACATTCACGAAAAGACCACTGAATTGCTCAGGGATTTTTATGCTCGGCTCAATACTTCAACATGAGACCAACTATAAGTACCTTGGGGTGATCTTGGATAGAGGACCCACTTTTCAAAAGCATACGACGATGATCAAGCAGACTGTACTTTCCAAGGCTGCACGCATGTCCTGGCTACTTTCGCCGAGAAATAAACTTTCATTGTCAAATAAAGTCCGCATATATAAATCTATTCTGAGTCCAATTTGGAAATATGCGCTACAAATTTACGGCATAACGGCCAAATCTAACCTAAATAAAATTAGAGTTCCACAAATCAAGATTGTTAGATCCATTTGTAACGCCCCCTGGTTTATGAGAACGAGAGACATAGAAAGAGATCTCAAAATCCCAAAGATAGGTGATGTATGTCGAACACACGCGGAAAATTATTTCAGACGTCTTGGTTCTCACCCTAACTCATTGGCGAAAATGCTGTTATGGAGACCGAGAAAAAGAAGATTAAAACAAGAAAGGAAAACTAACTTCGGGCGGAGCCGAAGTTGATATACCCTTGCAGAATATTTTGTAAATTATATTCTCCAAAATTATTCATATGATGCATATTTAATACTCATAAAAAATCCCAACTTCCTAACTTTAAAAACACCAAAGTTATGGCATTTCCAATCGTTCAGTTATATGACAGCTATAGGATATAGTCGGCCGATCCTTATGCAATTTGGTAGGTCGGATTGATTGGCCAAATATAAAACCCATTGAAAATCCCAACTTCCTAACGTTCCGACATATAGCCGAAGTTGATATACCCTTGCAGAATACTCTGTAAATTATATTCTCCAAAATTATTCATATGATGCATTCTTAATACTCATAAAAAATCCCAACTTCCTAACTTTAAAAACACCAAAGTTATGGCATTTCCAATTGTTCAGTTATATGGCAGCTATAGGATATAGTAGCCCGATCCTTATGAAATTTGGTAGGTCGGATTGATTGGCTAAAAATAAAACCCATAGAATATCCCATTTACAAACACCAAAGTTATGGCATTTTGATCAATCAGTTATATGGCAGCTATAAGATATAGTCGGCCGATCCTTATGAAATTTGGTAGGTCGGATTGATTGGCTAAAAATAAAACCCATAGAAAATTCCAACTTCCTAATTTTACAAACACCAAAGTTATGGCATTTCCGATCAATCAGTTATATGGCAGCTATAGGATATAGTCGGCCGATCCCGGCCGTTCCGACATATATACTGCGTGCAAAGGAAAGAAGGGTGTGTGCAAAGTTTCAATTCGATAGCTTTAAAACTGAGAGACTAGTTTGCGTAGAAACAGACAGACGGACAGACGGACATGGCTATATCAACTCAGGAGGTGATCCTGATCAAGAATATATATACTTTATAGGGTCGGAGATGTCTCCTTCACTGCGTTGCACACTTTTGACCAAAATTATAATACCCTCTGCAAGGGTATAAAAATGAAAAATATTCTGTTTAATATTAATGGTATTTGGTAAATTAAAAATCATGTTAGCTTAGACGAATTCAAACTTGCACCTACTTACAGGATATTTTCTTAAAACGGAAAGAGAATCTTTCCCCGTGGATATAAGCCGGCATGCAACAACATTCGATTTACATAATAACACTTTTTGTTATTGCTGAAAGGGTATATAGTTTGGCCTTCTTCCTTGTTTTAAAGTTAATCAAATCGATCATCATTAAGGATAATTTTTACCCTTTTTCCTTTGAATAAGACGTGTTGACACACACTCAAAGTACAAAGTTCCTGCTCCTGCACATTCATATATCATTAAAAAGACCCAGACACATATTTTGTCCCTCTTTTTAACCGTATTCTAAAATTTACAGTTCCTTTCGCATGCGAATCGGTGGTCAAAGAGAGAAAATCTAAAGCTGAGCTCTCCGACTCCCCAAAATATGCTAAGCAAATGTTCATCGAGGTTTTTTGTAACGACTGACGACTAAAAATCGGCAACTTCGATGTCGGCAGTAGGAAAATGATAAATTACGTGAAAAGCAATTGTATACACCCATATATGTATGCGTGCTTGTATCTGTGTCTGTGCAAGTCTGAAAAAATAAACGGGACAAAACGCAGGAAAAAAAGAAAGGGAAATTTTCCCTTAAATTTTCATTCGCAATGTTATGTAGTTGACAGACCAGATGCCCCCTTTCGATTTTCTTTTTTTAAGTAGGAAATTGTGTCCGAGCTGTCTCTGCTCTCGCTCTCTCTGCTCTTCTTATCAAATGATTTTCTTCTGTAAACTTTCGGTGGACGTCAGAGGCGGACAAGGACAAGACAACCCTTTTAGTCAACCCCAGCTCGGGGGGAGGGGGTGGTGGGTGGCGGGCGGAGTCTCGGATAGGTTGATTGCCGGGCAGGACCAATGCACTCTAAAAAATATGTTCCTCAATTCCAAGAATCTCTGTTGTAAGAAATGTCTACAATCGATTATGAAACACATAGTTTTAAGGGATTTTCTGAAATCCTTTCAAAATGGAACTTCTAAGATTGGGAAGTTGAAAAAGGGTTTTTTGGTCTTTTTTTAAGATTTTCTAATTTTGTTGTTTAAGAAAGAAATACAAATTTAGTTTAGTATCAAGGCTTCTTAAAAAAGGATTCTTTATTTGCAATAATGGATTTATTTTTCTGAGTGTGTTGATGTCGCCTCGGCCTGTCACTGCCAGGCTAAGAAATAAAAATAAATAAATAAAAACAAGAATTCCGCCGTGATTTTGCATTTCTCCGCAGGACTTTAACCCAAAGATCCGTGCTAGCTGTGGGAACTAAGTCACTGGGTCTGGCTTAAAATAGCAAAAAGAAAACTACACATTCGAAAGCATGTGTGTGTGCGTGTGTATGCGGCGGGATGCTGTTCGGTCATAAATTAAACATGCCGCCCGCAAAAGTATGCTATGGATTTGAACTCGGATTGCGAATGCGCTGAGGCGTGCAAATGCCAAAGTTACCAGAAAAAAGCAAGCACAAACTTTCGCCAGCTTCGGCTCCCATCCGGGCATCTTCCATTTGTTTGTCTGTGGTCGCAGAACTTGAAAACTACTTTGCCTGAGACAAAATGCCCCAAACAGAGTCACACACAGGAACACACGTACGCATGAGCAAAAGTTAGTCCAACTATATATATGTATAACTAGCTGTTCGTCCACTTCCCCCAACAGGCCCCATCCGAACTATTTAACCACCCTTTGCATGCAAACAAGAACTCGCCTTGATTATAAATTTCAACTTAATTACAAAAACAGAATTTAATCCTTTCAAAGTGTGTCGCTGACTTGCCTATTATGTACAAACATGTTTGGCTGTGTGGGAGCGGGGGTGCGGGGATGCGGTTGTAAACTACAAAGGACGGTTAATAATTTATGGCCAGCAAAACTATCCGCTCCACTATTAAGCACACAACAAGCACTCGAGGCGATTCCAGCCTCACACCGCACTGTGGGGCAAACTGGCATAATCTGACTCGAATGGCGATTAACACAGGACGAAATAGTCATGGATTTTAGAAACTGTCCTTTTACTTTATAAAATGGTTCTAAAACTTAATTGCGGACTTTGCATTTTAGGTAAAATTAAACAAGAACGGTTGGAAAATTCTGCCACCCGAAGTTTATATACCCTCCAGCTGTTACACAATTTAGATATTCTAAAAAACAAAATTACAAATTCTATTAAACATAATCCGACTTGAATGGCGATTAACACAGGGCGAAATAGCCATTTATTTTAAAAATTGTCCTTTACTTTAGAAAATATTTTTTAACTCTAGTTCTAAAACTTAATTGCCGACTTTGCATTTTAGGTAAAATTAAACAAGAACGGATGCAAAATTCCGCCAGCCGAAGTTTATAAAATTTAGATATTCTAAAAAACAAAATTACAAATTCTATAAAACAAACCGACAATATTTCCCTTCTTATGCGTATATTGTCAAAAACAATCTATCGATTTTCCGATACATTTTTCGATCATTCTTATAATCTATTATGGTTTTTCAAAATTTGATTTCGATTTTTATGCGTATATTATCAAAAACAATGAAGCTCTGTCGATTTTCCTATACATCGTCCTAGGCATAGTCGTCCGAATTTAATAAAATTAAAACCGTAGTTCTTAAATTATTTAAAGTTACTATATCTTGGAGTAATCCGAATACTTAACTGCATCGATGCAAACAGAAAGTATTTGGTCGAACCTGCTTAAGCTGTTACTCTGAAAGGGTAAATCAAATAGTGGGATTTTTAAGGTCCCTGGCAGAAAGGATATAATCCCAGGTGGCTACAAAAATAATTTAGCTTATTACGAATGTTGTATTAAACAAGAAAGGAAAGCTAACTTCGGGCGGAGCCGAAGTTGATATACCCTTGCAGAATACTCTGTAAATTATATTCTCCAAAATTATTCATATGATGCAACTTAATACCCATAAAAAATCCCAACTTTCTAACTTTAAAAACACCAAAGTTATGGCATTTCCAATCGTTCAGTTATATGGCAGCTATAGGATATAGTCGGCCGATCCTTATGAAGTTTCGTAGGTCGGATTAATTGGCTAAAAATAAAACCCATAGAAAATCCCAACTTCCTAACTTTACAAACACCAAAGTTATGGCATTTCCTATCAATCAGTTATATGGCGGCAATAGGATATAGTCGGCCGATCCTTATGAAATTTGGTAGGTCGGATTGATTGGTCAAATATAAAACACATAGAAAATCCCAACTTCCTAACTTAACAAACAACAAAGTTATGGCATTTCCGATCTATCAGTTATATGGCAGCTATAGGATATAGTCGACCGATCCCGGCCGTTCCGACATATATACTGCGTGCAAAGGAAAGAAGGGTGTGTGCAAAGTTTCAATTCGATAGCTTTAAAACTGAAAGACTAGTTTGCGTAGAAACAGACAGACGGACAGACGGACAGACAGACGGACAGACGGACAGACGGACATGGCTATATCAACTCAGGAGGTGATCCTGATCAAGAATATATATACTTTATAGGGTCGGAGATGTCTCCTTCACTGCGTTGCACACTTTTGACCAAAATTATAATACCCTCTGCAAGGGTATAAAAACAAGAGAGAACGCTATAGTCGGGTGCCCCGACTATCAGATACCCGTTACTCAGGTAAAGGGAGTGCGAGGGAGATGGAGATAGAAACTTTGATCACGCATAACTTTTTAACAAATGGTCCGATTTGAAAAATTTCTTCTACATTTCGATAGGTATTGATAAACACAATAAAACTGCATTTTTACTTTTCCGAAATATTTAAATTTTTAAAATCGTATATAGGCGATTGTGGGCGTTAAAGGGGGCGTGGCACCATTTTGAAACAAACTTGCGCTGCGTAGGAACTTCTAAAATCTACATGCAAAATGCCAATCTTCTAGCTTTTATAGTTTCCGAGATCTCAGCGTTCATACGGACAGACAGACAGACGGACAGACGGACAGACAGACGGACAGACGGACATGGCTAGATCGACTCGGCTAGTGATCCTGATCAAGAATATATATACTTTATAGGGTCGGACACGCTTCCTTCTAGCTGTTACATACTTTTGCACGAATACAATATACCCTTTTACTCTACGAGTAACGGGTATAAAAAGGAGCACAAACGTCGCCAAGACGCTTTGATAGACAAACATTAATTTATTGGAATATAGGACTTTTATTATCGTAAACTCGGGAGTAATTAAATAACTTTATATTAGGGAACTGAAGATATCGCCAGAGTGTACAGACTTTAAAAACACTTTCGGATAATCAGAAGTCCACGATATGCATAAAGTAAAGTTTACAATCGAGAACCTCAAGTCGAGTGTGGCATATTGGATCTAGCCATATTTTCGTTATGTTTATGTAGGAGAGGCATTGGCCACATTCACCCACCTGCGATTTGTATATGTACAAGGAAGCTGCCACCCCCCAGCACACACACATGCGCTGGCAGGCACATAGCTAAACCAATTTCCACAGAACATTTTAAATTTCAGAAGGCACACATGAAACGGACGAAGAATGGCGAGTGCCAAACTGCCCGTCCACCCCCATTCGCCCCCCACTCCACCCACTCCACCCACTCACACACATGAACAGCAACTTAACTTACAATAAAAGCCAATGCCCAGCCTCCCAACCACCCACTCCCAACCTCCCCCCCCCATGTTGTATGTAAAGTGCGTAAGTTGTGTCCAAAGGTTGCGGGGGCTTGAGGACGGGGGTCGGCGGTTCGGCTGGGCGAGTGGGGGGTGGAGGGGGTGGGGTGCTTTCTGCACTATTTTACATACGTAATGCGAACTTCATGGGTCCAGAGCTCATAAGCGCCGTCGGCCAAGGCTTTGGAAATTAGCGTGGCTGCCAAATCAGGAACCGGCTTAGGGAACACCAAGATTGGGGAGAGTGTGCTTGCCTGGGGGCGGTTTAGTGGCAATCAACTGGGAATAAGGCCAGAACACTCTTTTTGCCCTGACGAACATGAAACGATTTAAAACGCATATGTAGGTATACGGGATATTGCAAAGGCAGTGATTTTAAAATGTTTACAATAACGTGTAGCAAGAAAAAATACATACAGCTTAGCTTAAAATATGTCACATGGTGGATCGCACTTAATTAATTATATCACAAAATAAGGACATATATCTTATTCTCACAATATTTGTTTTCTTATTAAGTCGAGAAATTCGTCGGATTTGAGTTACATATTTTTATATTTTTCCAAGATCTTTCTCTTCTGGCTCCAATATAATTCAAGCTTTTTGTGGAGTTCAATTAATGTTTGACAGCTTGTGTCAAATACTGTTTCCATTAAATCTTAAAAATATTTTTTCATTTTCACATTTCATACAAAAAAATGCATTAAGCTGTATCAATTGTGTTTAATTGTAATAGCTAGATAGATTCATACAATTCTAGTTATAGTTACTACTGCAGTTGGATCCCTGATAGTTATACTTAGTTCTACTCCATGATTGGCACAAAACACGAGTAAACGCTCTTCAGGAGGCATTCCCAAAGGAACAATTTTTGGCCTGTTTTTGAAGTCCGATCAAATCGCTTGAGTTCAAAACGCCGGTATCCGCAAATGTTTTCAATTTCCCAAATGAATTCCAAGTGTATACCCCCAACCACCCCGCACCGCCCCCCTGGACGGGTGCATGGCCAGAACTTTGATCTCTGTATTATTCAATATATTGAAATTTGAAGCGTTGATGTCTGGCTGTATTGGCCGGGAATTGCCAGCAGCTGCCTTCGAAGGACATTCAATGACTTGTGACTGACAAGGATGTGTGCGGGGAGGGGGCTGATTGCAGGGGAGGGGGTGGTGTGTGTGAGTTCGACCGTGCCACGCACACACACACACACGCATGAATTTTTTACACAGGACTCCGAGAGCTTTTTCGTTTCCTGTTTTCGCTTTTCGCATTTTTTGTTGAATTTTTTACTGGACGTCAGGACTTACGTGCGATTACGTTCTTTAGCTTTTGCCACATGTGGCTGAGTGTGTGTACGTAGCTACCCCCATTTGACTTTCACTTGCGTCTGGACTCGCCTCTTGCCTCCTCCCCCCTGCCCCTTTCCCGCCCGCTTTCCCACTCGCTTTCACTTTGCCCGCTGGCCAAAAATAACGAAAGTGTGAAACGTTTGTCTGTCTCTCTATTTGGTTTATTTCACAACATTTCCGCGTGCCTGTGTGTGCATGTTATTTATGCCAACATGTGTGTGTGTGTGTGGGACTTTGGCTGTTGAATTTTTCATTCACTTTTCCGCCCGCCCCTCCCACTTTCTCCTCCTTGTGCTTTCCTCTCTACGGGATCAATTGAACACATTTTCTCGGAGTTCGATGTCAACTGGCGTCGTGGGCTAATTAAACGAATGCAAAGTGGGGAGGAATGGAAGGGGTTTTCCCGACTTTTTGCGACCAACTGTACCTCGTCGGTTTTCTGGCCGGAGTTTCTCGCGCTGCGCATTAGCCGAAAATGACATTGAAATATTACAAAATTTAAAAACCATTAGAAGCAGACCCCATCAATCTGCCCGTCTCGCTCGCGCTATGTACCTCCTATGTAAAATTCATCCTTACCAAAGAAAAGCGGAATCTTAGCACCGAAATTGCAAAGCAAATCAAATAATACAAAAACAAAAATCTAGAAAAAATAAATAAATAAAGAAAAATCAACCACTTTTCCACTTTTTTTTTTGTCCTCGCCGACGGTTGGTTGGTCCAAACTGGACCTGAGTGGGCGGGGGATTCATGTTGGCGTTGTGTACTACCAATTTGCTAGTGACCATAATCAACCCCTTTTTATTTGGCCTCAGCTTTTTTCCACTCGCCTCTTGTGTATGCAAAAAAGTGCGTAAGGAGGAAAAGATGCGTAAGAAAAGAGGGTGGAGGGCATACCGCACCAGGAGCGTCAATTACGAGGGGATCCAAGCGAAGTCTTCAGGGCAATTGACTTGATTACTGATCACGCATTCACACGGCCCAAAACCAATAACATATTTACAATGTTAAATGAACAACTTGTGATCATGTCCTCCTCATATGTATTTGTATCTTATTGAATATCTTTGACGAGCTATGTTGTGCCTTGAAGGTATTCCATCTGTTTTTTAACAGAGAATTGAGGGTATCCCAAAGTCCAGGCACTCATTTTTACCGCTATTTTACGCAATTATGTACATAAGAAGGTAGTTGGAAAAGTTAGTAAGAAAGTGAGGTTAAGGGTACACAGTATTAGTTTATTAATACATATTACCTTATATTAATTATAATATTCTGTTTAACCATTAAATTTTAATAGTCATAAAATCATATAAATTAGTGGAACTGCAACTTTGTTGCTGTCAGATGTCTGGGTAAAATTGAAATATATAGCCATCAGATGGTTCAGTGATCGAGGCAGCCCCTTTTGACCCTCCCAACCCCCCTACCCCCCCTACCCCCCTGCCCAAAGGGCCCCTGTCCGCCTACGCACGTGTCATTCATCAAAGAACCCTGCGCTCATGCATATTCAAATGATGCCCGGCAAGGAATCACAGCAACGAAAATCAAGCCGACGCACTTCGGGGCAGCGCCCGTCCCCCGACCACCCCGTCCACCCCCTCCACCCCCTCCAATTCTTAAAGGCCATAAAGCGCGACAAATACAAAAAAAAAGGGGGCAAAACGGGTAAAAAGAGACGCGAAGAAGGACTAAAGTACGCACAAAGTTTTGACAGCCGAATTGGCATAATGATGGGGTTAGTGACGCCCAGGGACGGGGTTCAAAAGGGGGTGTGGGGGCGGTTAAGTGGGAGGGGGGCGACTCCTGGCCAAGCACTCTTCGCCGCATTGTCACTGACTTGCCCTTTGTCGCCATCGCCATCGCCATCGCCTTCGCCATTGTCCGTCTCCGTTTGCCGCAATGCATCTGCCTCTGTCTAGCTTCTTTGACCATCCCAGTTTTTCCTCCTTTTTTCCGGGCATCGCCATCATCGTTAATTTTATCTACGCAAATGCAAAATAATTACTTTACTTTTTCTTTGGTTTTTTACAGCAGCCGCCGCCGCCGCCGCCCAACCCTCTTTTACCCCTTTTTAGGACAACGGCTGTCGAAATTTATGTACTTTGCTTTCCATTTCTTCTTTTTTTTCTGGTGCGTTTGGGTTCGTTTTTGTTTTTTTTATTGTTTTTGTATTGAAAAGCATTTTAAAATCCCGCGCCAGCTGTCCTATTCTGGTCCGCGTCCTCGTCCTCGTCCTCGTCCGCGTCCGCGTCCGCGTCCTCGTCCTTGCTCATCATCTTCCTATTTCATGTCTTCTTCTGCTTCTCGCAGGTTCCCCTCCCGCTTTCCTCGATTTTTTCGTTCGTTTTCTGTGTTTTTTAATTAAACAAAAGGGTTAAAAAGTTTCGCCAGCGAACGAGATAAATCTACGCGGCGAAGGGCGAAGGGCGAGGAAAAAGGGTAGAGGGAAGGGGTATCAAAATCGAAAAGAGTGAAATGGGGGTAAAATCACATTTTTGCCCCCTGCCAACGCTTCCCGTCTCTCACTTTCTATTTAGTTTTCATTTATTTTTAAAAGGAAAATTTTAATAACCAGGGCTCGGCCCAATCGCAAGGGGCGGGGAGGTGCGGGGCTGGGGGTTGATCTAGAGCTCACACAGAAATTACATTTATGTCATTTTTTACATTTTCCTTCTGTACATATTTTTTATTGGGCTTGGGGATGGAGCACATTGGGGGTGGCCATCGGCCAACCCCTTTTGCCAATGTCCGGTTTTTCTCGTTTTTCCGCCGCTCACTCTCTGGACTCCCTCATGTGTTTATCTGTCGGATTTTCACTTCAATTGTTCGATGGAGAAAATGGGTAAACTTTATAAGTCCCTCATTACGTTAATTTGGTTTTGATGTGTAAATAGTTGACACAACTTGCAAATTCGAGGTTGGTGGGGACTCGAAGGCAAGTGGGTCAGCTCGGTTATAGTTGCAAATTAAGACAAAGATAAGTTAAACATTTAAAGTTAAGAAGTGAATTCCCTGTAAGCATGCAAACGTACAATCGTAAATTTTAAATCAGAAACGGTAAGCATAATGGGTATTTTTAAAATCAAAAAACAATAATGATTTTAGGGGTTTCAAATTACCTACCTAGTGTAAAAGGGCTGAAAAGTGCGATACTAGCGGGTTATTATCTTTATATAAAAGTAAAAGGGTAAGTTAATTGAAATGTGGTTTTCTGGAAGTCATGATGCATTATTATAACACTCCATTTCAATTTATATTCATTTTTTGTAAGCACATTTGTTGCCGTACAATAACCGCATTCGTGGGAAAGAATGTCATTCAACCCTTGTGCATGCATAAAAGTTAATTAAGCAGTGAAACACAGAATATGTGAATTTTAATAATATGCAATTTTAATTTGTAAAACCGAAAGTACTCTTGCAAACAAGAGAGTTTATTCATGCTTAAATTTATAAGTGTATAAAAAATATCAAATACAAATGTATTGATATATATAATGATATATATGCAAAACTCTTTGTTCTAGACTTTAAAACGAAGAAGACTTAAGAATGTAATGGATTTCACTCCTCAATGTTACAACATTCCATTTTACCAGTGCCTATAGTTCTCGAGATGTTGATTTTGATACATGCCGTCATTAGTCCAGACAAACGATTAGAGGTTTATCTCTTAACTATATATAGAGGTGTGTTTTACCTAGGTTTAATAATTGCTCAATAATCCAAGTACTCCCGGAAACCTCTGATCAGTTTCGCAACTGCAAGTGGAGGCCATGGGTGCGGGGGGAGTTAAAACTAGACCCACATGGCCCGCTCCGAACTGGAGGCATCCCTCATGTGGTTCCTCGACTTTCCACTCCCATTTAGTACGGTCCCCAGACAGATTCAAGGCTCGTTAGAGCCAGTAGCAACAAGTTTCGCAACACTCCCATTAGCAGGCAACGACGGCCTGGCCCACCCATGGCCAAATTTAAACTCACATGAAGTCGCATTTATTTTTATTCAATTTGATAATAACCCCAAGGAGCGGCGGCGAGGATCCGGGCTCTGGAGCTCGCCCGGGGGTGGACCATCTGAGCATCTGAGCATCTGTTCGGGGCGGCCACAGTGGGGCATTTAGAGTGGACCCAATGTACCAGCGGCTGCTCGGGCCGTGACTCTACTTCTTAGCCCCATTTCTCCCCTCCTTACGGCATGCGCTTCCAGCCCCCATGGCACAAAAAAAAACTCATTTTCCCCTTTAGTCGAGAATTTTCTTTCAATTTTTTGTGCTGGCCAAACAAGAGAAATGGGTAAGAGGGAGAAAAGTGAAAGCCAGCGGACTGGACGAGAGGGGCGGGGGCTTCCGGGGGAATACCCCCTTGAGTTTATAACTTAAAAATTCAAAGCACGAACAAAGTTCTAATTTAAACACCCGAAAAAAGCCCCAAGAACGAAACGAAGGCGCTGCCAAAGACGAAGAAGGACCGAAAAAACTGCGAATATATGTTGAGTGAAAAAATATCAGAAAAAGGCGAAATAGAGGGAAAAATTTCCTCCTTCGGACATAAAATGCACGCTCCAAGGCGAGTAAATAAAAAACGAAGGCTCGGGAGGCAGGACCTGGGCTTTTGGCGAACGGACAACGCAAGTAAAGGGGTGGAACTAGTGGAAGAGGAGGTCGTTCGGATGGGCAGAAACGACGGCCAAAATCACGAACACATCGAAGTTGGGATGCTCTACAGGCTCATTACACAAAGACAAGTCAAATACGAAGAAATAATCCTTGAAGCCCATTGATTATATTTTTGAACAAGCAAAATCTCAAAATTAATTTTTTTCTTTTCTCAAGGAGTACCAGGTTTATGTCAACGCGATAAAATATTTGAGTTATTATTAATTCAGAAAAACCTTTTCATTTTATGGTTAAGCAAACAATAGCCAAAGGTGACACCTTTTCCTTGGGTTCTATTTTTATTACTCTGGTGATTTTTTTGCTCCCTTATTAAAAGAAACAATTTGAATCATAAAGGCATTTAAAGTATAGCATTTGCAACTGAAAAATTTGTCTACATAATAAGTGCAAACACTTTTGGGGAAAGTGTATGTCAAAGAAAAATTTCGGGTGAAAGTGAAAGTAAGCAAAAACGTGTAGGGCGAGAGTGGATAGAATGGACAGGAAGGAGTAAAAGTGAAAGTAAAACATGGACTAAGGACCTGGACTTTTCAGTTCGGTCAGTTTCCAGGCAACCAGGAGACCAAGCCTCGCCCCAAAGAAAGCCTTCAAAACTTGAGACGAACCTTATGACGAAGAGATCCTGCAGATGTCTTGGATCTTCCATTTTCCTAAACATGGATTTGTGTCTCTGTGCCCTGAAGCAAAAGGAATGTCTTTTTATTAATGAGATTGATTATCTAAATGGCCTCTCAATCTCCGTTTAACCCTCCTCTTTCATCGGCCAGCCACCCTTTTTCCCAACTTTCGTTCTTATAATTCTCTCTTTTTTTGCGTCTCACTTTGCATTCTGAATTTATATAAATGCCAATTTTCATTTACCCAGTTTGGCTGGACCAACCCTTCCCAGCACACGCCCGACAAACTCCCCGGGATGGGTGTCCGAGGACTTGGGCTCTATTTACTGGACCGAGGACCGAGGTCCAATCACTTTCTTCGCTTTTCTTTTGTTCCCATTCTTTGAAACTTTTTTCGGCCGTTCGTGAGGGACTCGCGGAGGGGACTGTATTGAGGTGGGAGGTCGGCAATTATGTTTAATTGGACCTGGTGGGCCTTTCACTCTCAATCTTTGCGCTCAAGTACTTAGCCCACGGAAAGGATCCTAAAAAGGGGGAGTTTATGGACGGAGTCTTCAAGAAAACAAGTCTATGAAGGTCGCAGCTTCGCAATTAACTCTTTTATCTAGGCTATATATTTATTAAATTTCGTAAAAAAATGATATATATCAATTAAATATAGAGGACTTCAATCAATTTAAATTATGTACTACTATTCTGTTCATTTTGCACAACATTTTTAAAATTCTTAAAAAATACTTATTCGATCGAAGAAACTCATTCATTAAATGCATTCATGGTAATAAAATACAACTGTCCTTACACTCAAAATATAATATAAGTTAACTGAACTTCTAATAATGAACCTTAAAAACGTTGCATTAAAAAACACAGAAGAGTTCAATTTATTTAAATTGACAATCCATTTCGTATCCTATCAAACATATTTCACTCTTGAATCTGAAGACTAGAAAGTATTAGCTCTTCGTATAAACTCAAATTTGATATTTTCATAATTATATCACAAAATATCACATTTTGCCAAGCACCCAGACTGTAAGGTAAATTGCATGCCATTAAAGGCATTCTATCTTGCGGATTGAAACTACAACTATTGTAAAAGTTGGAAATTCTCCAAGCGATCGCTGGGGACAAGTGTTTAATGAATGGCAAAGTTGAGCATTTTATTTTAATAGTTATTGCCGAACGAGGAGAAACCACAGGACAAGAATGACAAGGACAATCAAATTCAGAACATTTTTGGGGGATAACTTTGCCTAATGCCTTCATCCTTTTCAAAAAAGGGCCAGCAGCAATGCTACATTTACGTCATTTAAGCTGCCATTTAGTAGACTCTCTTTTACATACATTCCCATACCCAGTAACAATCCGCCCCCCACACACACACACACACGCAGAGTTGGGGCCACATAAATTAAGTTATTTTGATAATCAAAACTGGAAAGCGAAATATTTAGCTTAGACAACAGGAGCTCCCGCAGTGAGGGATTCGGTGGGCATTCATTTGTAGTTTTCGCATTTTGAAGGTGGGAATGGTAGTTGTTAGTTGTAGGTTGTAAGGGTTGCTCCATGCCGCTTCATCTTTGTGTCCCTGTCCCTGTCCATGTCCATGTTCACGTTCGTGTTCCTCTTGGCCATTGTTTGTCGCACACACACATACCCACAAACAACAACATGATTTCCCCAAAAATCTAACCCTTTCCACGAAACCTCTACCCCCCACCACCTCTACTCCAGCCCCTATAAATCAGGAGGCAACATAGTTAGCCCAATTGTGTTGCATACTTTGTTGGGCATGCGTCAGATGAACGTTTAAACTTGCCTATGTGTAGGTAATGTTCTTTGGTTACGAATGTGTGGGTGTGTGTGTGTGTGCTTGGCCAACGACTGCCCAAGCTGCTCGCCCCCCCACCTCTCCACCCGCATCTCTTCGCCCCCCCTCCCCACCCAAACCACTCAACACACACAGGCACTCGCATAAACTTACAGTTTTAAAGGAACATTCTTGCTGCAGATGAAACATTGAGAGAAAAATTACACAAAACAGAATTTTGTTTCATGAAAATCTATCATAAACTGTGTCGGTAAGGCTGATTATACGTTTATAACATAGGGAATTTAGGTACTTACAATTCAGAGTGATTATTTGTTAAAAATAAAATAAGATTTTGGGAGTTCTTTGGCTTAATTCTAGGGCTTTTTGATTTCTGGTCATTTACAGTTGAGAGGCAGTCGACTCTGGAACCACTTTGTCTCTAGCTCCATATAAGATATAACAAGCCATTGTTAAATATTATACCAAGTTATTTAAAAAAGGGATTGATTTTATTTGGTTCATCAATTTTTCTAAGATTTAATTCAAGCCAAAACACCGTTAAAAACAATGTAGCTATCCAAATGTGAATCGAACGCTTCCGCTTAAATGACAGATGTATGATATATCTCACCAACTTTAAGCATAAAGAAAACGTAGTGCTAAACTCGTGGAAAAAAAGCGTATTCCGCTTTATTTTAAGTCGAGCTAATAAGTCACATGGAATCGAAATTAAAAAATTGTATATATTTAACACGTATCAAAAAGTTCAATATTTAGATATTCTGTGCATGGTGATAATTCTGTCATAATGCCTGCCAGTTTTTTTCAGTGAAGGAGGAGATTGAAAGGGAATACGAGAGTGTTCGATACCAGTGTACACCACCTTCGTACATACACACACACACACAGAGACACTTTGGCACATTCATAGAGCAACTAATTTACCTACGCCAGCAGTTTTTGGCACACGCACACAGGGACATGGACACGGACACACATATGCAAATTCGTAATGCTTTTTGGGGTTGGTCCACGTGTGTGCGTTCGGGGTGGGGGGATGGGGGGGCGGTCTGCTTAAAGCGCCTTCGTCATTGTCCTGTAACCCCCCCTCCCCCTCACACACGCACACTCCATCCCCTGGCAATGTCGTTAGGCTGCCTTTAGGCCATTGTTGGACTTATGTTTCCCTTTCACTTTAACTTTTCCTCGGCCCCCCACTCCCAGTTATCACACCGCCCCCTTAACTCTCTCGCCCCCCTCCCCCCACTACGCCTCTGCCCGCAGCTGGCCATGCCCATTACCAAATAGGGGGTAGCCGAGTAAAGAGAGTGCGATTCTACTGTCCGTATACAGACACACACACACACACACCCACCATTGAAATATATGTATATGCACGGACATATATTTTAATCTTTAATTTATGGCTTATTCAAAACTAATGACACTGAAAGCATCCAGCCCAAGGAGTTAAGTCGAGTTGGGGAAGTGCGAGGTGGTGGATGGAACGCAGGAGTGGTTGGATTGAGGGCACACCTCCACACTGACCATGCTAATAGTATTGTTGGTCGCTGATGAATGGAGATCACTCCAACTGGACGGACAGAGGTCGAACGGAGTTCTATCTCTATCGCCCAAAAACCTCCCAAAAAGAAGAGAATGATTAAGTAACCAACAAGGGCCAACGCAGTCTTTTACATTCCCTTGATGGTCACAGGTTACACCATTTGATGTCTCTATCGGGTTCTACACAAAATAAAACGTATATGTTGCAATTTAATTGCAATTCAAATCCGAAAAAATTTAATATTTGCCAAAACATTAGGTTTTCCTAAAACAAGATAGTGTCCTGTTTGAAGCAATACCACAATTGGTTGCTAAGTCTACATATTGAATTTTGGGTCTAAAATCATTGTGAACAATCATTTGTTGTATTCCAGAACATATTTAGGTCTTATGGGAATTAGAATAAGTTTATTTATTAAAGGTCAGCATGCATATAGATTACGGAAGATAATTCGATTGAGTATAAAATAGGACTGAAATTTTCGTTGTAAATTGGTAATAACTCTGTTTTTATTCCTTTTAGCAATAAGTAGAATTAATTGTTTTTAATGGCTTTATTTATTTATTTATTAATTTAACTCTCTGTACTTCTATGTGGTCAGGCTTATCTGAAAATGTAATAAGGAAACCTAAAGACCCATATCTATTTAGAAATCCGTTTGGTACCCTCAACTAGACTCCCTAAAAACCAACTTATTTAGTTTCTTGAGCTAAATTCCTCTGTGTTTTCTTTTATTTGTGTCTCATCCTGAGCCTCAGCTGATCTAGAATTCGGTTCGTAATGTTATAAAGATCATTGCTCTTCAATTATTATTGCTGCCTACAGAGTTTTATCGCATCGAAAATTCCTGATCCAACCAACCACTTTCTATTGCCCATTTCCCACTGCTCGTTTGACCGCCTCGCTCCTGCGAATTTCCAGAGATGTTGATGTTCGCAACAAGATGCCAATGCGAGTGGTCCGCACAACCCTTGCAACCATGTGTGGGTGTGTGTGTCTGAAATTGATTGCCATTTGTAAGCGCTGTGTGTTCTAGGCCGTGCTGCTCCTTCTGCTGTTGTTTTAAAATTAAAATGAATGCCCGCAAGCAATAACTACGACAAGACCAGCCCAGCCAACCACCCAACTAGGCGCCTGCTGCTGTCCAGGACAAGCCAACATCATTATGCATGGCTGTGTGTCCATGTCGCCCCCCCACCCCCACACACACACACACAAGCACACAACCCCCGTACGTATGTATGTGTGTGTGCGAAATAATCTCGAAAATTACGCAAAAGCAGAAGCTGAGAAAGGACGAAGGACGAGCCGTGGAGCCAAAGAGCCAAAGCTGTGGCCGGTGGTTGGCTTTGATGCCAGACGACGAAAGCGACGACGCACCACGTGCACTTGGACACACATCCACTTTCTCCCAAGCCCCAAACCCACACACACAAACCACTTACTTTCTATGTGTGTCCATGTGAGACTAGGAAACTAACAAGACACCGAGAAAAAGATCGTACCAAGTAGGACCCATGTATGTAGTGGCAACAAAATATTAAGATTTCTTTTAGCTTCGTTGTATAACAAAAACTACTGTGAAAAAGATCCGAGGGGTTAAGCCTTTAAGCACTCAATTGTAGGTTAAACATTAATTATTCCAAATTTTCAAAACTATAAATTCTCATATTGAATAACTAAATGTCCCGTGCGCATTTATTGAGTTTTCCAGACAAAAACTTTGCTCAGCAATTGTTTTTTTATCTTTGAGTGTACAGTGTATATATTTAATGCATTGAGTTAAAGCAAGAAGCATTAGCGACCACAAATACCAATTGTAAATTATATTAAAATCAGCAATTTTTCACAATAAGTTTTACAGAATGCTTGAGATAAGGTTTAAAGTTTGTTCAACCAATTTGAAGAACTGCTATTACTTTTTCATTGATGTGAAAATCCTCCAAATGTAAATTAGAAAATAAAATATGGTGGAATTAAAAAATATTTTGTATTAGCTTACTCGAAAATATAATCATTTTTTGTCACAAGCTTGGAAAATAAAATGACCTAATTTTGTGTTTTAAAACTAATTTTTCCCAAGTCCTTACAACTATTGCGACAGCCCTCGCCATTTGCATATATCTAGCTGTGTGTACACATGTGTACACACAGTGAGCAGCAGGAAAGGAAAATTGTAAAATTCGTTCGTTTTCCCACTACCCCATTCCATTTTTCGATTTTCAGCAGCCCCACCACCGATTCACTCCCACTTTCTCATCTGCTTTGGAGTGGCATGTCCATTCACAACACTTGCCACGCACAATGTCCGCCACCCGCCCACTGCCACCCACTGCCGCCCACTACCACCCACTGCCACCCACTCCCCACAGCAACAACAAAGTCAACGATGTCTGCGTTGGCTCCTTTTGGACAGCACACACACACAGCACACACATGCTGATGCTGGTTCACTTATGATGAGTTTACATTTTCGAAAACTGGGCAAGCAAAAACAGCAAGGACAACAGGAGTACACGGAAAGAAAATAACCAAATCGGAATGCGCAAGTCAAATAAAAAATGTATATTGCTCACTTAACTTGCATTTGTAATAATTCCAGAACGAGATTCATTTTACTAAGTTTAAAAAGAAGATTTTCTACAAAACTGGAAAGGCTTAAAAATCTGCCCTAAGCAGAAAAAAAATTTAATTTAAATTCTAACGTTAAATGAAGAAAGCTTTGTTTACAAAAGAACATTTTTTTCAATAATCAATATAATTTTGATATTTTAATATTCAAAAATAAAATTTAGACAAGGTTGTTAGATTAATGCATTTAATTTTTGTATTTCAAAATTAATATGTTCGATAGTAAAATTAAAAAAAATTGTTGATATTAAATATATGTTATATATTAATTGAGTTATTCTTTCTGTGTAGGTGAGGCAGCAAGGACCCATCACCCCCCCCAAATAGCATATAATGGTGCGGGAAAGGGAGCGGGCGGTTTGTTGTCGGCTGTCACACATTTAAAACAGTTCAGGAAGCAGTTGGCCAAAAAGGATGAGGGGGGGGGGAGGCAGAGAGGGGGCGTGCACAGACGCACACGCAACCAAATGTGTTTGTCTATCGTGCTACTTTCAAGTCCAAAATCCAAAAGCAGCCACTACCCCAACCCTTCCGCCCACCACCCACCACCCCCATTCGACTGTCCGTTACGTATACATATCTCGTGTATTGGACAGGGGGTGACAGGCGAGGGGGGCGATGTCAGTCAGTCGGATTTTGGGGGGCCGGGGGGTTGAGTCTGCGATGTACAAATGAGTTTGGGGCAAGGACGTCGAGCCAAGATGTATGGGCCGAAACTGCGAGCAAAAGAGACGGAAAGACTTGTACACTGCCAGAAAAGGATTATTATTGACCAGGGAGTTGCGGGCACTCAAACCTATTCCACGTAACCTGGTGTCCTATACCGGATACAAAATACTTGAAGCTTTATGTTATTTTTATGTTATTCAAACAAGCTAATGGTTTCGTCCAACGAGCATTACAATCCAAAAACTTTTTCTTGTAAGATCAACATAATTAAAACGACTTACATCTAATTAGGGTTTACTTTTAAGTAAAGATTTAAGCGAAGACAAAAATTAAATTAATTTGCGGTCAAGTTTACTGATCTTATCATAAAACAAGAGAGAACGCTATAGTCGGGTGCCCCGACTATCAGATACCCGTTGCTCAGGTAAAGGGAGTGCGAGGGAGATGGAGATAGAAACTTTGATCACGCATAACTTTTTAACGAATGGTCCGATTTGAAAAATTTCTTCTACATTTCGATAGGTATTGATAAACACAATAAAACTGCATTTTTACTTTTCCGAAATATTAAAATTTTTAAAATCGTATTTAAGCGATTGTGGGCGTTAAAGGGGGCGTGGCACCTTTTTGAAACAAACATGCGCTGCGTAGGAACTCCTAGAATCTGCATGCAAAATGCCAATCTTCTAGCTTTTATAGTTTCCGAGATCTCAGCGTTCATACGGACGGACAGACAGACGGACAGACGGACAGACGGACATGGCTATATCGACTCGGCTAGTGACCCTGATCAAGAATATATATACTTTATAGGGTCGGAAACGCTTCCTTCTAGCTGTTACATACTTTTGCACGAATACAATATACCCTTTTACTCTACGAGTAACGGGTATAATAAGTCGGTTTTCTCATACTTGGTCAGAATGTACATCTGAATCGCACCTGCTGCATTAATTTTTCTCAGTGCACTCTGGGTGGAGATTTGGCTGGCGGACGCTGGCGATGCTGACTTTGAATGTCCACGGTAGACATTTTGCAATTTTGAAATACATGCGCATACACACACGTGAAGGGGGAGGGGGTGGATGCTGGGGAAAGGGGAATGCTTTTAACAATTTCTAAGATTCAAATTTCGTAAATTATCCCTTTGCGAGTTGTGCGCGTGTGTGTGTTTTTCGGTGGGAGGGGGAGGGGGAGGGGGTGAGGCCTGGTGGCTTGGCCATTACGAAACTACGCTCACAGGCAGGCACATAAGCCCTCCGGCAAGGTGGAGTTTTGGCCAGCATTTTGGCTGCGAGAGTTGGAGAAATGAAAATCCACACGGCTCCATAATTTCCGCTTTCGCCTCGATTACTTCAGCAACAAATAAAAATTTGATAATCTTTTACCACTGCTTACTGCGCTGAAACTAAAAATACTAAAAATAAATAAATATATTTGCAGTCGAGCATGAATTACCAAACTAACCTCATAAATGTTTAAAAATAAACAAAAGTTCACAAACATGTTTTTTTTACACAGCACAATAAAATCAAATACACAGTTTTTTTAAAATTCAGAACTCATTGATAAAAGGAAGGTCGAAAAAAAAATATGTAAAGTGTAACTTTAATTTAAGAATCTCTATCAGAAAGTAATTGGAACATATACTTCATTGGTCTTAAAACACAAACTTGATTTAAAAACGTCTTTTGCATTTTTGATAAGGAGTTCCAGACTTAAAAACCAATTCTTGGACTTTCCTACATATTGATTTTTATGATTTTAATTTTTTCAAAAGTGGACTACACAACCGAGAGACTGACTGTTTTGTACACCTGACGTTGCACATAATTCTTATTTAATAAATAATCCTTTGATCCATGATCGACAGTGGAATGGCCGATCCTCATGGGTTCTATGCCTTTAATCCAGTGCAAATCCATGTCTCTCCCACTTTTGACAACATCCTTTGGATTTGTTTGTGCATGTGTGTCTTCAGTGAAAATTGTATTTGTTGTCCTCTCCGAGTTTACATTCGAAATTAATTTATTTGGGCTCGAAGGCTCACACACACAATCGCAATCGCAATCGCACTCACACGAACACAGACACAGACACATAAACAGACACAGACACATAAACAGACACAGACACAGACATTTGCAAGTGAAAGTGTCGGCCGTTGGGTCCGCGTGCCCACCCCCTTTTCCCGATTTCCCCCAGTGTCCGCGCATTTTGGTTGGCTGCCATATGAACTTGACGCCTGCCAATCCCCCAGCTCACCCCCCCGCCTGTGTCCTTCGTCCTTTGGACGAGTGTGCGTGTGTAGTTGCCATGCGGTTAAAAAGGTATCTCAAAGATACTAAATACTTTATGCATGAATGTGCCAAATAGATTTACGAGAGGCGGGAAGGGGCACAAGGAGCAGAAGGAGCAGCAGGAGCACAAGGAGCCGCAGCCGCCGCAATGTCCTGCGAGTGCGAGTGCGAGTGCGTGTGTCGGTGGTGGATTGCCCATGCGTCGATATTAAATTTAAATTGGCGCTCGGATATTTTAGAGTGGTGCCGGGGGTACGGGCCTTGGGCGGGGGGGTGGTGGCGGACGGTCATGTGGGTGAGCGGCAGCGACGGACACGGTGCACAGTGGGGTAAGCTAGTTCCATTTTGGAAACTCATTGTGAAGCTAAAATTACAGCACTACCAAATCTGTTGACTAACAAGAACAGACGAGCCATCCTGACCATTTAAAATGTACGTTTCTCGCCTACTTAAAAGGATTTTGTTTAAACAAAACATGTTTATTATAATTATGATATATGATATATATATGATAATTTTATTATTATTTTTTTGTTTAATTATCTGAGGTTATATGGTCTTATAATTAAATTCTACTTTTAGATTATGCCGCCTTGAAAATTGTACATAAATATGTTTTCGGTTTGAACAAATGTGTTTTTTAATCTGAAGGAATTAATGGCAGAATTAAAAATTTTTTTTTTTCCGTAAAAAAACAATTTTTTGTGTGAAATTCGAAGGGTTTTAAAAACTTTGGTTAACTTATTAAACTTGATACAAGTACAAGAGTATACTAGAATCCTTGAAATTTACATATGTGAAAGGGAGAGTGTGGCGACTCTTGTGTGTGTACATTCTCCATTATGTGGCAGCCTTAAATATTAATAACAGTTACGATTTTAAATGATTAAAACTTGGCGCATGTGTATGCCTGCTCCGGCTGTCCAAGTGTGTGTGAGCCTGCGTTTGTGTGTCACACAGAAAGTACAGTCGAACACAGCAAATAAAAGGCAAGTTTGTTACCCTTCCGCCGCCTTCCCGCCCACTTTCCCCAGACTTTTCTCCGGAAAAGTCAACTGCCCACGCAGAGACCTCTCTGCGTTTACCCAATTTCCGGTGTCAATTTGCCCTGTCGCACTATGAGTCAAACGTCCGCTTCTATGGCATTAATTAGTAACTAAAAAATAAGAATGTAAAGGCTAAGTTTTTACTTTATATGTTTATATCAGCATCAAGAGCCGAGTCGATCTAGGCATGTCTAGAAAAACAACATTTGACAATCGATTAGTCTTAAATACCCATATATTTGGTTGAAGGGATATTTATAAATATATCAAACAATACAAATAGGTAATACAAATATTTTAATGAACTTAAAATTGCATAAAGCCTTATTTGGTTAGTTTTTGGCGCATTTAGATCAACAGGAAATTATAGTCTTAGCAAACGCGAGTTGAGGTCTTTATTGCTAAATAACTTTAAAACGCAGGAATATGTACGTTAATATAATATAATATAATATATATATATATAATCATATCGACTGACTAATTCTTAAAAATACCTTCAGAACATGTCCTTAAAAAGTGCACAAAAACAATAGTTTCTTTACTTTTGTTATTAAACAATGTATGCACAAAAGCACGTGCCACATGTCTGTATTTTTTGTCATGGACGTGGCAAACACAAATGTAAGTCTCGATTTAAAATTGTCCTAAGATCTTAAAATTTAATTCCTTTCCAACGGAGTAACGGATTGAAATACTTGCGCTTACGCTAGACAAGTATATGGTAAAGAATATAACAAAATTATTGCAGGCCTTGTGTTCCACCGGTCTCATCAGCTTACATTGTCGAAATTTAGTATTTCTTTTCAAATTGTTTCAACCAAAATCAGTGTTTCGACATACAAACATACTATAGGTCAACCGTTTCAAATATTTTTGATTGAAACCTATGCTAATCATATTTAGGCTGTAAATAAAAAATATATCGTCATTTTGGCCCAATAAAATATAGATTGTTATGAATAACATTTTTATACCCGTTGCTCCTAGAATATATTATATTCGTTGGAAAGAATGTAACGGGCAGAAGGAAGCGATTCCGACCCTATAAGGAACATATATATATTCTTAATCAAGATCAATAGCCCAGTCGATTAATACATGTCCATCTGTCCGTCCGTTCGATTCTCGAGATCTCGCAAACTTTAAGAGCTAGAAATTTGGGATTTGGCATTAAGTTTCAAGGTTTTCTTACGCAGCGCAAGTTTTTTTTAAAACGTTGCCCCGCCTACAAATCACAAACATTTAGAGACCTCGTAGAGGGCAGTTATTAATCGGAATATGTCAAAACTAGCAATTAAATACTTATTCAGTCAATATCTATCAACACTTCTAATTTCCGAATCGCAATTACAAGTTATGGAACATTTTATGTGTTAAATTTGTATATAGTGATTTCCTTGCTTTTCATCAAATGCAAATAAAAAATAATTCAAAGAGGAAGAAACGCTATTGTGCCCCGACTATCTGATCGTCATTAACCATAGATAGATTCAACTAAGATTTTAACCTTAAATAGAGATGATTCGCAGCTATCCAAAACCCAAATTAAAAATAAACGAGGACGGAAGCTAACTTCGGCAAGCCGAAGTTTTAATACCCTTACAGACTTTGCCGAAATTGCTAAAAGTGAAAAAGTAGCGAAAGGAATAAGGTATACATAAGTAAACTAGATTTGCATTGTTTCAAGTCAATTGCTTTTATACTGCAAAAATGTCATACACAAATAGAAAAGGGATACTTTCGCAGCCTTTAACTATTTTTCCTATCTCCTTTAAGATATAGACTTCCGAGCTGCAAGCGCTTTTACCCTAATCAAGATATGCGTAAATAAATAAGAATTGGAAAAATTTATGATAGTAGCTTACACACTGCGCGAAATATTCTGATAATCATCAAATTTGGACCGATTTCACCCTATTGTTCCTATGGGAGCTATAGGATATAGACGTCCGATCGTCACGCGCTTTTACCCTGATCAAGGTACGCATAAAAAAATAAGATTTGGAAAGATTTATGTCAATAGCTTTTACACTGCGCGAAATATCTTCCATTCTTGCAAGTTATATCCGATTGTTCCTATGGGAGCTATAGGATATAGACATTCGATCGGGGCGGTTTTCAAACTTAATCTGCGTACACTTGTTTTAGGACGAGTGTGAAAGTTTCAGATCGCTAGCTTTTAAACTGAGCTCGCAAACGGTATTGAAACAGACGGACAGACGGACGGACGGGCAGACGGACAGACGGACATGGCTATATCGACTCCCCTATTGATCCTGATCAAGAATATATATACTTTATAGGGTCGGAAACGTCTCCTTCACTGCGTTACAAACTTTTGACCCTCTGCAAGGGTATAACAAGAAAGGAAAGCTAACTTCGGGCGGAGCCGAAGTTGATATACCCTTGCAGAATATTATGTACATTATATTCTCCAAAATTATTCATATGATGCATTCTTAATACTCATAAAAAATTCAAACTTCCTAACTTTAAAAACACCAAAGTTATGGCATATCCAATCGTTCAGTTATATGGCAGCTTTAGGATATAGTCGGCCGATCCTTATGAAATTTGATAGGTCGGATTGATTGTCTAAAAATAAAACCCATAGAAAATCCCAACTTCCTAACTTAACAAACTTCAAAGCTATGGCATTTCCGATCAATCAGTTATATGGCAGCTATAGGATATAGTCGGCCGATCCCGGCCGTTCCGACATATATACTGCGTGCAAAGGAATGAAGGGTGTGTGCACAGTTTCAGTTCGATATCTTTAGAACTGAGAGACGAGTTTGCGTAGAAACAGACAGACGGACAGACGGACATGGCTATATCAGTTTAATACTACCCGTTCTCCGGTAGCATTTCTTCTGCTCTCTTTTTTTCCCGCCCAATAACAGGCCTCTACCATGTGTCTTCAGTTTCGCACAAGCGTTAAGCCCAGTACTCAGATCGATGAAAAATACCAGAAAATTGCATAGCTTTGCCAGTCTGCTGAAATGAACTTTGGGCCTAGCGAAAAGATTAAAAAATTTAATCATTCTTGGGTCTGTTGTCAGATAAGAGTTTTTCTTAGGTCAAAAATGGACGGAAACTCAACAAAAAACCGAGAATAATGGACTGCAAGAACTTAGGGCAGCTATGATCTCTAATTTACCAAATAATTATCAGTAATTAAAAAAACACTGTTAAATTTAAATTATATTGTTTTCTAATTTCTTTGCATAGCGGAAGACATGTCTTGCAAAAGATGTTGAGAAAATCCTTTAAAATCTCCTTTCCGCAAATAAGAGTTTGGATTTTTAACTGCTAGTTAACCATCCCAGCTGATTGACAGTACGACCGTAGCACGCTCAATACTGATGAACACTCAAAAACGCTGTCACACTGGAAAGATTAAAGTTTTTCCGCTGACGAACTCGTTTTTCGATTTAAGTCAGTACTTTAAAGCCAGTGCTTTAATCCCAAATCTCTAGCTCTTGTAGTTTCCGAGATCTCGACGTTCATACGGACGGCTAAGTTGACTCGGCTATTGTCATATAAACGATTCCTTTTACCTGTTACCTAATTTTCAACGAATATCCTATAAATGGATAATTCTTATTTTATTCACTTATAAAATTATGACGAATAATTTTGATGTATGTATGTATGGTCAACATCGACATTATTTTAGAGTAAGACTATACATAGTTTTTCTTCGTGTGCACTTCTGCTAGGACTCTGCCGCAGCGCTGCTTTTTCTTTGCTCATTTCGCTGCTCTCATGTTTCATTGCCATTTTGTTGCACTCTTGTGTGTGAGTGTGTGTGTGAGCTGCATTGTTTGCATTTCAAATTAAATTCCTTTAAAATTTCAACTCCTTTTGCGTGTCACTCTCTCTCTCTCTTTTCCGCCCTGTGATGGTATTTTGTTGGTGCGTTGTGCATCTGCTGTTTTTTTTCTCTTTGTTATTTTCCCATAGTTGTTGCTGTATTGCTGTGTTTTTGTTTTTGTTGGCTAGCATGCATTTTTCAATTATGATCGAGCAGCATTTGTCGCTCGTTTTGTTATTTTGGTTAGGCTTAGTTGCCCATTGTGTTTTTTCCATCGGCATTCGTGTGTGTTCGTGTGTACTTAGTTTTTTCTGACGTTTTTCTCGCTTTTCACCCTGTTTAAGAGGTTTGAAAGTAATAATAATTTTGTTCGCCGGCTGCTTCGCATTTTGCGCTCTTATCGATCTCTCCTCTCTTTCTCCTCCTCTTTCTTCTTTACACCACTACCTCCATCCCAACCCCCGCACGCTATCACACTCCCTCTCACGTTCTTCTAGCGAGTAATTGAAATCGTAACTGGCAAATCTTTGAAAATATGCAAATGTGAACTCAACTAAAGGAGAAGAGAGTAAAGAAGAAGAAGTGTTGGGCAAACAAAACAAAGAGTGGGAAGAGAAAACGAAGAGGGGAGAAAGGGATGGGAGTATTGTGCAAACGAAAGCAACCGACAAGCAAACAAGCCAACAAATCCAGCAAAAACAAAAACAATGGCCCACCACAACGATCCGCAAAAAATAATAATAATAAATAGTAATAATAATAAGAACTAAAAAGGGCACGTCGAAGTGTATATACCCTTGCAGTTAAAGCAATAATTGATTAGGATATAGTCTCTTGATCCGATTGGATCTTAAAAGTCAAGTTACATTTTTTTTATGATCCTTTCAAAATATTTATTTAAAAAAAAAATGAAAACAGGTAACAATTTAAAATAATATGATTACTTTAATGTTAAATTACAGAATTACTAAGAAGATATTTGTATTCTGTATAGGGTCGAAACAGAGCATTTCTTGCTGTGTAACTGAGAAATGTCGTGTGAAGAGTAAATACAAGATGATCATATTTACATATGAATACATACCCTACTTATATCAACATTTGCGGATTTGTCCGTATGCTTTTTGTGTACTGAAAGTTTACTATCCAGTGCAGGTTCTATTCAATATTTAGGACACTGCGAACTTTTATGTCTTGTAGATTGTAGCTAAACAAAATGATAGAAAGTTAAAGGATGTTATTTTCATTTAAAGGTAGTGATGAGGGTATGTCCGTGCTCACTGGCATTACAAAACTATTAAATCGATACTAAATTCAAACACTCTTTTTCTAAATCAAAAATTAGTAGCAAATAGCCCTGAGAAATCTTTTATTTTTGGTTCCGATTGACTTGCATTTTTGAAAATTAATTTGCAACAATATGAAAACAATAATGTTACAAAAATGTAAACCAAAAGTGGGAAGCCCCTTAGCCAAGTTTCTTTTCTTGCTGGCTCCGACTTTCCCACTCGCACAATTAAAAAGTGACGGCGCTGGCACTGACATCTGTACGGGCTCAATTAAAAAGTCATTAACTGCGGCACACACTTGTGCACGCAGAGAACCGAGCGATAGAAATGGAAGGACTGTGATTGACACCAGCACGCAAGATCCACCCTCGTTCCTCCCTCCTCTTCCTCCGCCTCCGTCTGTCCCTTCCCTTCCCTTCCTCCCCTCGTCAGATATATCGGCCGATATCGCCGAGATATATCCCTACACGCACCTTGCAATTACGCAGTCGGACATCGGGGCATGTGGCGAAGAAGCAGAAACGCTGCGTAGAATTGCTCAAGTAGCATTCTGCAGGTGGTAGGCCAGAGATTCAGGTACCCTGCTTTATTTCAAGGCTTCAGTTTGCAGCGCTACAGGTTTGAGCTTATGTTTATTGGCTAGTAACATGGACTAAGGATCCAGCTATTGAAATAGCACTACTTCTTAAATATTAACACTTGCTCTTTTTATACCCTTGCAGAGGGTATTATAATTTTGGACAAAAGTGTGCAACGCAGTGAAGGAGACATCTCCGACCCTATAAAGTATATATATTCTTGATCAGGATCACCTCCTGAGTTGATATAGCCATGTCCGTCTGTCCGTCTGTCTGTTTCTACGCAAACTAGTCTCTCAGTTTTAAAGCTATCGAATTGAAGTATATATGTATGTCGGAACGTCCGGGATCGGCCGACTAGATCCTATAGCTGCCATATAACTGATTGATCGGAAATGCCATAACTTTGATGTTTGTAAAGTTAGGAAGTTGGGATTTTTTATGAGAGAATGCATCTTATTAAGAATGCATCATATGAATAATTTTGGAGAATATAATGTACATAATATTCTGCAAGGGTATATCAACTTCGGTTCCGCCCGAAGTTAGCTTTTTTTTCTTGTTTATAATTATTTCTGTAATTTAAAAAAAATAAATTACTCCAACTAATATTCCTGGAAAAAAAAACTAAATTAAATTCAGGGAATATCAAATTTAGAAGTTACAATTTTTTTGAGAAAAAGAATCTCATTCTTTATGGAATGAAAAAATGATAAAACTAAATAAATTGGGCATTTGTTTGAGGCATTAAATTACCAGTTTGTTACCCGACAGGTTATTACTTTGGAAAATGCGTGTCGTAATTTGAACTTTATTACTTGAATTTTATTATAATTTATAAATATAATATCTTTGGCGGGTTTCTTATACATATCACTGTGGCAGGAAACGACATTTTTTTTATAAAATCGCCACAAAATTATTTATAAAGGATATTGACCATGTCGATAGATTGATAGATTGATAGATTTTTCATTCAAAAAACACTTGCGTAAACATTACTTGCATTGCCAGTCCCAAATCCAACAGTTACGAAATTATAAATAAACTTAAATATTTTTCTGCAGCGGATCGGTTGAATGGATTTTTAGTATAACTATTATTTTACTTATCATTCTTCGCCACAAAATTTGATTTTAGAAATTTGGAAAGTTGTAGGGTCGTCCCGACTTTCTCACCTTTTTTAATAATAAAAGTAAGTGACCAGTATCTCTACCTTTTCGTATTGCTGGTTCGTCATGGGAATTACGTCCATTGTAGGAGCTAATTAATTGCTGTTATCAGCAAGCCCGAAAGTGAAGATGACCTATGTAGGTATGTATGTACATATGTACATAAGTACTTATGACTCAGTTTCAGCCCGAAGATTCTGCGTCTGCAGGTCAACTGTTGCGTGCTCATAAATGCGCCATAAACGGGCTAATCCCACTGCAGTCGTCCGGCTGCAACAGTTGCATCAGCTTTTGCGCTAATACTATCCCCTTTCCTCCTACTTACCTTCCTGGCACTTGCCACCTGCTACTCCGATCCTTTGCCCTACTTTACCCGCAACTCGCAACATATGCTGCCAATTTGGGTAAGTTGCCGAACGGGGGACCAAACAATAGAGGGCTTTATTTTTCCGAGTGTTCCTTTATTAAATAATTTATTACATAATATGGAATATGGAACCAAGAATTCTAAAAAGATAAAAAAAAAAAAATCAGTAAAATAAATAATAGTATACAATAATACTAAATGTAAACTATAAACTTATATTTTAAGCAACATTTTTCATAATAAGTAAAACTGTCAACTTAATTTTGTTTAACTAGTTCCAATGTATTTATTTAATCTTGAAGAATACTTGTTTAGAGAAAATGAATAAGTTTTAAATTCAAGAAAAATGTTTAAAACTGAAATAAAGCCCGATTAAAAAGGTGCTGATATGGTTGTTATTTTAGTTTGTTTATACATATAAAACGGAAAATATGGGATATTAGTACAAATACTAATCACAAACATATTTATGAATGAAATAGCTTACATATTTGAATGCATCGGTTCGGATCAACACATAGGACAATAAATGGTACATATATTTCGATACATGTTGATCCACGAAATACCAGATCTTGTTCTGGATTTACAGCAGGTTTCAGTGCCAATCACTCATTGCCGTCCGTTTTTAAAGTCCCCAATTTACCCATCATCGTCGACCCCTTTCCACTTCCCCACTTCCACCCACTTTCGTCGGCGACCTCGCCTGCGTCTTCGTTTTCTTTATTGTTTTATTGTCAGTTTAGGGATTTGACAATTTGCTTGCTGATTTTTTATGACAATCATGTATGTAAATTTCGGGCCTCTCTTCGCCTCTCTTTCTGTTCTTCTCAGCTCCACTACTCCACTCCAAAACTCTTCTTCAAGGCCCCACTCACACAACCGCACAACCGGAGCCGTATCTGTGTCTATGTGTGTGTGTGTGTGTGTGTCCGTTCGTGTGGATGGAGTGGATATGGATGTATCTGGGCTCCATTAGCCCTCGATTTTTCGGTTACGAGATTCTTAAATACTTTTGGGTCATTCTCAGCTGAGTTTAAATACCAGACCAGTAAAAATGAAAAAAGGAACGTTGAAAACCACAGCTACATCCGAATCCAAGGCACAAACCCTTTCCGTCGCTATCCATACCCGTTACTCATAGAGTACGGGTATACTCGTATAGTGTGGTCCAAATCCTAGTCGATCTTACAAAGACCTATGTACACGGTATTTAGAGGGCAGGGAAATGAGATTGAACAACTAGACATTTGAGGTCCCGAAAATTAAAAATGATATAACCCCCATAATATGTACCTACATATATGCACCAAAATTGTAAAAATCATAACCTTTTTAAGAAAATTAACTGAGGCCTCCGATTTTCACTAATTGAACTGAGGACCATTTGTACAAAGGATAATACAAATCAGAGAGTAGCGGGTATCTTCATAGTCGAAACAGTTTCACAGAGCGTTCTTTCTTGTTTTAGTTCGGCCTTTGTTGTCTCTCGTTTTTGCACTCTCGTGTGCCCATCGTAATAAAAGTTTGGTTTATTAATTTGTAAAGCGTTGGAAACTTTTACGAGACCTGTGACGCCGATAATCGTTGGAAGCGGCTCTGAAACTAGGCTAGTAGTGCGAATCAGTTTTGGCCCGGTCCAGTGAGTCAACAACTGACTAATTCGGACTGCAAACCCTATAAATTGGCTGCTGTCCCTATCAAGGCGTATGTAAAAATAAACAAAAAATAAAACTGCAACACAGCTGCACTTTTTCATAGAACAATTACTTTGGCAAGAGGCGATATGAATTGCTTAAAGAACTGCCTAATCAGTTTAAGCCCCTTTGAATCACCCGTTTAGAAGTTCTAGGTGCCGAATGCCGCGTTTATATTCCTTTCAGACTTGACCATGATCAAACAAATATTAATTATTATGTTAGTATTAAACAATAATTTAAGTTATATAATTTAAAAAAATTGTATCCTTAAGACATCATGCGGATGAGACGTGCAGTATGGATCATAAACGTAGGTTGCATCTAAATAATACGTGGAATTCCTCAAAAGTATATGAAGGTGATAATGCTAACACTGTCAAAAAAGTTGGCTAAAAAACGATCAAACGACCGTTATCTCGTTATGATCTGAAAACTTATAAAATAAAACTCAATAAAATATTTTGTTTGCCTTGACATAAGACGCGTTTTAAGAGCCAATCCGACACTTGAAATAATGTTTGCCAAAACTCTTACCGGCAAGTATAAAATCTTATTTTTAAGAATCTTATTTTATAATTTGTATGTTGGCTGGAGCCAGTGTTAGTATAGCTTCAAATCTAAATATTTAAAAAAGATTCTATAATGTTGAAACTATGTTTATATAGTTGAAATAATATATACAGATCTATGTATATGGCACCGATTATATGTAAACCCAGTCTTTAAATGACAAAGGCAGATGCTCTGCACTTAAATCTATTATGCCATTTTAAAGGGGCAACCATTCGGAATTCGTATGCAATTTTACATTATACAAACTTGAACATATTTAGAAAAATGCA
The DNA here is from genome assembly GCA_036346975.1 of Drosophila prolongata. Taxonomy (NCBI): domain Eukaryota; kingdom Metazoa; phylum Arthropoda; class Insecta; order Diptera; family Drosophilidae; genus Drosophila; species Drosophila prolongata. The sequence continues at coordinate 2,231,647 of JAYMZC010000108.1, forward strand.
TGTATCGTTTTGACACAGTATTTTGATTTTTTAACTTAAATTTGTTAGATTTTTTAAAAAGATCGATCCTCTGCCAGTTTTTGTTTTCGGACTTTTAAGCAACTCAAAGTGTCAATATTCGCCCATATTTTAATTTTATATTTGGTTAATTATCTTTGTTTTCTCGATCGTAAAAGTTCGGACAGACATAAAATTTGACATAGTCAAAATTATTGAAAATTGAGGAAAAGTATAGAAGTAATATTTTCTGTCATTGGAAAAATCAGGGTCATAAAAAATGTTGGTAAATACTTGACTGAATTTAGTCATAGTTCTTCGTTTTCACCAAACAAATACATACAATTATTCATATATGCCTTTATATTAAAAAAAAATTGTTCGCTTATATTCAAACAAATGTGATATGTGTAATCCAAACAGTTTTTTGACTTGATCTCACTAGTAATAATACCCAAGCGGCAATACGCGTTATTTCATTTTTTAAATCAAAATCGTAGTACTCCTCGCAAGGGTATTAAAAAGCAAAGAAAATGCAAAGCAAAATCAAATGCAGCGGCGGCGACAGAGCGACAGAGACGGCGACAGCGGCGGCCTCACATACATAAACATATACCGCCGCGCAGTATATAGCACACATATACAGTCACGCATGTGCGTCGACTGCGACGCTCTGCCGCTGCCACTGCCGCAGCCGCTGCCGCCGTCGCTGGAATGTGCCGCATGCACGTCGGTCCGGTCATTTGTATTTGGAACGCCGTAGCAGCCAGAAGGACACGGGTGAACAGCGTCGAAGCGTGCGAACGGAGTGGAGCGGCTACTTTTAGCGCCCTTTTTTGTTTCATTTTCCCACTCACATAAAACAAAGCAAAATTTTTGGCAAACACCTTTTCGGCAAACAAATTGAAAACAAAACTAAAAACATTTTCGTGCTAAACGCGGGAATAATACAAAAGATTTGTATATTCCATATAATATTGTGTTCGTAAACAATTTTTTTCTGTTTGATCCCCGATAAACGATAAACGCGAGAAGAAGTCTAATTCCAGTGATCTTGGAAAAGGGCGAAAAAAACTCACCGGTAAAGTGGCGAAGAGAGAGATAAAGAGCAACGCCTTTCCTCGCATTCGCAAAAACAAAAAATTCAAAATTCAAAATTACCCAGCACAGTGGGCCGCATTCCGATTCGTTTCGGTTCCGATATTTGGTTTCTTCAGTTCGTATTATTTTTCGAGTCTGCTGTTTTGTGTTTCGCTAAAGGCAGAAAAAAGAGAGAGAGAAAGAGATCAGTGGAGACGAAGAGAGCGGAGCGAAGCAGCAGGAAAGGAGGAGGCGAAGAAGCAGTCCAACGAAGAAGTGCCCAAAGCGAGGCGCAGATAAGTAAGAAACTGAAAAGAAAACGAAAAGGGATCTTCTGCGAGGATCCTTAATTTTTTTCAAGTGTGTGTGTGTGTGAGTCCCACAAACAATTTGCAGTTGACATTTGCCGCAGAAACTGCAAAGTTTTTGTATTTTACGATTCAAACCAAACCAAACCAAACCAAGAAGTGCCTGGAAAACCAAATCAGAATTAAAGTGAAATGGACATCAAGAACCGTTAGACATAAATCACTGAGTGTTAATGCGTGTGTGTGTGTTTTTTTAATCAAGTAACTTATAATTAATAATGTCTTAAAAAATAATTTGCTTTTTTTCAGTACAAATACAAAAGCAAAAATTCAACTATAAATCACAAAAAAAATAAAATCAAACAAAACAAACGATCGGCTCAGCAGAGCCAACGAAATATAAGCGGCAGCAGGATAGAATGCGCCACTAATCCCGGAGAGACATGAGAACCGGAGGACGTAACAGAAGTAGCAGCCAAAAAGCATCGGTAGCATCGACTTATGTAGCGGTCCATGACGAGCATTAAGACCGAGATGCCGCCCCTGCACGCGGCAGAGGCGCTCGCCGCCAGCAGTGCCACCGACAGCGGTGGGGGAGGAGGAGCGGGCGGACCAGGATCAGGAGTGGGAGGATCAGGAGCGGGAGGCGGCGGAGGCAGTGCGCCCGCAACGCCCAATGCCACAATCAGCGCCGCAGCCGACTCCAGTGATAATCAGCCCGGCACACCGCAGCCCCCGCAACAGCAGCAGCAACAGCCTACGCAGCAGCAGTTGCAGCCACAAGCGCAGCAACAGACCATGGGCGGCGATCCTCAGCAGCAACAGCAGCAGCAGCAGGCCTCGGGCATCACCCACCAGCCGTACGCCACCCACCACATGTACTCTGCCTCCGGCGGACAGCAGCAGCAGCAGCAGATCTACGGCGGTCTGTACGGCGGAGACATGCAACAGCAGCAGGGCTACGCAAGCAGCTACATTAATAGCTACGAGCAGTTCTACCAGCAGCAGCAGCAACAACAGGGCCCCACAGACTACGCCTTTGGCGCCGTGGGCGTGGATTATGGCAAGAGCGCCGGGGTGCGGTACCATCCCTATCTGCAGACACCCACATCCGGACTGGGTGGCATACCATCGGCCAGTGCGACCCAGGAGGAGGCGGGCAGTGCGCCCAGTGCCGTCAGCACCACTACAGCTGTGGCCATGAGTCCGCGCGTGGTCAGTAGCAGCAGCCCCACGTCGACGTCCTCGCACATGCAGCTGGGCAGCTCCAGTGGTCAGACACCGGGCTCCCCGGGCGGAGCCACTGGCAGTGGAGGATGCAAGCTGCAGTGCAAAAAGTGCGGCATCCTCACCACCAACGAGTCGGAGCTGCAAGAGCACATCGCCAACGTGCACGGGGAGTCGCCCTACGGTAGCAGCGGCTACGCGAGCTCGCCTTACATCAAGGAGGAGATGCCCACGCCACAGCCACCCGGCGGCGGATCGACAGCGGCCAATCCCGGCGAGCTGCTCGACCTGGACTCTCAGAAAATGGTGTACCACCAGCAGCTGCTCCAACAGCAGCAGCAGCAACAACAACAGCAGCACGATGCGGTTGCCGGCCTGCCGCTGGGCGCTCTGCCGGATCCGCTGCACTCGATGCAGTCCATGCAGCAGCGGGCGCTCCACAGCTGGGAGCAGCAGCCGCAGCAAACCGTGGCCTCCGTGGAGGGCCTGCCGCCCTACATGCAGCAGGGCCTGGGCGTGGGGCTTGGAGTGGGCGTGGGTGTGGACAAGTCGCCCTACTACTCTCCCAAGCAGTCGCCCTATCACCAGACGGCCGGCGTTGGCGGAGCCACGCTGATCAAGCAGGAGTACGGTGGCCACGGACTGATCAAATCCGAGTACCCCGATTCGCAGCACTACGTGGACAAGTCCTTCGACCCCACAGCCGGCGGAGGCGGCGGTGCCGAGCTGTGCGCCAGCGTGGCCACTAGTCCGGCGGAGTTCCCCAGCACCACCACAGGCGGACCCGGGCAGGATAGCGCGGCGGGTGCGGCGCCAGGCGGCGGTTACCGCGGTTTCGAGCCGCCCAGTTCCAGCTCCGTGCTGCCGGCCAACAGCCTGACGGCCAAGGCGGCCACCTGGAAGTCGAACGAGGCGCGCCGCCCGAAAACATACAACTGCACGGCATGCAACAAGTGGTTCACCAGTTCGGGACACCTCAAGCGCCACTACAACACGACGCTGCACAAGAACGCGGTCAAGTCGAGCGGACAGCCGGACCCAGCCACCTTGCCCATCTCGGCGCACCACCATCCCGCCCGCGATCCGGTAACGAAGCCCAGCCGCAGGGGCAACGCCGCAGCTGCTGCAGCCGCTGCAGCAGCCGCCGCTTCGGGCGGCGGTCAGGGGCAGCAGCAACAACCGCCGCCACCACCACCGCCGGCCAATGTCCCGCCACCGGAGCCGCCCAGAAGTCCGCCCGAGTACGGCGGAGGCGGCGGCTTGGGCGTGGGACCGATGGGCGGCGCTGCCATGTCCCAGTACTCGGCCTCGCCCTCGCCCACTCAGCAGCAGCAGCAACAGCACCACCTCAACCACCATCAGCAGCAGGCCAACGGCTATGCTAATGGCACCGCCAACGGCTATGGCTACATGCAGCAACAAGTGCAATCCACGACAAACGCTTCACCACAGCACGCTTCCAACAACAACCAGCAGCAGCAACAACAACAGCAGCACCATCAGCAGCAGATGCCGCAGCACCACAACTCCGTTTTGAACGGTCACCCAAACGGGCTAGCAGGTCCCTCCGCCCCACTCAACAACAACAACACCACCCAAATGCCGTCCTCCCAAATGAGGGGCCTGCTGAACGAAACAACAACCACGCCGCCACCAACAACAACAACCCGAGCACCACAAATCACAACAACAACGGCAACGGCGGCCACCACGGTAGCTATAAAGAGCGAGCAAATGGAGGACAGCAACCACACACATCCCAATCTCAGTCACAGCCAGGACAGGAGCCACAGCAGCAGCAGCAGCTCAATGGCCACGGAGGAGGCGGAGGAGCAGGAGCTGCGGGAGCAGGAGCAGGCGGAAGATCACCTGCAGCAGCAGCATCAGGCGGCCCAGCAGTATCTGCTGGCGGCGCGTCACTACCACAGCAGCACGCCCAACACGCTCAGCAGCAGCAACACCAATCCCAGCACGCCCAGCAGCAACTCGCCCCATACTATCTACCGGCAGGAGCCGCTGGGAACGGATTTCTCGCGCACCACCCCGCCGCTGCAGCCGCTGCCGCCTATGGGAATGCTGCCGCCTATGGCAATGGACTACAACATGCTGGCTTTGGATATGCCCATGCCCATGCCCACGCCCATGCACAGCAGTATGCTGCAGTGCAGCAGCACCAGCACCACGCCGCTAGCTACTACCACCACCACCAGTATGCCGGACACTATGCAGCCGCCGCAGCAGCAGCTGGTGCACCACTACCACCAGGCGGTGCTCCACCCGCACCATCAGCAGCTGGGGGAGCAGCACCAGCACCAGGCGGAGGATCAGGAGCAGCAGCAGCGGGAGCTTCACCAACTGGATCAGCAGCATCAGGCGCTAATCCTGGCGGACAGTTTGCCGCACAGCAGCAGTTCGCCCACCAGCAGCTCCCCGCCGCCCACCATGGCCATGCCCATGCCGCTCACCACCATCACAGCGCCGCAGCTGCTGCCGCTGCAGCCGCCGCCGCCGCACATCACCAGCACCATGCCCATGCCGCCCACCATGCACATGCCCATCATGCCGCCGCCGCCGCCATGCTACCAGCAGCTGCAGCCGCTGGACCCCACAATGAGCTATCACACTATTATTGGTAGTGGGTCGGAGGTGCACTCGGCGGCGGGCGGAGGGGGCTACGGCAACCAGATCGCCACCAGCGACGGCCAGATCCTGCAGCTGATGCCCGCCTCCCTGTTCGCGCCCTACGCCCCGCTATCGCCGTACTCGGTGGCCGCCCAGCGGTCGCCGCAGGAGGGTGATCTGCCGCCGGTGCACACGCTGACCACGGCGCTCCACGCCCACCAGCAGGGCGGGCAGCAGGAGGCGCAAACGCCCACTCTGACGGTGCTCTCCACGCCCTACTCGCCCACGGTGAGCAGCTCGCGGGCCACTCCCGCGCTGGAGATGGACATGGCCACGCTCATGCAGCACCAGCAGGACTACGAGATGGAGCAGTACCAGCTACAGCACCAGCAGTTGGAGCAACTGCAGCAGCACCAGCAGCAGCAGCAGCAACTGGAGCAGCAGCAGCAGATCCTGACGGATCAGGTGCAGTCGCTGGCACAGCAGCCGTTGGCCAAGAAGCGGCGCGGCGGCAACGGAACACCCTCGACGACGAAGCGTCGGCGGAACAGCAGCGTCGGATCCACGTCGCCGCACTCCACCACCCTGCCCTCCGGACGGATCAAGTGTCTGGAGTGCGACAAGGAGTTCACCAAGAACTGCTACCTCACGCAGCACAACAAGAGCTTCCACTCCGGTGAGTACCCGTTTCGCTGTCAGAAGTGCGGAAAGCGCTTCCAGAGCGAGGACGTCTACACCACACATTTGGGGCGCCACCGAACGCAGGACAAGCCGCACAAGTGCGAGCTGTGCCCCAAGCAATTCCACCACAAGACCGACCTGCGCCGACACGTGGAGGCGATTCACACGGGGCTGAAGCAGCACATGTGCGACATCTGCGAGAAGGGCTTCTGCCGCAAGGACCACCTGCGCAAGCACCTCGAGACGCACAACCGGCCACGGGTGGTGGGCAAGAAGTCCGCCGCGGCAGCGGCCGCCGCAGCAGCCTCTGTCTCGGCGGCAATATTGGGTGTGGTCCCAGTCGCCGGATCCATCAAGGCGGCCTTCGCCCGCTCGCTGACGGTGACGGCTGTGAGCGAAACGGGAGTTGCAATGCCCGCAGCTCCTGCTCCGGCCCTTGCCCAGGCAGTCACTCCCAGTCTGAATCCAACCAGCCTCAGTCTGAAGCGCCACATCGACGATGTGGCCGCCGACGACGACAGCCTGCTGGAGGAGGACGAGGATGAGATGGAGATGGAGATGGAAATGGAGGAGGAAGAGGAGGAGGAGCTGAGCGATCACCACATGATGATCAAGAGCGAGTTCGTGGAGAAGGAGTTCGAGATGATCGAAAAGACCATAGAGATGTACTAGAGTAGAGTTGCAGTGAGGACGAGAGCAGGCCAGGATCTGGGTGTTGAAATGCTCTGGGCTTTGAGCTGGGGGAGAGCGGATACAGGGGGGGTCGATTGCATGGAGGGCAACTGAGCGCGGCTTGGGCTGCGGGCGCAGTTCGAGCGGCTCTGCAGTTGAGTGTCCTGTTCTTGGCGAGAGGCAGTCAGTCACACTTTAACGAGTTTCGCCCAGTTTTATTTCGCATGCTCGTTAAGAAAACACACTTTGTTGCTTGGCAGGCAATAATTCGATGTTTTTGCAGTTTTATTCTTGATTATTTTTTTGGGCGAACACGACAGTACTTAGAATTGATCGCAAAGCCGCAGCATTTCAATAACTTAGACGGCCGGCCACTCCTTGGCAGTGACCCCCAATCCCAAATGCCACCCACCGCGCCACAATCCATTCCTGTAATTTGTGTGAGTTTGCCATATGTGTGAAACGATTGAAAGACAGACAGAATTCCTAATTGTTGTAGCAGCAAATTATTTAATTTTATTTGTATGTTAAAATTGTATTATTATTATTTGTATTTTAACTATTATTACGATGCTTATTTGTAAAGCCTAATTTGTACGTGTGAACCTTCAAGTATACCTCAGCAACAGCAGTCCAAGAAACGCTTAAAATCAGGGCGCCTATAAATATATATATTTATACCTATTCCACTTATATATGTATGTAAACACTAGTTGTACCACTTTTTTTTGTCTTATTTTAATATGTAACTTGTTTAATTATTATTTGATTATTGATTATATTTTGTAATCGAGAGAAACAACCACAACAAATGCCATATACACGATATGTAAACTAAAAATCAGCAACTATATGCCAATTGATATATATACTATATCTAGTTACTAGACAACCGCATATATACACACATATATATTTGTATATATATATATGTTAGCCTTAAAAACGCCAAATTGTCATAGCAAAGGAAACAAAACTCAAGAAAATGCGAAATCAGGGATATTATTATGTTTCTAAGCCACGAACGAACGCACATATTCGCGTATTATTATACCTATATATTTATTACGATTAGTTGCCCCTAACTTATGTTCCACCAATAAAACCATTTGTAATTATTTAAAACTTTATTTTATCCCTATCGTATCCCCATCCCCGAATCTTAAATCTTGTTTGTAATTATTTTTTTTTTATTTTAATTGTTAACCATTCTAACGCTTTCCCTCTTGGCACGCCTACAATTTTTTTTAAATGACAAATATAAACAAAACCAAAAAAAAGTGAAAATTACGCAAATTATGTTTTTCTTTATTTGATTTGGCTGCTTTCCTCCTTATTATTTTTCAGTTTGGTCCAATTCGTTTGGCTCGATCTCGACGGATTGAAATGGAAACATTGTATGGGTTCAGAAGATGTTCGCTAACTCTTCGCCACTGGGATTCTCTGATTTGGCCAACCTTGTTCCTTTCGACCATATTTCTTTTATGAGCCATCTCTTAGCGCGAGGGAGGCCCCTTTCCTTGCTAGCCACAAGCCATAAACTTTTAAATAAATGTGTGTGTTTTCCCTCTTTCCTTTTTCTTAATTATTTTTTTAGAAATTCATTGTTGTTTCTGTTGTTCCTCGCTGCTAGTTCCAAAGAAATTACGTGCGTGTCTTTAATATTTATTTTTCGACGCCGTTTTTTCTCCTCTCTGTTTTCTGTTCTGTTTTCTCTTTCTGTGTTTTCAGATTCAGTTGTAGTTGAGGTTGAGGTTGAGAATCCGAATCCGAATTCGGAGTTCGGGTGAGATAGAGATTTTTTGTTTTCGTTTGAGGCTCAATTTTTGCGAAGAAAGAAGCGAAGCAGAAGCAAAGAAAGAATGGAAGACAAGCAAGACATGTGTAGATACAAAGATAGGCGTCGCTGAGGACGTGCTCGTGTGAGGCAACTGGCTTCCCAGTTCGCCGGGGCCCAAGGATCTTCGGGATGAAGGACTGCGTCGGCTCTCCGCACATCCCATCTATTGATTTCGCCATCCTTCAGAGGCCACAACGAAGCAATGTGTTCCTACGACCAACTGGGATCTAAGATTCCGCAGCCTGCTAACATCGCGCCAACACATGTCGAAGTATCTGTCGCCCTGCATTCCCTCCTTTTATTCCTGTGGCGAACAGATACTCGGGGAATGGATCGGGAAATTTGAAGCCCAGGGGGTGCAAATAGACGCAGATATACAAATATGTACATATGTATGTATGTAGCAAATGCGCTAGAGAATTGGCAAGCAGCAGAGAAGTTTGCATTTTAAGTAGGGCCTCAAAATGTGGCATAGCAACTGGGCATTTCTAACACCTTAAAGATTTGAACTCTGTATATAAAAAATGAAATTGTCACACGGATATGGGAATATTAAAATAATATTGAAATTCAAAGTTCTCACAATATTTCTTTGTTTCTTTTTTCATGAATTTTAAGTTTAATTTTCTTTTAATGTATACTTATTATAATTGTATTGTACCGTAAATTTAAACAATATAATGCATGTTAGAATAGTGATATTTTACTAATATGATATTTTACTAGGCATTATACACATATTTATATTATATATTGCAAATCGTAGAACTCGTTGCAAAATTAATGTAATATACTTAGATTTAGGCCTCGGATCAGCATTTTAAAAACAAGACAGAAATGGTTGGGGAATTGAAATATTAGAATGTGAAAAACATTTTTCGGGAACACTTAATTTTTCAGTGTCTTTTACGGGGATAGAGAAGTTTAATTATTAAAAATAGAAGAACTTGGGTGTCTATATAGAATAGTGCTTAAGAGATTTGGTGGGGCTATCACTTGTTCTAAAATAGTTGGATTTCGCAACCTATAATCCCAAGAATTTGTTTCGAGTTTGCCGGCTTTGCGGCGAGTATCTGAAAAAGACGTTGGGGGCTGCGCCTGCGCGACACTCGCAGCAAAGGCAAAGCCAAGAGCAACAGCAGCAACAACAGCTACAACAGCAACACCAGTTGCGGCAGCAGCAACAATTGTGGCTATGTCATCATAACGCTGCCGTCCGTCCTCTTTCTCTGCTTCGTCTTGCGGCGTTTGGCCGCACATTTGTATTGGTGTGTATCTGTGTCGGTGTATCTGTATCTGTAGTTGTGTCTTCTACACGGCTTTTGGTTGCCCGTGCGTTTTTCTTGGGTTTTTGTTTGGTTTGTTGAACATAAAAACTGGTTTCCTGTACATATGCTCATCCAGCAACAAACCATCTGTAATTTTAATTTTTCGGCAAGATGTTGCGCTCTGCCGCTGCCTCCCTCTTTCGCCGTTTCTATCTGGCTCTTTTCGTTTTCGTTTTCTTGTATTTTTCGGCAGAGATTTTGATCGGTTATCCAGGTAGAAATTGTCTACCTCCATGTGTCCATATATCCGTGTGTGTATCTTGTAGATACTCGTACCCTCGAAAGACAGTAGGTCGCTCCATCTCGCTCGCACACGACAGTGTAATCCTTGAAATGTGCTTGTTCTCTCCCTTTTGTGCTGTTCTTTCCTTTCGCCACTTCGCCTGTTTCTCCCGATTCTCCAGCTATATATTTATATATCTCTATATATGTACATATGTATGTGGAACGTTAGCACTTACCATGATTCATAGTTATACACACACAGATCGGGCGAAGGAAAGAATCTTCCTGCGATACAGGCGAAGAGCAAAAATACAAAAAACATATATAGACCGAAAAACTTATCGCACAATACACAATAGCTTCGCCTTGACAGGCTTTTGTGTCTTTGTTTTGGAGGAGGAAGCAGCAGGAGAAGGTTGAGGATGGAGGATGGGGGAAGGGAACTATTCAAAAGAGACAACCACAACGTAAAGTTTATACCGGTGTGTGTGTGTGTGTGTGGTGCGCTATTTGATCGATGTGCAAATCTGGCATTCTCCTCTTCCAACCCCCTCCCCCAGCCCCTTCTTCCCACGCAACTGCCGAACATGTGTGATCTGCTCACTTCCTTGGCTCCTTCCTTTTCGCCGACTGTGTTTACTTTCTGCCCTGGATTTGGGTTCCTTGCGCATAACTGTTCTTTTGTATTTGCTGTTCTCAGGGTCACCCCTCCCTCTCCATCTCCATCTCCTTCCTGAATTCCTCATTTCCCGAATTCTGTCCGTCTAGAAACCAGAAGTAGTAGAATCTGTAATTTACAGTTTGCTCTGGAAAAATAAAAAGACTGTTTACCTAAAAAGGTGCAAAGATCGCAATAATATAAATATTTTAATACTAAATGCTTATCGTTGTAAGATGCAGTTTAAAATGGGCTTAATTGTGTATTTTATAATCTGATAACCCTTCTCTTGCCAGAAATTTTGGTTTTAAGCAACATCGAAAGTCTAAATATCTCTGTATGTATTGTTTGTAAGGTTTGTCTTTGGTAAAAACCAACTTGTGCCCATTAGCTCAAAATAATCACAAATGCTTGTGCCTTTTTTCAGGCCTTAGATACGATGAAAAGGTTAAATTGAATCTGTCAGATAGCTACGGCTCTCTTGACATCTAACACAGGAACTCAATCAAATTAGCCCTCCGAAAAATGGAAATTATCCAAGGCCCCAACCCCCTTTTCACACCCTCCTCCCTTTACTGGGATGCGAAATTTTCTTCTTTCCTGGGAAATGTAAAATTTTCCATCTTTTTTTATTTTTGGTAGGTTTTTCCTCCATTTGACTTTGGCTTAGAGCAAGAAATCTCTTTTTTAATTACCGAACATTTGACAGCATCCTAAAATGCTTATTGTGTTCTTTATATAAAGGTTCACGCACACAAGCGCGGGCAAAAGCAAAAGCAAGAGCATCTTGGCTGTTGTTAACCATTTCTTGCTTTCATTTTGGACATGTGTGTGAGCGCTAGAATAAACCAACCCCCGAGCTACGGCCGTAGATATTTGATTTCCAAAATTCAATGACAAACGGCAACAACAACAGCAATGGCAGCACGAAGAACAAGAACAGCGAGCGGACCAAGATGACAGGATAGCATGGCGGCCGCATCATCATCGGCATCATTATCATTATCGTCTCGCTCAACAGTGTTTCGAGCATCTGCCATGTCTGGCCAAGATTCCGAACGTCTGTCTAGAACCTTAATTACGCCGCTTGGAAAACGGCCAGATATAGATACAGATACAGACGAATAATTTTCTACATCTAGGCATAATCCAACCGCAGAGCATGGAGTGAATGTTTAGATAGAGGGTTTCTATAAGCAGTAACTGCTATAGATCAAAATTTTATTTCAAAGATGTATGGCTGTCAGATATAGGACTCCATCTTTAATAGATCAAGGATTTGGCTGGTGATGCTTAAAAGGTCGCTTTCGATTTCTGTCTACTTGCAAAATGTTCCAATCATATTTTTTAAATTAGTTATTTATTTAGTATTCTAAAATAGTTATCCCTTATGTTTCTTTTTTTTTTATTTTTTAAAAATTGTATATGCTGATAATTACAACTATCCATTCAACTATTAATAAGAATTTTTATCTATTCAAAAATATTAAATAATTCCGTTTTATATTAGTACTTTCCTTTGAGTTGATTAATTTATTTCAATTGAACCGTATATATTTTAAGACTCGAAAAGAAGTTGGTGCTATGGCTCCACCTCCCCGGGCTCATTCGTCCAGTGGGATCCTTTCGGGATCCGCTGTGACTATAACTGTATCACTGTAGCAGTCCAAGCCGATCAACTGCTAACTGTGTCTCCCCGATGGGCAATCAAAACAAAAGACTTAGGCAACGAACTTACTTACAAGCGAACATTGAATTTGAGTCCTCGTCGAGAAGTGTGCGGCGAACGGCAGGATGGGGGCGATTTTAAAATTCAAAATGATATATGTATGCGGAGTAGGGGCGGGGCTGGATGGGCGGGGCAGCGGTGCTGCCGCATGGCGAAAAACGAGGAGCGTCATCAAATGGCGCACAGCTGCGCCAAGCGAAACAACAACGCTGTTTTCGTCGTTGTCGTTTTTTTTGACTGTCCAGAAATCGTTGCTACATTTTGAAGCTTCACTTCATGTGTGTGTCCTAATTCCAATTCAACCGAAATTTTGTCTCACAATCAGTTAGAAAAAAAAGACGACAGAAAGAAGTAAAGTAAAACAAAATAAATCTTTTTGAGCCCCGCAACGAACCAGCGACTGAGTTTCAACCAAAATACAACAGACAGCAACAAAACTAAACTATAGCCAAAACTTTTTTTTGGTTTCTTGTTGCTGTCGGCGCTTTATCCGATTTTGTGTTGTTGCTGCTGTTCTCTTCTCTTTTCGTATTTTTTATGACGAGTTTCCGCTAATTGCTGATGCGCTGCAGATTAACTGAAGCCCGGCGATCCAGCAACAAAATCAAGCGCTAAGATAAATGGCCGCGGAATAGGGGCGGCGTGGGAGGGGCGTGGCGAGGAGGGGAGGTGGTAGGATAGAAACGGCCGCATTGGATGACTCCGAAAAAGTTACAGGGATAGATGGATTGGACATGATCAGAGGGACAGCCAAAGTAGATACCTGTATTAGCATTAATTGTAAGTAAAAGACTGGGAGGAGGCATGTTTTATATAATTGTAAGGAAAGATTAGGACCTTGGGGCTTAGGATCCAAAGTTTATCATTGAAACCTATTAAATAAATTGCTTCGGTTTTCGAAATTGCATTGAATGGTTCAAAACACAGCGGAGTCAATTGAGTTGTGATGTATGCACTGTAATGTTTTTGCCCATCTTAATATATATGGTTACATCTGTAAGGATAAGGCTTAAAAATCGATCTTCTCACTTTATCCAAAAGATAAGGTTACGTTTGGATTTGTATGCCAATATATCTAGATATTTAAATGTTTTCCATTGTTAGTAACCCAAAATTAAGTTGCTACTCAAGAACGTCAATTAAAATCAAATCGAAAATTTGTTATGATAAGTTTTAATAATTCTTGAGATCTTTAGCTGCACAGAGTCTAAGAATTCCATTCAAAATCGTTGACTTCTCCCTGATTTCGCTCCGTGTATAATCTAAGCCTTAGTGTGACGCATGCATACACACATTAAAGTGTAAGAAGAAGACGGCCGGGCCGAAATTAAAAGAGGAAAAAAATAAAGGCGTTCCCCTTGTTGTTGTCGTTTTTGTGGATTGTGGGCCACAGAAAAGAAACAACAAAGCGAGCGATGAAGAAGCAGAATCATACGAATTATAAGAATTACGCCGAAACCGAATCGGAGAGGAGAGGAAAGGTCGGTGGAAGAGGGGAGCGGAGCAACATCTTAGATATCAGATTATAGAGCGCTGGCCTTATAGCCTTAGCTAATAATTCCAGCGGGCGGGGGTTGTCAGGGGTGCGAGCGAGATCGCTGTGGGACCGTGTGTGCATATAAGCATAATGAGTTAAAATTGGATTAGAGATTTATTGGATTTGATTTCGGTGTGATTCCTTTATATCAAGTCTTACATTGAACCTGAGACCGACTTCCCCCGATCCCGACTCCAATCCCGATCCCGATTCCGATCAGATCCCACAGCTGCAGTCGCAGACCCAAGTACAGATACTGAAACTGAAACAGAAACAGATGTTTCAAATGTCGCAGATACAGATACATAGATACGTGTTGCCGACTTGTCATCATCTGTCGTCCGGCGGCGGGGACGTTGACTAATTAGCCAGCCGAGCTTTCGGGTTGGCCTTTTCTCCCCCGACACTCGCATTAATCTCCAACTAACCTCCCGTTCCCCCACTTTCATTCGTTGCAGCATCCAGGAGGCAGCCCAAATCGAACCCATCTATGTATTCAGCGATGCGCAGGCAGCCGAACGCCCAGAAACGGATCAAAATTTAAGTGAATTGAATTATTTCGGACAACCCGTGAACTCCGGGCATTGGCGCGAGTACGAAGAGGGGAAGGACGAAGGAGGAAGCCCCCAAAGAAGCATCAACTTGAGTGGTGTACAATTTTACCCCCACCCCGATCATCATCATCATGGACTTCAGGATCACCACAGAAGCTCTCTCCCCCCACCCCGCGTAAAAAATTGTTTTCAGTTCAAAGGTTTTCGTTTACATATTCTAGTAAAATCAATGAATAAGTTTTCTTTCGAAAGGGACCTACATTCAGGACGTACTAGGGATTCCCCAGGAAATAATCGAATCTCTTTAGTGCAAATTTAGTATAACTCCTTGTCCGCCAATCGCAGACTCCCATTCAAATATTGATGTGTAACCAGACAAGTAGCAGCCCGAAAAGCCGTACTAAAGGGAATTATTTTGCGTACTTGAAGCCCTTTTTATCTGACGCTCCTGGCCATAATTACAATTACAAATACACTTGCAATTGCATTCATTAGCTGTACATAGGCGTAAAAAGTCGAAGGGCTAAAACGTAGAGGGGAAGAGGACGAAGATGCAGCTGCAGAATATTGTCTCCTATATCAACATTGTGCATATCATTTATTGGGCAAACGGAAACACAATAATTAAACTTAAATAGCAAAAGGTTAAAAGCAGGAGAGGCAATACTTTTAGTTGAAATTGAATTGAATTAACTCGCTTTGCGAAACGCATTTCATCCGTCAGTTGGGAGTGTTTACTGTGCAATATAAAGTATTTTTTTTATCGAAATGTTAAGGACGAAACTAGCGATAGCATAGAACCACAAACGATTACCTCGGCAGAACAGCTCAGAAAGTAATAGAAATCTACCTCGTTAGCAATAAAATGAAAACACAAGTGCAAGTGCAAGCAGGAATATTTTAGTTCGATTCTCATTTTGAAATAAGAACAAGCTTATATACAAAACAAACGCAGCCAATGCGAACAAATCGAAGAAAATGTCAACTAATTATACGTAAAACTAAAACAAATAACTTTAAATATAATTGTTTATATGCTATTTATACACACCTATACATTATATACGAAGGGTACTTCTAGGCTTAATGAAACTCGGCCACCCATCCCCCCTCCCCCTTCCCCCAGTTGCGCGGCATTGTCATCAGTTTAAATTTGAATCTTTACCGTTTGGCCAGCTACCATGAATTTGTTGCTCATATGACAACGCAACCAACACCCATACACCCCCTCCCCCTCCTCCTCCCCTCCCGGGGGCGGTGGCCAAAGGTCAGGGGGCAGTGGCCAGAAGGGAGCAGTAGTTGTCACCACTACTCCACCCCCCCCCACCCCATCTATCTCAACAACGAAAATCCAATTGAGAACTAGAAACAAGTGATTTCGGTAGTCCTGCAGGGAGTTAATCTTTGAGCCTGAATAATAATATAACTATAACGTTGAAGCATTTGTCCGCATGTCCATTTATACTATACAACTTACTTTACCATTTCCATTATCAGTTTAGACCAGTTAGAACACTGCACTCTGCAATACTCAAGTGAAAGCAAAAACTCTTTAAAGCTCTTTGCCAAAAACCCTACACCGCAAAGGCAAAGAAATAACTTGCAGGATTATAACATTTTTTTCGGAACACCGAATCTATTTTTCCTTCCCTGGACTTCAATACAATTTTGTTTGTGTTTAGAATTATACGTAAATATAGTTTTTTTTTCTTGAAGCAGAACACCTAAGCAATACTTGATGCAGGCAACTCTTTGGTTCAGACTATAACGATTCTTCGATCTAAGCTAAATGCAATTTCTTGAAAGATATTTAAAGAGAGAAACTAAAAAACATATTTGAATTATGTAGCAACTACATGTTAAATTTTAGCAATTAATTATTAAATAAAAGGGAGCACAAAACCCGTATGAAACTTACAAATTATACACACATATACGAATATGATGATTACGAATATGATGATTAAAGGAAACTTTTAAGAAGCACCAAGTGAAAAATAAACACTGAAACCGCCAAAGAGTTAATAGGAAAAGTTGAACAATGGCCAAATGCATGATACATTATCGGGTATTTCTTGTACAAGCCAATTATTTGTTTCTTAAGTCCGAAGTTTGATTTTAGTAATAAGGCAAAGAAAAACATTATTGTTTGTATTGTATTTGTATCCGTTCTTAAACAAAAGGTCTTAATTATTAATTTTTAAGTTAAAGTAGCAACAACCCCACTGTACAATTATTTAAGTTCACCCCTAAAAAACGATCAGACTTTTCTAATTTGTTATGAAGATGGTTTTGAATTAATTAATTATTTGACGAAGTGTTCCACAAAAAAAGGATACGAATCTGAAATTAGGCTTGTACAAGAAGAAGCCACTTGAGTGTAGTAGAACTTTGAAAAACAAAAGACGAAAAAAATCCAATAAATCTACAAGGAACCATGTACCTCTCTCCAGTAATGGCGCAAAAAAAAGGAAAACCAAATCACACAGATGAAGATTTACCAAAATCAGAATTATAATTCCCAATTATTTTTTGTGTATGTTGTGTGTGCGTGCATTGATATTTGTACATTTTTACAAACTTATAGCAACCTCAGATGCAAACGCAAAAGGCCAACCAACCTCAAGAGAACCCAACTTGTATCAGAAATTTTAACAAAGATTTTATATAATAAAAGTTAGGAAAACTCAGTGTTAAATGGATTTGGCATCAGGCCAATTACATATATGTGTCCTCTAATAAGCACATCCCAATGTATGCCAACTCAAATCGGAACCCGGAACCCAAGTTGTAATCCGAGGCTCTGCATCCGAATGAATTTTCGCAAACATGTATCTCTAAAATAAACCTGTACATACATTTATGTGTACGTATGTACATATAATCGACGGGTCTCCCCTCACCACCCCTTTACACACAAGGAGAAACGAAATTGTCATACCAAAAATATTGGAAGCAAAAAACTGACACATGAAAAAATGAATTTTTTTGAACCGAAATAAAGAATGTAAACTACAGTTCTTTTTAGTTTTACTGTGCTTTTTGAGGGGATGGAATCGATCGAATTAGTTTTGTTGGAAAATTTCTTGATAAAGCTTTTATCCATTAAAAATATTTTAAACAGTCGATTTTAAATGGTGCTTTGAATTAATAATTGCACAAAGCAGAGTTTGATATTATGTTTAACTTTCTGCTTTAATATCGAAAATCTAAATTTGCTTGTTTAGTTTATTATAAGAGAACTCTTAATTTCTGTCTATATTGGTGTCCCGTCTCGCGTTTCAATAGCGTCCCATGTTGATAAAGAGTTTAAAATTTCAATTAAACTAATAAGGCAATTGTTAAAAAAAAGAGGACAATTCTCGCTTTTTGATAGATAAAAATGATTGATTTTTCAGAGTGTACCTGCATCTACACGTACTTCAAACGCAGCAGGTACAGGAACGATTACAGGGGATGGGAAAGCAAAAGGCTGGAGCGGAATCACGCAGACCGTGTCCAACTAAAAGGCGCCGTGCATCATTTGGAATGACGCCATCGCCGAACCGGGGAAATCAACAGGTAGTGGCGACGGCCCGACAACCGAGGTTTCCTGTGCTCGGAAAAACTCGGATAACGAGAACGAGAAAGAGAACGAGAAGGAGAAGGAGAACGGGAAGGAGAACCCAGGAACGAGGACCAAGCGGCGAGAATTGATAAACGAAGAGCGAAGACAATGGACAACACGAAAAGTGGGCACTTGCACTGGTGCAGTTGATGGTCGTAATGGCCCTGGTGGAGGGCAATCAGGTGAGCTGGTCAGGAACAACGTTCATGCGTGGCCAATCCTCGAAGTTCGGCATTTCTGTTCGGAATATGAAGTTCAGGGATGTCTGTGTGAAGACTATTCAGACTTAAGGCCTGCAACTATTCTAATACTTACTTTTTAGCTTTTAACATTTTAAAACACAAATTGTACTTTTCAAAATATAGAAGGGTTTGTCCCTGCTAACAGGGAAATATATTTATAAATATCTTAAAATCGGAATATGTTTAAGAAAGTAACTATTTATGGTTTTTTGGTAAGATACTATTTCTGTTAAATTTGACAAAAATCAGATCCTGGGAAAGCCAGTTATCCGTGATATAAATATTTTTAAATTATATTTATAAGATACTATCTTATGATTAGGCAGCATATGACTTTGAATAGGCTTCGGTATAATATTGACCAGCTTTTAAAATTGTTGTTCCTGTTTAAATTTTCAGAATTTCAGACTAACCATGATTTATACCACCGCATAAACGCCTTACACTGGAAGTAACAGCTCAAGGACGATGAAAGAGTGATTTTCTTTTACCTATTCTTCGGTGCCTGTCATATCGCCGTAATTTATCGTTGCATGCTACGTTATTCGGGATACAATGTGGAAAGAAGAATCACGGATAGCCAGTAGATTTCGTTACACCACCTTACTCACAGGAACGCCCTCTTGCACCCGAAGAAAAACGACAAAGTAATCGTATTTAGGTTTTTATTTAAACTTGGATAGCCGTTTTAATTAAAAATACTTTACTAATTAATTTATTTAAAAATGGTCAAGTTCTATATAAATTCATTTTATATTAGATTTTTTGATTTACAATTGATTCAATAGAACAAAGCAAAAATAAACTAATAAAATACAATTCGTAATAAACTTCAAAAAAATGCATCCGAAAATGTTTTTGAAAAAATATAATTTTTGTTTTGAAAAAGCATTTGGTTTATATATTTGTTCGCTGTGTGTGCACCTAATCCAGAGGAAAATCAAGAAACATAATGGCATTTCGGGTAAAGCCGGTACAACGGAGCCTGAAAATCGATTCACATTCATGTCCGTCGTTCAGTGTCCGATTTCCATTGTCCAAATGATTTTCGGGCTTGTGTGCGAGTGTGTGGGTGTGTGCCAGTCTTTTGATTGAACAATCCGATTTGGTTGCATTCGCTGCAGTCCCGCTGGTAAAAGGGAAAATCGGGGAGTGGGAAATCACAAGGCCATCCAAGTTGAGGCGGGTCAGGGAGACGAGCGCAGATGCGTAGACGAGTGAAAGTGGGAAAGTCTGGGATGCAGGTCCATCGATCAGCAGAGTTTCCGTCCCCATAAAGTAAACACCTATGTATGTATGCTTTTGATTCAGAATAGGCAGCCAATACTAATCGTACAAATTACCTTGGGCTTGCACTTTTACTGACTTATTTTACCTATAAATCATATCCCCTATTTTATACCAGACAATTTCTAAAAAGTCGTTAACAATACTTAACTTGTTTTGCTAAAATTCGTTCTATTTTTAAGGTATCACGAAATGCCGGATAACTAATGATTTGTCAGGGATTTCCTCATCCCTTTGAACCCCTTTTTCGAGTTGAACTCCAGCCACGGTTTGCTCCGGGAAAAATTGGAAATCGTTTAAAGCACTTTGAGCTGTTAGCTGCGATTTAAAGGAGCTTAGACTTACGCCAGGGACACTCGCACTCGAAGGCAAACACTGCAGATGGTGGGGCAAACAACGGATGAGCTGTTTTCCTTTTATCGAGATAATGGTGGGGACTACTTAGAAGGCCTGCTTCCATACTGGCAATTATTTTATTTTTATTTTTAGTTATTTAAAATTTTATAAAACTGCTATTTTTTAAAAAATATTAGTGGAGGAATATAAATAAGTAAAAGGTATTTACATTGAAATGTGTGGGTAGTGATGATTTTTGACTTGAGTGATTTGTTTCTCGGCTGGCAATTAATTGCGGACTTAGGAAATTAAAATATTACAAAGTAAATAGTAAGAAGAAACCAACTTTTGAAACACAATGTAAGTTTTTCAAGCGTTTCTAAACTTTAGGGTTAAGTAAAGGAGGCAAAGTTGAATCTATCTGTTGGCAGCAAGGAAGACAAGACCTTGAACGCTGAAAGCCCCCAGGAGCCAGCCATCCATCCCATCCACCCACTCCACCCAATCCACCCCCTCCACACCCACCGCCGACCCCTTGGTCAGAGCCCGATGCTTCCGCTTTGAATAAAACGCATTTTTCAAAAGCGCCAGTGTGTGTGTGCATGAATAATGTAAATATATACAAGGACAGCCACATGCGCACGTAAGTGTGTGTGCTTATGTGCTGTCACTGTGGGCGTTTTTGGGCAGTTGGGCAAACACCACCCACCGTAGCCCCACGACCACCCCACCCCACCCCCACCCCTCCAACTGGCTGAGCCAATATTGAAACTTTCCACTATACAACGCCAGCACATACACACAATTCAAATTTGCCATGTGTGTGGAAACAGGATTTAAGCACTGAGAAAAATTAAAATATGGTTTAAAATACTTTTACTGAAGATACTGAAGATCGCCTTCAACTCCCAAAAAACTGATTTTAAATTTAGCACTGAAAATATATTTTATTTAAATTTAAAAAATGTTTCATGTTTTCTTATTCCGAGTGTTTAAGTATTTACATTTTGCTTCTTATTTATCGAAATAAAAAAATATTCGAATGTTTAATTGTTTAATTATAATCAGTTTTTGTCACTTTGACTTTGAACAGTATGGAGGTTTCCTGTTTTGTTAGAAATGTGTTTTAATATAAAAATGTTATCTGTTTTAAAAAACATATTTTTACAAGAGTTTTTACTAGTCTGTAAGCTTTTTGTTCGCTCAACAAAAATCTCATGTTGCATTGAATTAATCTTAACAGATTTGCATAAGTTCTCTGTTTTTAGACATATATGTTTTTTTTGCTATCCTTTTTTTATAAGAAAAGCTTTCTATAAACATAACTTATTACATAATTTTATATTGAACAAAAACAAGATTTTTGTACAGTCTTTCAAGAAAATAATTATATTTCTGGACGCATGAAATGCAATATATTTTTGTCCATAGCTTAAGGGTGCTTTTAATGATCGGTAATTATGAGATTCTCCATTTTACTTATTTATTCAATACATTCCAGCAGAGTCTAAGCACTGGAGTGAATCGAGCTCTTGAATACTGGATATACTTGCATCTCCTTAAATTCCGGCTTTATCCTACTTTCAGTCGAGTAAGCCTTAAATTCCATTTCCCTGCCCCTTTTGGATATTTAATTTTGTTTAAACACACATACACATGGCACAAGAACACGGACACAACGCACACACGTGCGCAACATTTCAAATAGCGCATAAATTTTGAAAAGTCCATGCAAAATCAAAACGAATTTCCTTGCTGGACAGCATCCCTCTGTTTTTGAGGGGGTGGTGCTCCACTGCGGACCACATGTGCCTTGCCCACCCCCACCCTCACCTACCGAAATGCCCCGGCCACCCGACCTCCCCACTTCCACCCACAACCCCCTTCGCGTCGCAGAATTACGCATGCTTTCAGCTCTAGGCATTGTTGTTGATTGTACGGTGGGTGGACGGAGGGTGGGCGGTGGGTGGACGGTAGGCTGGGCCCTGGCCCAAATGTGCAGAAAGCATAAGCCTAAGCTTTTTTATCGCTTCGAAAATGAGACAGGCTGAAAAAACGTGAAAGTGGTCCAAGCACACTCAGAGGAACAAAGTTTCCAATTCTAAATTGAAAGTAGAATACAAGGTTTGGTTTGATTACTCTTCAAATCAAGTAAACAAAATAAATATGCGTTGGTTATATTTTTATACCCTTGCAGAGGGTATTATAATTTCAGTCAAAAGTTTGCAACGCAGTGAAGGAGACATTTCCGACCCTATAAAGTATATATATTCTTGATCAGCATCACCAGGAGAGTCGATCTAGCCATGTCCGTCTGTCCGTCCGTCTGTCCGTCTGTCAGTCTGTCCGTCTGTCCGTCCGTTTCTACGCAAACTAGTCCCTCAGTTTTAAAGCTATCTGCTTGAAACTTTCCCAAAAGTTGTCTTTCTATTGCAGGTAGTATATAAGTCGGAACGAGCCGGATCGGGCGACTATATCATATAGCTGCCATATAACTGAACGATCGGAAAAGCCATAACGTTGGTGTTTTTAAAGTTAGGAAGTTGGGATTTCCTATGGGTTTTATTTTTGGCCAATCAATCCGACCTACCAAATTTCATAAGGATCGGCTGACTATATCCTATAGCTGCCATATAACTGAACGATTGGAAATGCCATAACTTTGGTGTTTTTAATGTTAGGAAGTTGGGACTTTTTATGAGTATTAAGAATACATCATATGAATAATTTTGAAGAATATAATTTACAGAATATTCTGCAAGGGTATATCAACTTCGGCTACGTCCGAAGTTAGCTTTCCTTTCTTGTTATTAGATAGGATAAAAAATCCTAAAACAGTTTTCAAAGGAAAACATAACCCAAAACCAGACAATAATTTCGTCAATCCAGAAATGGTTTTCTAAAAAGAGAGAAAATGTTTATACAAAACAAAAATTATTCTCTGAAACTCAGAAATAAAAGTTTTCTTAAATCTTTAAATTCTTTTTTTTAATATAAATTGGTTTTTATGAAAATAGAAAACCGTATAAAAATGGAAATACAATTTTTGTTTTTATTTCGGGAAGCCTATTCCCCATTGGGCCTAAGAAACGAGATCGCGAGAGGTGCAAAAGGACTATATATAAACGAACAGAATATGTTAAAATACATACAAAACTAAATACTAATACTTCGTGCTAAATGGGATAAAAAATTCTTTTAAAATTGGCAAAGAATCTATTACACAGTACTCTAAAAGTCAAATCATTTAAATCATTGTATATCTGATTTAAATTAAGAGGAATATAGTTCCTGGTAATTCTATTGGGCACATGGAAGCTTAGGCGACCCAGTAACTCGGGACTCTCCACATCCCCGGTGATAAGTTTGATAAGGATGGTAGATTAATTAGAATTAGTCTACTAGAATAAGAGGGTAAAAAAGGGATTGCACTCCAGTTAAGCCCTCGTTGACCAAATAGTAAAAAGTTATTTTACACAGACTCTATCCGGTCTCTATGTACTCCAAACTTGAGACTTCAAACTGGTGAAAAGTACTCAAGGATTGGACGGACTAGTGAAATGAATAAAGTCTTTGTGACATAGGTATCATCGAATGCCTTTGACCACCTTTTAATAAATCCGAGCACTCTCCTGACTTTATTCGCCATGAAAGTAATATGGTCAGAAAACTTAAGTTTTGGGTCCAGAAGGTCATCAACATGCATTGTTTTAGTCAACACACAACCACCCAGTGTATACGTGGAATATTGTGGGTTCACCCAAAAAATTCCATTACTTTACACCAGCGCTATTTAAATCCAATAGATTTTCACATCACCATGTTTAACAAGCACACTTCGGCAAGCCGAAGTTTATATACCTTGCAGTTACTACAAAACGACTACATTTCGATATCTATGCCTCTATTACTAACGAGGACGGAAGTTAACTTCGGCAAGCCGAAGTTTTAATACCCTTGTAGACTTTACCAAAATTGCTAAAACTGAAAATGTAGCGAAAGGAATAAGGTATACATAAATAAACTAGATTTGCATCGCTTGATGTCAATTGCTTTTATACTGCAAAAATGTCATATAACAAGAAAGGAAAGCTAACTTCGGGCGGAGCCGAAGTTGATATACCCTTGCAGAATATTATGTACATTATATTCTCCAAAAATTATTCATATGATGCATTCTTAATACTCAAAAAAATCCCAACTTCCTAACTTTAAAAACACCAAAGTTATGGCATTTCCAATCGTTCAGTTATATGGCAGCTATAGGATATAGTCGGCCGATCCTTATGAAATTTGATAGGTCGGATTAATTGTCTAAAAATAAAACCCATCGTAAATCCCAACTTCCTAACTTTACAAACACCAAAGTTATGGCATTTCCGATCAATCAGTTATATGGCAGCTATAGGATATAGTCGGCCGATCCCGGCCGTTCCGACATATATACTGCGTGCAAAGGAAAGAAGGGTGTGTGCAAAGTTTCAGTTCGATAGCTTTAAAACTGAGAGACTAGTTTGCGTAGAAACAGACAGACAGACGGACAGACGGACATGGCTATATCAACTCAGGAGGTGATCCTGATCAAGAATATATATACTTTATAGGGTCGGAGATGTCTCCTTCACTGCGTTGCACACTTTTGACCAAAATTATAATACCCTCTGCAAGGGTATAAAAATAGTACCAAGCATCGTTCTACGGTTGGCTAGGGATGGTAAATTAATCAAAAGAAGTCTACTAGAATAAGAAGGTAAGATAAGATTTGCATCCCAGTTTAGGCGCCGTAAAGCAAAAAGAAGGAAGTTTTTTTGTACAGATTCAATACGACCAATATGTATTCCGTATTGTGGACTCCAGACGGGAGACCCATACTCCTGAATCGGACGGACTAGCGAAATAAATAAAGTTTTAGTCAAATAAGGATCATCGAATTCTTTTGACCACCTTTTAATAAATCCAAGCACTCCTCTGGCTTTATTAACCATGGACGAAATGTGATTAGAAAATTTTAGTTTATCCGATTGTTCTTATGGGAGCTATAGGATATAGACATCCGATCGGGGCGGTTTTCAAACTTGATCTGCGTACACATGTTTTAGGACGACTGTGAAAGTTTCAGATCGCTAGCTTTTAAACTGACCTCGCAAACGGTATTGAAACAGACGGACTGACGGACATGGCTTTATCGAATCCCCTATTGATCCTGATCAAGAATATATATACTTTATCGGGTTGGAAATGTCTCCTTCACTGCGTTGCAAACTTTTGACTGAAATTATAATACGCTCTGCAAGGGTATAATAATGCTGCTCCTAAAACGAGTAATACTAGCTTCATTGGGATAAAATTGATCTTACCATTAATTTTTTCCCCGGACTTGTACCTATATTTTCTTATCTCGCGTCTATCTTCTCGCGAATCGTGCCGTACGTTTCTCTCGTGCTGCGCTTCTCGGTCGGTTGGGGGGTAAGTGGGCCGCGGGACTCCGCGCGAAAATAAAATAATAAAATCACTCCTGTCATCCTTAAATATTTAATAAACATTTTTTGTAATTACCTGTTTATATTTAAGTCTGTTGAGTTGGGCATAGCTTTAAGCAAATAAACAAAAATAAAAAATATTTAAAAATGCATGTCTTATGATTTAAACACTTTTACTGTAACCCGCAAAGTTTTGAAATTAGACGAGCCGTTGGGGCTCGGGCACATATCGTTGTATCGATATACCTTTAAATAAATATCGAAGTTTCACAATGAGAAAAAAAGGTTATTTTGATTTTACTACCAGTCAATTAAAAGAATTAACAAATATTACAAATAAAGTGATTTTCCTATTTATTCTATCTTGATGTCTATCAATACAACATTTTATAATCTAACGGATAAAAAGAATTTTAAAATTGTAGCCGTTCTTAACGGTTTTTTCAAAAAATAAAAATATGAACTTTGATTATTTTCATTGTAAGTACTCCAAAAATCATGGAAATTGAGAATTTTAACAAAATTGGGAATATTTTAAATCATTAGAAGCCGAACAAAAATCTATCGATCGTTCATATTATTTGAATAAAATAAATAATAGAATTATTCTTATTTTTTAAATCGTCCGCCAAGCAGTGTTGCCAGAATATCCACCGAGAATAATAAAACTAAGTGGTGCCACACTTTGGAAGCCGAACAAAAATCTATCGATCGCTCATATTATTTGAATAAAATAAATAATAGGATTATTCTTATTTTTTAAATCGTCCGCCAAGCAGTGTTGCCAGAATATCCACCGAGAATAATAAAACTAAGTGGTGCCACACTACAGACAACCCAAGGCCAATCGATTGCGCCAAGTGTTATCGATCCTACTAGCGGCAAGCAATCGGAAATTTTCAAAGTTGTTCTGTTTGACGCTTGTTATTTTTTCGAAGCGAATCCAAGTTTTACCTGGGGAACGGATTGGAACCGAATGGCTACGCTACGAAACCACACATCGGCCGGCAACGGCAGCAACAACAACCACGGCCAGGACTCGCCACAGGCGCCGCAGGACGCGGGGGCCACGCTGGCCATCGGCTATGTGCGAGAGTTTAGGGCGCGGGCGGCCGCCTTCCAGGTGCAGCGGTCCGAGGAGTCGCTGGTCTACGTGCAGCGCAGCGTGGCGCTGCTGGGCACCAAGGTGCAACCGCTGCACTTTGCCCCGTCGCCGGGAAACCTGGAGCTGGCCCGCTTTTACGTGGACCTGCACGCCCTGATGGGCGCCCTGGAGAACGAAGGCGCCGAGGACGACGTGCTGTGGGGCTGCGTGGCGCTGGTGCAGCACTGCAGCCGGAATCTGGAGGCGCGTCTTGCGATCGTGGAGAAATACTGCTTCGTGCCATTGCTGGGCATGCTCATCCGGCGAACTCTGAAGCCGGAGCGGATGCACCGACTGCTAGTGCTGCTGCAGGACCTGACATACGGCATCCACATCGCCTGGGAGGAGCCCTACCTAGCGGGCCTGCTCGAGCACCTGGTCGAGATCGTGCACGGATCGGGAGAAGACTCTTGTACCACAACTGGTGGTTCCACAGCCCTCTCCGTGCTGGTGAACCTCTGCTACAAGAACTTCGCCGTGCTGTTCCTCTTCCTGCGCAGCGTGAACATATCCGCCTTCTGCCGGCGCATCCAGAACTACGGCCTGCTGGCCTACAAGATGCTCATCATCCTCTCGGAGGACGTTTACGCTTTCGAGCTCCGTGAGCTGTACACATTTCTGCGCACCGCCTTCGCCGGCATCGAGGACTGCCTGAAGCACTGGAACGTGGCCCAGATGCGACACATCGTCGACTTCTTGCTGGACTCGCAATGCCACGCCGGCCTCCACCGGGCGATGCTATCGCACACGCACTACTGCGAGGACGTGGAGAAGCTGCTGGACGTGAGTTTCCGTGGTCTTTCAGCCGAGGGCATTTCTCACTGCTTTCCCACTTTCAGCAAATCGACGCTCGCTGCGGTATGGACGACTCGCAGGAGGAGACACGCAAGCACCACCAGATTTGCCTGGACCTGGTCTTCCGCCTCGTCAGCTACATTCTGCAGCTCTCCGAGGACGGCAGCCTTGATGCCATCACGACGCGCCTGTACGAGATGGTCGGAGACTGGCTGGGCTCCGATCTGTGCGGCGTGGCAGCTATTGAGCTGCTCTGCACCCTCCTGCGCCTGGGCAAGCGGGCAGCGGTGGCCCAGCTCATCGCCCGCGATCCATCGCATGTGGTCAACCTAGTGGTCAGCACGGAGCGACCGGAGACGAGGCCCGCTCAGGTGTTGGCCGTTCTACGCCTGCTGATCGCCCTGCTGCAGGAGCCCAAGACTGAGAAGCTGGTGCTGTCCAAGATTTCCGAGTCGTACTTCGACAAGATCCTGGCGGCTCCGCTCGCCCTAGTTCCCCAGTTCCTTAGCACACAGAGCCTGGCGCAGGCAGAGGTGGAGAAGGCCTGCTTCTGCCTGCTGCTGCTCGTCAACGTCGCCGGCATCGCTAAGAAGGCGTACTTGGACAAATGCTGCACTCTACTGGAGCAGCCCCAGCTGCAGTACTGCCTGGCCCGCGGCATGGTCAGCAGGAGCGAACCTCTGGTGTCCGCGGTCCTCCAAATCGCACAGTTCGAGCACTTCCCCAAGAACGCTGTGGCCAAGGTAAGCAACAATTCCTGACTCTTCCTTTCTCATTTTTCCAGGAAGGGTCCTATTTCAGTTAGAGTCTTTAGAATCTAACTAGCAAACCTCAATAGTCTCTCAATTATCTATATGCAAACCCTGTGGTATTCGTAACCTCCTAAATATTTGGAAATTCCTAAGTATCAACATAATCTAATACTATCTCTTATAGCATGTGGCTGGTTTCAGCGGTGGTTCAGGCGGATCAGGGACTTCAGCTGCTTACAGCGACCAAGCCGAGCAGTGGCGCAACCTCAGCTCGATCCTTAAGAGCCACCGCACCTTTACCGACAAAGAAATGGCGCAACGGGTAAACGCCCTTCTGGACAGCATCGGAGGCATTGTTCGTCGCAACGAGCTTGCATCGGCCCCAGTCTCCCAGGTGATCGAGCTATACAACCACCGCGTCGACAGCCTCAACGGCGCCGTCTTAAGTCTGCAGCAGCGCCTGGAGCAGGCCGGCCAGCAGCTGACCAGTAGTACACAGCTGGCCCACGTGCAGAGCACCGAGCTAGAACGCTTCCAGTCTACAAACTTCGAGCTGCTCATCAGCCAGGAGCGGTAAGTGGAGTTAGTAGGGCTAGCAAGCGAACATAAAGTGGTCTTTGGCTTAGTATATATCCAGACGTTTAAGTTAGATCCATGAGACTTCCATTTGTCCACTATCTTTTATTTCACTGGGTACATCATTTCACAAATACTTATTGGAAGCATGATAATTCGGATAATAATTGTCTAAATCAAAAACTACTACAACACATTTCGCCAAAACAAGTATACATGTAGGATATAGCATTTTTGGATGTTCTAGGCGACATCCACACAAAGATTTTCCAAATTTAGATTCTTCAGACGATTTATTTAAACAATTCTTATATAGGCAGAGTCCTAAATCACTATGACGGAACTCTTGCAAGTTCTTTAGCTTGGATTCCATATTTGAAATACATTATAAACTCCTCCGTCTTTTAGGCTACAAACTCAATGCAAGGATCTCAAACAGCAGACGGACAAACTGAAAAGCAACATGTCTAATCTACTGAAGCAGCTGTCCGAGAACTCCGAACACTTGCAGGCCAGCGAACGGCGATTAAATGTGAAAAAGTCGGAGATTGCCGGCCTACAAAAAGACTGCGAGGAGCTGCGAACGAACCTGAGCGCCAAAAGCGAGGAGCTCACCAAGCTGGAGGCTCACAACAAAGAAAACGTAAGAGCACGAAAATTAAATCCTTTAAGTGTTCCATGCATCAATCCCCTCTCTCTCACTCTCCTTGCAGATATCTCGCATCGACAAACTAAAGAAGTCAATGGTGGCCTACGAGCAGGATATGAAGGACAAGCTGCGCACCATAGAGGAGCGTGAACGGGAGCTGACCAAGACGCACAAGGCCCTTGAGGAGCAGCGGGATGCGCGCAAGAAGTCGGAGGATCTGGTTTCCGTGCTGGAGACGCAGCTCCAGGAGCGGAAGGATCAGATCGAGCACCTCGAGATGGAGCAAAAGGAGACGGAAGACTTGCGCAAGACCATCATGAGTCTGATGGAGAGCAAAAAGCCAAAACGGAAGGCCTGAGACTCGTTTTTAAATAAGTTTAAGCTAGCAATCTAACTAATCCACCGGCATTAAATACATTTTTTTTATATTTATATACATTTATTGCGTCTTGCAGTACAATCCATTGTTGCGGTGCAAGGTTCCATTCCAATTCCAATTCAACCAAAAATACAAAACAATTGAATAAGCCAAGTGTAGTTTACAAATTACTATAAGTTGTCTATGCGTGATTTGGGAGTTGTGCGGTCTACAGGTATAGGTGTACTATTTACTAAAAGGTTTTCTAAACGCTCATACATCGTTTGCGGCCGTTCGCCGACTACTTTTCGCTTACATCGCTAACACCGGCTCAATTCTCAGTTACTCATCTAAAATCCCAGCGGAGGATATTATATTAAAAAGGAATAAAACGTGGAATTGCGTACAAAGGAAACAATCACAAACGAAACAAGAAAGGTTTTCCAAGTTGCAATATATACAGATCTCGGTATATACAGTGCATCATATGGAGAAGGAGCCAGGGCGGGATGAGGGTTTCTAGCTCCGAAGTTACAGCTAGAGCTCGGGCGGAAATCTGGCCACGATGTTGCGCAGCTTCTGGTCCTGGGTACCGGGCTGAGGGAAGAAGGGGATTTGCGGACTTAGGAGCCGAAGTGCTCCTTTTCCTGGTCGATGGTCTCGAACTCATAGCTGCCCCGGCCGTCGAACTGCAGGTAGTAGTCGTGGTGCACCCACAGAGACTTGCGGTGCGAGACCGTGAAGAGCGTGATGCCCACTTCGCGGCAGTAGCTGTACATCTTGCCCTCCACGTCCACCGAGACGGCGCTGGTGCACTCATCCAGAATGGCGAACTGTGGCCGGTGGTAGAAAAGCCGGGCCATGGCAATGCGCTGCTTCTCGCCGCCAGACAGCACGTCGATCCAGTCCTCGATTGCGTCTAGGCCGTTCTCGCGCTGTTCCAAATAGGTCAGCTGCACGATGTCCAGGTAGTGCATGAGATCCTCGTCGCTTTGTCCCAGTCGGCGCATATCCTCCCGCGTGTGTGGATAAATAATCTATTTAGGTAAAGGGTGTTATTAGGGGACATTACGGATGTACAAACATTAAGCTTTATGGACTGCTCACCTGGTCGCGCAATGTTCCCAGTGTCATGTAGGGCCTCTGAGGTATGTAGAAGAGCTTGCCGCGCGAGGGCTTCGTGACCTTGCCGCCCCACGTAGGCCACAGCTCACCAAGGATGCGGAACAGAGAGGACTTGCCGCAGCCGTTGGGTCCGCAAACCAGGACGTTTGTGCCAGACCTGAAACCAGAGAGGTCAATGAGAAATCTAACTTCAGCCCCATCTGTTTTACACTTACTTCACTTCAAAAGTTAGCTCCTGAAGCAGTACGTCGCCGTTGGGCGTTACCAGGGGAACCTGTTCGAAACGGATGATGTTGTCCTCGAAGCACATAATGCCCTTGTTCGGCCCAAAGTTGCTCGCCGCCGATCCACCGGCGTTTTGCGTGATGTTGTTGCCGTTGATCATGGTTCGTTCGTAGGTGCCCTTGTTGAGGTCGCCCAGCACCTTGATCAACTCTGTCATGCGGGCGGTGAAGCCGGCGAGGCGAGACATTTCGCGTCCAGCTAGCACCAGGCGACCGATGGCCTCTGCCAACTTGACCAGCATGCGCCCGTAGGTGTAGTAGGCCTG
This sequence comes from Drosophila prolongata, assembly GCA_036346975.1. NCBI lineage: Eukaryota > Metazoa > Arthropoda > Insecta > Diptera > Drosophilidae > Drosophila > Drosophila prolongata. The sequence continues at coordinate 2,263,006 of JAYMZC010000108.1, forward strand.
CAAGCGCTGGCCACTGTGCTCGCCGGACAGCAGCGGGTGGTTTTCGGCGAAGAAGGGAATGGATACGGCGTAGAAGCCCACGATGGAGGCGAAATCTGTGGGTGACAGCTGTTAGAGTTAGGTGCACTGGGACAACATGGTGGTAGCGTACATTTTCCGATGATGTTGTCGATGATGCCCATGCTGACGCGGAACTCGAGGAACTTGCGCAGGTGCGAGCGCAGCTTGGAGTAGCTGGCCAGCAGCGTGAGCTTCTCGCGCTTGTTGCCCTGGTAGAAGGCCACCTCCTCCGAGTTGGTGATCAGTCGGCTGTTCACATAGCGGAACTCGCCCTCCAGCTTCTGCTCCTCAACGGTCAGGCGGCCAGTGGGGCGGCGCAGTCGCGTCAAGAAAACGCCAGCGAACAGCAGGTACAGCATCAGGATCGAGGGCGTCTTGCCGCCCAGGTTCACTGTCAGACGGTACACGTAGATGAAGATGTCCAGCACGGGCTTGCTGATGTTAGAGTACAGGTCCGTTGCGCTCTCGCAGAACTTGTCGATGTCCGTTGTCAGCAGCTGATCGGCGTTGGCTATCCTGTTGTCCAGGTTGGACATTTTGTAGTAGGTGTAGCCACTAGAAGCAAGAAGTGCATATAAGTTACATTAAACTTGATACATTAAGCTTTGTTCAACTTAAGGGGTTTCGCTAAAACAAAATTTCTTTCTTTTTGTGCACGCAGATCAAGTTTGAAATCAAGTTTTAAATATTCACCAGAGGTGTTTTTCGGGTCTGAGTAAATATAATTCACGTTTAAAAGTTTACAATTTTTTTTTGTATAATTTATAGAAGCGTCTCTGTTTTTATCTATTGTAATTGTTAGACATGATATTAGTTCTGTCCTACCATAATGTTATTACGGTACTTACTTTAGGTACTGACTGTACAGGTGATGTGTGAGGTTAGTGCGGAACCTTAGCTTCAGCTCACCCAAACTCCACTTAAGGACGTTGGTCACAACAGAGATCTGTAAGAAATACCAATAGTAAGTTAGTAGTTGTTTCCATCACGCAAAGGGATTCATTTGATCTCTCTTACCGCTGGAAGAGCTGTCAGATATTTAAGCAACGCCGACTTGAACTTGGTGCGGTTCATGTGTATGATGGTGCTCTCCACCACAGTCGCGTTCTGGATCATCCAGATGTCGCTCACGGAGCGGCCGATCAGTGCGGCGGCCACCAGGAACAGCAGGCCAGTCTCAATACTCCAGAAGCCCGGGATAAGAATGGCTATAAGGAAAATAGGAGAGGAGGTTGTGAGCGCTGATCGATTCCGGCGTATCGCTGATCTACTTACGGAGAAGCTGGCGCAGCTGTTTAAAGAATACTGAGTTTACATGGGCCTTGGACGCCTTTTTCTCCTTCTTTTCGGCGATTGTGTACTGGATCTTGTCCTCATAGCCGGGTTTTCTGAAATAGTGGAGAAATATGGTTTTAGGTTTCAAGATTTAACACAAGTTGCATTCAATACCTATTAGATACTCCTCTCAAAACATAATTATTCATAAAAATTACTTTTTTACTTACAAATTAAAAAATTATATATAGGTAAATACTGATAAATAACCGCAGTTATTTTAGTACTAGAAAAAGGTTGCAATCAAAAGATATACTTGTATTTGCTAACTTTAAGATATCACTACTGTTTCCATAAATAAAGACCAAAATGAATCTAGAAGCTGTAAAACTAGCAACCAATGATGTTAATATTGTTCGCATGAATTTATGACCAAGTTAACAAATTTAAATACTTCCCACCCAACGTTAATTCATTACACTGATCGACAAAAAGGCTATAACTACAAACTAATTATTCCGAAATGTATTGCCAAATCGAGACAAAAAACTTTCAAACGTTCAACTCGAAAATTCCATGTGGGACCTCTTGCCTATTGATTTAAATGCATTTTAAATGCAATTTGATCATTTTTGTCACTTTTCCAACGTAGCTTGATATTTATAAAGTTGAGCGTGTGTCTCGGTTTTTACATTTTTAATTGTTCCTTGTTAAACCTAGGGTTACACTATACTTTTAAAAAATGTGGCAAAAATTAACTTTGTACTTCTAATTAGTTAACGAGGACGGAGGTCACACATTGCATTTTCTTGTTATATACTAAAGATGATTAAACTTTCATCATTTTATTTAAATTACAGATCTGTAGTTTTGTTGTTAGTAATGGCCCCTAAGTGAAAAATTTAATATTTTGACCTCGATTTTCTTAAAACAGGGTCGAATCGGAAATAATACAGGCAAAAATACAATATCTAGTCTATCTGAGTTATGAATGAAACAAATTAGAAAAATTATATAGCAAATTTAAATATCAACCTTTGGTTTTTACTAGAAAATCGTTTTTATTGCTTTTGCTAATGACGATTGAGCTAAGCGTTTAAACTCTCTTAGTTGCATTGAATATGTGTGATTTAAGATAATAATTAAGTCGTTGAAATGAGCAGTAATGTGCACAGGATGTCGTTAAGTAAAAATAAAACTGATCGATCATTTTTACCGACCAGTGACAGCCATATAATGTAGAAAGTTTATGCTCAGTGGAGACTATTCAATGTTAACTTTCATTAAAATAAACAAGGTTTACCTATAAATATTTGATTCTTTCGGTAAACAAATAATTTATAAATTAGTTTTCGTTCTTTTTTTACCAGAAAATGTGTATTACACTTTATATTTATAATTCAACCTATCATAAAGGTACTGCTACGAGCAAAATATTTATTTATACGATTTTCTTGCACACATGAGAACTTAAAAAAAAATACTTAAATAAATGTTTAAATAAGCATTTTTTGTATCTTCAATAAAATGCCATATAAAATGTTGGTTTATTACAGTGACCACAACAACTTGCAACGCCTAATAACTTCTTGAAAAGTTCAGCCAGACTAGTCATTGGACTATCCACATATGTCAACAATTTGGTCGAATTGTCAATTGTCGATTTATAATTATAGAACTACATCTTAAAGCTGTCATATCGTTACTCGTTTTTTGTAGATTGCACTAAAGCCGATTATTAAGATCCGTTTAAAATCATTATTTTGTTGTTAAGAAAATAAGTCAAATGGATCGTTTTTTTTCGTACCTTCTCCATATTATAGGCAGTATTTGATATTCATAAAGAATATGTTAAACCATATTCCGGTCGCCTATAATCAACCTATTGCTTATTTTCTCATAATAAAAATCAACCCAAAGTACTTTCCAAATAGTGGTAGCTTTCCAATATTGTGGAAATCTACTCCCAATTAAGGTTTCGTGATGTACTCAGAAAATTCTTCGAGGATGTCATCACCATGGAGACGTGGTCCGGGTGAAAATCCACCAAAGCTCAACCAACTTTTGACCCGTGCCCAATTATGAGCACCAACAGCGCTGACCCGCTCAACACGAACGCTTCAATCTAAACCCATCCTTTGTCACTACAAATGGTTATCCCACATTGGATCGCTTAATTGGGTGGGAAGTCCAGGGCGAAGTCCACTATTGGATGTGGATGATGCAGTGTGGGGTGGTATGTTAAGCCAAACAAAGTACAAAGCTCGCGCCTGCTGGCTATCTGCAGGCGAAAAGCAACGAGTCGTGATGACTTGGTTATTTCTTAGATATCGCTGCGTAGATCTTTGAATTATTCATGTACTATATATATATATATTTATATATTTCTATCTATTCGTCCGTTTGTCTAGCTCTCGTGTGTGGTTTTCCTTTTTTTTATTCATATATTAAACTTGTTTTCACCGTCTGGGCGTGGAACATGTGTTTGGGTCCATAGGTCACTCTAGTGGCTTCCCTTTCCCCGTGCCCACTCGATTCATCCAAAGCTCTCTTTCTCTAATCGCCGGCGATCGCCTAATGGGGGGCACATTGAACCGAAACACGAGAAGATCAGTTAGCGTCTGACTCAGATACAGATACGCGGATGTCGCTACGTATCCATTCCAGCCAAAGTTCGGTGGTTCTTTTGCAGCGATCGATCGGCAGCGCCGCTGGCGGCTCTTATCGAGCTGATAGCTGATAAACACTCGCCAAAATCAGATATGTAGGTAGACACACTCATCACCTGTCCGGCGGGCCTGTTTACCTGTAGCTGTTAGCTGTATCTGTGGTTATGACTGTTACCTGTTAGCTGAAGTCTACCGGCACGCACACCAGCTCAGATCTGAGAGAGAGGCCTTGGTAAGGTAACGTGGCAGCCGCTCGGCAAGTGCAAATGTCAGACCTCGGCCGAGAATCTGCATTAAAATAACGATCCCATTTCACGCACCGACTTGAGTTAAGGCGGGAATTATACAAATTGCGACTGCATCTGCTTTTGGGGCCCTCCGATCACCAGGGCCAAGGTGCAGCAATTGAGCCTCACACAGCGAACATGCCGCACTGAGTGAATCTGGAACTATTGCGCAACCGCTTTCGGGGCGAGAATGTGTCTGCCTACCTGCGGAAAACAGAGCAGGTCTTACACAAATTAACACATACTCCCCGCTCCTCCCGCGCCGCCCACCGGGCTGCCAAAGCGAAAACACAAGGAATGGAAAAAACGAAACCAGAAGCCGCTTTAAGTGCTATGCGCCCGTCGCAAGTCATTAAAAGGTACGACTGTAATGTTTATGTTTTATACTCGGGTGTCATCATGCCATCCGTGGGTACGAGTGCGATCGAGTATGTTGCGCCACCCGAGTAAACTGCCCATCGGTTACGTGTTCGATTGCAAGGCAGGCTGCTGGATGTCAAAGTTGTTGGACTTTCGGACTGCCGAAAGATTTGCATAGGTGTTGTTGAACCTTTCGTGGAATTTTAAGAAGCTTTGCGGAGTTTGGGATACCCTTCGCTGGAAGCACTTTAAACCTTGTCGAATTCGAACCAGTCGAATGCATATCAAGTAAAAACCATGATTAATAATAACATTACTAATTACACTAACACTTTTTTGTTGGTAAGTGCTTACTCTGATAAGTCGCGTTTGTCAACTTCGAAGGTCGTGTAAGAGCTTTTACTATTTGATTACTTTAATAAAAAATTTCCTGATAAATAAAATCGCGTTTTTACTAGTCATTTACCGATTATTCAGAGCTTTCAGACTTTCGTATCTACTTCTTGAGTTGGAAATATAAAACCTTCAATTATAAAAAAATAATATATTTTTTAAACTGACAGAAGCAGTCGGACAAATATGTCCATATTGGACCGCCTTGTAAGTCTGATTGGGTCATATTTGAAGCATTACAGATGGTAAGCTCTTAATGGTATGCTTTAACGTAGGTTGAAAAATCCATCCGTTTTCTCAGTTTAAAACCTACTTCGTCTACAACGAAAACGAGAAAACGGCGCCATTTCTATCACTTAATTTTAAATTTGTGAAAACCCAATTGGGGCCATAACTTTAAAGGGGAGTATGACTAATTTACTTATTTAATTGAAAATATATGCACCAATCAAACTAATCTGTTTAAAGCCTGAATAAATTTTAAAACTGCAAATAGAAACTTCCCAACTATTACTTTTTTTGGTTTGTCGTGGAACTGATCTCTCGAGTGTCCAATCACTACCACAATTGACTGATGTGAGTCACTCCATCCGCAGTAGGGTACTCGAATTTGGAATTGCGCATACATTTGCCGGCTATCCACACTTCGCCAACAACGAAACAACAACCGCCGACAGCCCATTAAAAATCTTTCAATTCGATTGCTTACCAAAGTGCAGCCCATACATAAATACAAACTGGCGTGCAGAAGGTGCGGAAAGAGCCGGCTTTCAAGTCGGTTCCTGATATCGGAATAATAGCTGCAATTATCAAGTGGTACATGTACCCACGGCAATGCGGCAATGCACTCCACTCGTCCACCGCAATCTCTCTAATTAATTGGAGCTGTCATGCAAATAGTCCAACCCCTCCAACCCCTTTATTCAATTAGATCGAATGGACGGATAGGTTGAGTGGGCGGAGATTTCCGGGCCAAACCCTGAACATCAAATATAGCCCAATACCGGGCGCGTTAACAACAGCATAATCGGCACGAGGTCCGATAACGTGGGCCAATTTGAGTATTGTAGACTGGCGTGATACCGATTAGATTAGCGCAAGAGACCAAGTCCATCCAAACACCTGAACGTGGCCCTTGGCTGGAACCGTAAGTGGTTGATTGGCAAATCCTTGAACAACATGCATCCGAGTGTTAACGTCCACTTTCGTCATAATTCGCAGCCGGAGAGGGGTGCTCTAAATTCGAGGAGTGTAGGAAATACTTCCCTAATCAGCCTGAAGCGATTGGCCTAAACCTAAGTGAAAAGCAGTTTTCGTAAAAGGCCACTCGACTAGCAATATAATCGAATATTGAGGCCTTAAAATAGTTATCTGTCAGTAAACCATTAATTGGCGTTTTTCTAAAGAAACAATTGTATTAGAAATTATATGAAACCCTTAGGAGTATCTTGAATTTCTTTATGTACATTAGGCAGTCTCACCTGCTCATGCTACGCGCTTCGCAATTGCGGCTACCAGAAGAAATGTTTTAATAAAATTAAGGGTCTGCGTTTTTATATCATACAGCTGCCATGGGAACATTCGAATAATATATGCGTATTCGAAAAATAATAGTTTAATAGAATATTTTATTTTTGAATTAGCTGCAAGAGCACATAACCTTCCGTTTGTCGAAGTTTATTTCCTTTCTAGTTTGTCGTATACGACTGATTTTTAAGTAAAAATATACAAAAATACTACATGTCGGTGTGTATATATTTAAAAACAACGAAGTTATAATTTTTATACCCTTGCAGAGGGTATTATAATTTAAGTCAAAAGCTTGCAACGCAGTGACCGACATTTCCGATCCTATAAAATATATATTCTTGATCAGCATCACCAGGAGAGTCTATCTAGCCATGTCCGTTTGTCCGACTTTTTACATAGAATCGGATAAACAGGCTGAAATGGCTTAATCGACTCGTCTGGTGATCAAGAATAAATATACTTTATGGAGTCGTACATTTCTTCTCCACTACGTTGCAATCTTGTCACTGAAATTATAGTACTCCGCGAAAGGGTAGAGTTGTTATTTCCGTGAGGAAATTTGAATTGGGCTGAATGTTTTAATAAATATTTGGAAAAGACAAATCGTTTTGAAATAAAAACCCCTCGAATGGCTCTATGTGCAATGTTACCAAAATTGAAGTAAACCGAAGAGGATGGCCTCGCTCTCCACTGTTTATTCATTGGATCTGGTCACTGCACAGTGTGATTGAAAACTAATTTCAAAGCGTTTCGAGATGTAAATAATGTGTGTCAATATAAATAATAAATGTTTGCACGTAAAATACAATAATAAAGCAACCTTTGTCTCTTTGGAATAAATAAATTAAATGTATAAAATTACAGATTTTATTTATCTAATGGAGTCTAAAATAATATGTAAATAACTGTTTTATATTTCGCATTTGTTGCTTTTCCTTTCTTTTACAATATTGAATGTTAATTTATCTTCGAAAAAGCACCTGTTGTAAAAAAACTTCCCAGCTAATATTTTTACATATGTGTGGTCCACTGTGCGATGGTCAGCGGATCAATTGAAACCGGAATACAATGAAGGGGAAGTGCATCCAGTGTGGAAGGAAAGCCAATCGTAAAACCAGTTTGAAATCCACCAGATGACCCACTACAACATCGTATGTTGCGCGAACACACATGGCCACATGTCGATTTTTGCGCTTTTCGAGAGTGTGCAAATAAATTAAATTCAATATCAAGGGAGTTTCGGTGGCCACGACCGAGACCTTCCCCAATGTTGGCGGGGCTCTAAGCACTCAATATACGGGGAAAACAAATGGGGCGTACTCACCTCTTCTTGTTGGACATTTTGCCGTAGGCGATTATCCAGAGGGCCGCCGTCATGCCCGCCACGCCGACGATGGCGCTCTGGTTGTTGGCCAACTTGCTCAAAGCCGGGGCCATTATTCCGCTTGCGATTTGGCAACGGTTCTCGTTCGGATTGGGGAGCTGGGAATTCGGAAATCCGGGTGCGCACTTGTAGTGGAGCGGATTTGAATAAGAGTGTTGGGGACGACACCGCACGTGGACACAGCGAAAAAATTATAAAAAAAAAAGTAAAAGATAGGGGTCATGCAAATAACACTATTGTTTAATGCACGAATATTTATAAATTAGTTTGCTGTTCGATGACGACACACACACACACACGGCAGGATGTAAACACCTGGTTTTTTTGAACAGCCCTGTCTTTGATTCGACTCGCTCTCGCTCTCTCTCTGCCACAGCCTGCCTGCTGCTTCCTCTTATTCCGCTGCTGCTTTGCTCCTTTTCTGGCCAAATGGGGTGGGCAAAGTGATTGTCACACACGGCGGGCGCTTTTATTTATTCAATTTTCGCCAAGCGCATTTCTTTGTTTGGTAATTACACTCTGCTCTCGGCTCAATCGAATCGAGAAATCGGACGAACTAAACGTGCGACGCGCAAAAGCCAGCGGGCAACTAACTGTTCGATCTGCGCCAGTGTTGGCTAAGTCGCAAAAGTGTGGACAGCGACAGTGCTGCTAGAGCAGACATTTTCCCGTGTGATCTGGCTATTTCTTAGATTAAACATATCAAATCTGATAAAAAATATCGCCTTTAAAATTAACAAATTTTGATTATTTATTTATGAACTACATTAAAAAGGAATATTAATATATAATGTTGGCTAAAATACATGTTAATTGAAAACAAATATACGATAATTTTATTTAACTTTCTAACGTGTTACAAGTTTGGTTGTTTTTTTTGTCTTTATTCCGTAAAAATATGGTCCTCACATAGTTGCTTAAAAGAGTTGTTGCAAATAAGTTTTTGCAATCCATTCACTCAGGCGGGTGCCTGTTGCAAAAAACTGAATGCCAGCATAATTTTAGGGCATTCACAGTATATCTTTTACTGAAACAAGTTTTTCTTATGGAAAAAAAGCGCTCTTGTGGAATTTGGTCGCTGTTGCAGAAATACTCCCTGTGTAAATAAGCTTTTATCAGGCGTGTCGCAAATAACACTACAGATTTTTTTGAGCATTGCTTTCGAAAACAACAGAACATACATACATATCTAGAATATTCAATAATCGACTGAATCGTGTAATTTCATTCCAGCTGGTCCACACAAATTCCACCTTTAGAAATATTAAGACTGCAATAATCGAAATTTTGAAATATTGTTGAACCAGTTATGATTTTAGGGACATTCCTGTGTAATGCCAATTTATGGTAGAATTATTTCAATATATAATAATTAACATAACTCTCATCACTTATGTATAATTCAACTTATTCTGCATAGTATTTTACTAAATATAAATTAATTGTGGAAATTCTGAATATTTTTGATTTTGAGCATTAAAAATATCAGAAAATGCATACCATTTTTAAACTGCTGAAGTTCTAAACTACAAACAAAAATGTAGTCATTCGCTTATTTAGATTGTTAAAAATATAACTGAATAATTTAATTTTCCATATTACAAACAAATTATAAGAGTAAAAAATTCAAAAAATGAGGAATTCAACAAATTAATAATTTCCTAATATAGTTTCGTTGTGATAGAAGTCTATAATATGCACAGAAATTAGAAAAACCTTTTTTAAATAAAAATAAGCAGTTTTCTCAAAACCTTAATTTCAAAATCAAATCATTGGTCAAACTTAACTATTTTGGTGCATAAGACTCCACAAGTTATCTAATTCCGAATTAGAAGTCATCCTAGCTTATCAGATTTCGGGCCCGTCATTGGGTACCAGGTAAATGTGTTTCCTCACCCATGAGTCGACACCCTTCTTATCTTATGAAGGCCTGTGGGCAGATTAAAGGTTGTGAAATCTGCAGGGCCAATGAAAACGCACAAAACGGGTCTTCAACAAAATGTGTGTATTCTCTGAGAGTTCATAGCCAGCAAACCATTTAACAAGGGACCTTCGATTACAATATAACTCAATTTTATGTCAAGCCGACGCAGGTCCCGACCGATGGGGTGGCTCTGGCCAGGAACGGGGCACAGGGCACTCAGTTTAGGCAGCGGATTTCCGCCGAGCAGGAGTTCCGTGGTTGTGATGGGCATGCCGAGCAATATGTGGGACAAGTCTGGTCAACATGGCAACACCGGGCGGGACCCGAGAATCTCGGCGAGATGTGGCTGGGGTGCTTAGTCGCAGGAGCCGTCCAGCCAGCCGTCACGCCATCTCTCATTCACCTTGCTGCAGTCAAAAAGCGGCTTGCCGAGCTTGTCGTTAACCCGGTTGTGGAACTTGCACAGCCACATGGCCAGCTCCTTCTGCGAGTTGACATTGATGGGGTTGACGTCCAGGCTGTAAGAGACCATGACGTCAAAGATCTGCACTTAAGGGCGCTGCTAAGGTGAACTTACTCGGTGCGGAAGTCCTTAGCGCAGAACTCGCAGGGATAAAGGCGCGACAGCACCTCAAAGAAGGTTTTCATGTCGCGCTTCTCTGTGTCCGTGGGGTTGTCCGAATAGAATGCGGCCATGGTGTGGAGCAGACCCCAGGTGGAGATGCCAAGCCGGACCTTGTCCAGCGGGCAGTCGTCGCGAGGCAGGGCATCCTCGGCGGCGTTCACAGTTAGCTTCTCGGCGGCGGCCATGTGCTTCACCTGGAAGGAGGGGAGGCTCGATTACGGGCTGGCTGCGTTGACGGAGTGGACAGCAAAATCACGTCACCTTGGCGCTCTGAACGCTGGAGATCAGGCGCTGCTGCTTCGACCACGACTTGAAGTCGTTGCAGGTGCGGCAGTTGGAGTCCTGCTTGCCGGCGGTGGCGGTGCTCTTGCGATTTGCCGCGAATGGTGACTCCTGGTAATCCTTCTCAGACTCGGGATTCGCCTCGGAGGACATGCTAAAGTCCGGGTCGCGGATCAGGCGGAGAACGGTGCGCTGCAGGCGGCGGATTACCAGACGTGTGGCCTCGCGACTGAGCTCTAGTTGTGTGGGGCTGCTGTAGTCGTAGCCGTAGTTGTAGCAGTGGCGTCGCAGGAGGAGCGTAGTGGCAGTGGGCAGTTCTAGAATCTTGAAACTTCGCTCGGCTATTGTGAAAATCATAAAAAGCATGCGCATGGTTGCCACCTTGTTTCAAAACGACACATTACTTTAAAACCTGTTTGATTGTTAGTTTTGCACTGACAAAGCGGAAATCGAGCAATGCTGCGGCCAAAGGGCCGTGGCCAAAACCTGGGCGAAGGTGGAAGTCCAGGCAGACGACTTTTTATTCAAATTGTTCTGGCCAGCAGGCAGTCTGGTAGCGCAGCCGCAGCAGTAATAGATAACAAGTAGTTGCGAGGAGCAGTCTGGCAGCCCAGCCGCAGCTGTGATCGATAACCAATCGTTGCAAGTTGCGCCCGCAACCGCCACAATTCAAAAAGCAAAGCGGGAAGCGGCTATCTACGGGACTCCCTGAATACGACGGACAGGTAAACTTACATGTGAAATTGATGGAAGCTGGCAATTGTGAGTGATGCAGCCCCAGATAAATTTTGAGCCTTGAAACTGTTTAAAATAGAATAACACATATGCTATTGGCAATATTTATTGATTTTTCTAATCCAAATTTTTAACGTACACAATACAATTTTTGAAGACTTTTCCGTACACTTCTACATTTACAGGTTTTATATCTGATCTGTGACATAATTCGCAAAAGCTCTGTGTGATATAAAGGCACAATCTCGGTTATTTGTATTAATACAGTAAATTCACTTAGTAACAACAACTACAGCTGGCACGTGAGTAAGACAAGTTAACAACTGGCCGCCGGGTTTGGGTTTGGGTTAGCTCTTCTCTGCCCTGCTCCAAACATCCCGGAGTCGAGCAGCTCGCAGTGGTTAGACGTACGACACATATGTATATATATATATATATATATATATATATATATAAAAAGAGTCCTTAAAGCTGATTACAAACGATGCAGCAGCTGATTTTTTTTTATTTATATGCAGAAGCATTAGAACGCTCGAATGCTTCAGCTGCTGCACCGTTTACAACCAACTTTAGAACGTATATAAATTAATCGTGTAAACATTACAAAAGGTTAATATAAAATATGAAATTGGCGCCGATTGTTGCCCCTCTGGCTTTGCGGTTCGCTTCATACGGCTTCCACTCAGGCGTAATCTCTAAACATGGTGAACAGGCTGTAAAGGACACGCAGGGTGGACTTGAGGTCCATGTTGACGATGTCCTCGGGCCGCGCCTTTGGCTTGGGCAAGCCCACGTCTTGCATCAGGTCAAAGGCGAAGGCCACGTTGCTCACCATCTGATCGACGTCCTGCGGCGTCAAATGGAACTCGTGCAGCGGGACAAAGAAGCCCCCTAGCAGGCCCATTAGCAGGCAAAGATAAACGCCGTCGCGGAAGTCCGTGTTTAGGTCGCTGATCTCGAAGTTCAGCTTGGCGAGGTGCTTATTCACGAACGTGATCAGGGACTTCTTCACCACGGCCAGCTTGTCGGGCGCACAGTCGATCAGCGTGTCGAAGGCGTCCTTTTCGCAGCGCATGCCCAGGTCGTCGTACTCAGAAGTTATCTGCTCTTGGAACTTCTGCGCATTCAGCACTCCCGCGTTCTTTTCAGCGATCACAACCGTCACGAACACGTTCTCCGGTAGGCGAACGGGCGCCCGGAAGTGGCGCACCAGAGCCACCAGCAAATGCAGAATGGCCACAATGTTTTTCGAATGCACGCTGGCCACCGACCACTTTGGGATCTTCTGGTGAAAGCCGAGTGTCTGTGGAAATAAAGAGAAGATGATGGATATAGTGGGGCAAGACCAATCACTATGAAAGTCGAACTATAATTCGGCCAACCTTTCGCTTAAAGTTTACACCAACTAATGTCAAAAATACAAGTATAATTTGTATTATGGTAAAACCGACCGGCTCAGAAGCAGTTGCTGTTGACGGAATTGTAGCTAACATCAAAAGAAAGCTTTTTAAAATGAGGAAGTACCCTCATACATTGTTTTTCAATTCAATTGTAATGTTTTAACTTCACGCACTTTAAACAACTATCCATGTGCATTTGCTTCAAGGAAAACTTATATCATTCCTTATGGTATAATTCTCACACTCTGCTATCAAAAACACTTTTTTTCTACCATTCGCTTTGTGTGAGCTTTTTTTGCAAAAAGTTATGGTGGAGCATTCGAAACTCATAGGGAATATCAAGGAAAAACGCTATAATCGCTATAAAAAAGGCTCCATTTTCCGAACTGCAGTGCTAACACCACAAGCTGAGAGCAGCACCACCGACCCCCGCTAACAATTTCTTCGCTCTCTTTCGATCTCTTAAATATATGAACTCCGTTTCTCAAAAATGCAGTGACGTCATAATTTACACTTTAAATTACTCATTACTTTTAAAGTAGTGGTGCCATTTTGAACATTTTTTTGTATGTCAATGGATATTAACCGAATAAGTTTTCAAGTGCGGAAATCCCAAATCTCTAGCTTTTATAGTTTCCAAAATTTCGACGTTCATACGGACGGACAGACGGGTTGGCGGACAGACAAACGGACAAGGCTAGGTCTAGGTCTACTAGCTACTGATCCCGATATTTACTTTATAGTTTCGAAAATACTTACTTCCCTACTTTACGAGTTTAAACTAATTTCGAATGTATGCAGAAAAGGGTGGTCCAAAATAAAAACCTTACTCCCACAGTATAATGTGGAAATGTGTGAAATAGATTTATTCGAAAGCCAACAAATTTTATTAAGTTTTAGGCGTTTTTAATGCCAGCAATAATAAATTTGTTGATCAAAGGCAACTGTGCGTATGAGTGATAAGCTTAGAATCCAAGGCGGAGCCACAAAAACACATTTTTTCCTCAAATTTCTTCTGGTTTGCCTTGATTGCAGCAAAACGCTTAATAGTGGCGGGTGAGAGTAAGTCCATAAAATGTTCATACAAATTTGGACTGTCCTTATTTATTTACATTTGTGTATTACTCACAAATTAAAAAAAAAACTTGGATCGAAAGCGAACTTTTGCAATCCGATAGTTACAGGTTTGGAATTATTGGTTTAAATAATCCAACATTTTTTAAATACGCCTATTTCTAAAACAACGAAATTTCTCAAATTTCAACCGATCTTTTCTGTGGCAACTATAGGATAGTTATAGTGACCCAAACGGCATAATTTCTTATTTGTAAAATATTTTTTTGATAGATTTACACTTACGTATGGTCACTGTGACAAATAAATGGCAGCCATAGGATATAGTAACCGATATGATCAGTTCGAAGCTTTTAAACTGTGCTAGTCATGCTGATATTTTATAGAACCAGAAAAAAAAATTATACACTACATCAAATTTTGTTCAAGACCTTTACGGTTGTAGACAAAAAAAGTTTGATAGATTTTGATAGTTTGAGTTGTTTCGAGAAAAACATACTTTTCTAAAACATGGTTTGTTTGTTTTAGTTTAATCAACAATGATTCAAAAGTGGAAAGGCCGAGATTTTTTAGATCTCCGTGAGTATATGTACTTATGAAAGTAGTACCAAAAATCGTTCAACGGTTGGATATACATGGTAAATTAAAATAAGTCTATTGGATTAGAACGAGGTAAAGGGAATTTTCTTAGAAGACAATTAATTGGCTAACTAGCGTGTTCCTATAGCGTTGCAGATGGATAATATTGTCTAAATTATTGTTCAGAAAATTGAAATCCGGAACAGGCCCGTTCAATTTATCCTGCAGGATCAGGATTGACATGGTATCAAGGACACTCACATGGTTAACGGCCCTTAGGACTATGTTGAGCTTCTCATGCTGACCCTGCTCCGACTGTGTGACTTCCGGCACGTCCAGCTTCTTGCCCGTGAGCTTCTCCCAGAGTTTGTGCAGCACCTGGCCGTCGTACATGTCCTCCTCCAGATGCTGGACGATGATCCGTTGCTCGGCCAGCTCGTCGTTGATCCAGTCGACGAGGATTCGCTGCAGCTTGACTACCTCGGGATCATTGATGGACTGTGGATCGATGACGGCGCGCTGTTCGTGCTCGCCTGTAAGAATCGGATAGGATAAGTTTTTGGACTCGGGATAGAGATTCCCTCCCAGAGGGATGAACTTACGCAGGGCGTAGTCCTCGGGCGGGATATCATACTGGCTGGGCGAGCCGGGAGAGTCGATGGCGTACTTGCCCTCCTCCTGCACCTTCTTCACTGAAATTGTAGCGAACAGGGAACGTATTTAATGATAGCATCTACAAGATAAACAAAAACGATGACGACACAAGGCCATCACACGCACACAGTCCCCTTTGTTTGTGTGCGTCATCAGTGACGCAATGTTCTGATTAATCAGCCCATCCGCGCATCTGTTCTCAGAAGAGCTTCGTAAACCGAAAAGGAGGCGTTTCCGGGATGCTTTTTGCCATCATTCGAGGGTTTGGATGTCCAAGTATAGAATCCAGTAGGAACGGGCCACTCCCTCCCCAAACAGAGTCACTAAACGTACTCCAAGGGATCAACCTACCTTCGCGGGTGCCGCGTTTGCGACCCAGGGTGCTGAACTTGTCCCAGAAACTGTCCTCCTTCTCGCCCTTTTTGATGGCGGTGGGCGTGTGCGGGGACTTGGGACGGTTCAAAGTGGACATGGCGCTAACGGAGCTACGTTTCTGGACTCTGAATAGCGGATTACAACTTTCTGTTATTGTTTCGTTTGGCGGAGCTGAGCAATCAGTTTCCCTTGGTGCTGCCACCCGATCGCAGACACATCAGCGGCGCTGACCAACACTGGAATTCGGACTCGACAAACTTAGCACAGATAATTCCCATGATATCCGTATTTCTAATCTTGAGATCAATAAATATTCCATTGATATTTTAATATTGAGTAATTTAAAACTACTTACATAATATTACTAAGGGTATACCACATAAAAAGATTTCTTGAGGCTTAGATGACATATCTACATACTCTACGCTTCAGAAATTGAGGAAAAATTTCCAAAGTTCAGTTCAAAAACATTTAATATATGATTCCACATGGGGCATGAATACACCCTTAAGAATAAATGATATAAAACACATTTCATCCATATTAGATCAGACAGAATATATGTATGTGTGATTATATTAAGGGCTTTGGTTCAGATGGAATTGGGCAACTGGCACGCCCGCACCGCTACGAGCTGCAAGAGCACAAAGATCGGCGAGAAGACCTCCGAGTACTCGAGGCCGGTCTTGCTGGAGAGCTTCAGGCAGAGCAGGTACTTAAAGATGGCAATCAGAACCAGAAAGTAGGTGCTCCACATGAAGCGGTGCAGTGCCTTGCGCTTGTTGTTCGAGTCCAGGTACATGCGGATGCCCACGATGACGCAGAAGTACGCGTTGCAAATGTCGATGAAGAACAGGGGGCTGAAGACGGTAAACCAGTCACACATGGCCTCCGGCAGGATACCACCGGGTCCGGCACTGGCCTGCAGGTGCAGCTTGACGGCCAGCGTGATGGTGAACACCAGTAGGCCGCACAGGTTGACCAGGATCTCGAACTCGGTGAGCCCTAGCCAGCGCACCAGCTCCGAGAGCTTGAACATCCCGACAGCCGACTGCCTACTGCCTGGCCTTTGGTTTGCCGCGGAACTGGGCCTGGGACTGGGACTGCGACGGCTGTGGCACGACGATGTCAAAAAGGCTGCGGTTGAAGACCTTGATGTGCAGGGCCGAGTTGTTGCGCTGGCGGAAGGTTACGTCCTCGTCATCGCACAGCGGATGCAATTCGTCCACCAGCTGCACGGTGGAGGTATTGATGGCGTAGCTGAGCGCACCTTCTGAGTTGTGGACGAGGCGCAGGGCGAGATTGAGGCCACGGGTGACCGAGAAGCCCATGCAATGCAGGAAGATTTCCCGGGCGCCGGCGTTGAGCAGCTCCTCGCAACGGCGCTGCTGTGACTGCCCGAGACACAAGGAACATTAAGAATTACCACTTGGGAGAACCAAGACTGGTGTTTACTTACCTTAAAGTCTGTCTTGCTGGTGATGTAGATGTTGTGTCGGTCGCTGGCGGGTCGCGGCGGCTGCTTGCGCACTACTCGATGGTTGTGGCGGTGTCTGGTGGATCTCGGCTTGGTCCCGTGCTCGGGAGGATTGCTTCCCATCATCAACAGCGGAGGAGGATGCGACTTGTGTTTTCCATCCGCGCGTGTCACAGTTTCGGACTTCGAGTCCGATTCCGAATTCGCTTTCGGCAGTAGCCAGCACTGGCGCTGTGCCAACGGCGATCTGGCAACCCAGCCCTAGCTGTCACTCTGACAGCCAACGATAGCTCCGTTCGGCCATCGCCATTCCTATCGCACAGGGGCTCGTGAGATTCTCGGCAGTTGAAAATTTTTCGTCGTACTCTCGGAACAACAAAGGTATGTTTTTCGCACCTTATCAAGTAAACCAGACCGTAAGCCAAGGCACCGATCGATCGATTCGAGTGCCGTCTAGCCCCCAAAAAAAGAAACTGGGCCGTAAACCGTAACTTCGCAATCCGCAACTCGTAACTCGTAACATACGCACACACACATAGACACTTGCGCACTAACACTTCCGCTGGCCAATATTCCTCGGGCAGGAGGAAAAGTACAAGTTACATAACTCGATGGTGATGCGGGGGCAGGGGCAGGGCTGGTTGGGGACGGGGACTCCGTCGTCTGCATCCGTAAGTTGCCCCGATCCAGGCGGGGATCCAATCCAATCACTCTGGGTTACATAAGTCTCCGCTCGCAAAGGGGGTGGACGCAAAAAAAAAAAACAGCCCTAGTATATCCTTAACCACAATCGTAGCCAGAAAGACAAATCAAATCAAATCCCATGCACTGCGCGTCCTGGTTCGAGTAACGTTTTGTATTCATGCGTTCAAGTCATTTTTCCATGCAGGCGAATCCGAAAATCCGATACGTTTCAGAGTCGCAATCAGTCAAGAGTTAAGCACTAAACCCAAGAAAAACAAGCAGGCGCACCTGCAACTGATTCGAATCGATACGATACGATCTGATCCCATCAAGACAATCCAAACGGAAGGAATCCTCCAGCACGGATGATAACGTAACGTAGCCGCAACGTTGGAGCAACACCACTTCCACCGCAGCGGACATCGCAAACAAGTAAATTACCATTTCTCATTTTATCAAACAGAAATCTGCCAGCCAAGTACAATCAAAGCAATCAAATCAAATCAAATCAATGCATCCAAATCCAAGTCAAAGTCTAAGTATCCAATATCCAAATTGCATAAGAGTCGCGTATATGCGCCGTGAACAGAGCCTGTTCCGCGAGCATTTCTTGTCGCCCACATCCACTTGGTTGGAGCTCTGGCTCCCTAATCCGGACCCAAATCCGGTCCTCCGGTCGAGGAGCCAGCGCCAGCCAAGTCAAGTCAGCGCAAGAAATTACGCTAGATTCTCGATTCTCGATTCTGACAAGCGTCAAGCGAACAGAACAGAACAGAACCAAACGGCAGATACTAAAAAGAAAAGAAAACAGAAAGCATACTGATATTGTGTATAGGTATTTCGTAAACGCGCTTCTGCCAACTGCTCGATTTAACGCGGCATAGTTTCGAATTGCAGATCATCACTACATCCGACATGTCGGCGGCCCGCCTGCCCTACTATCAGCAGGATCAGGACGACCATCACCTGCAACAGAGGCGTGCCGGGCGCGGACATCAGCGCGGCCACAACGAGCGAGCCTCCGGAGGAGCTTCCAGGCGAGAGCGCAGTCGCTACAGTCGGAGCCGTTCCCGCAGTCGCAGCCGCTCCGCGGAGCGCTCTGGCCAGCGTCGCCGCCGCCAGGAGCCGCAGCGGCAGCAGTCCCGCTACCACAGGGACCGCGACTCCAGAGATCGTTCCAGAGATCGCTCCAGAGATCGCTCCAGAGATCGTTCCAGAGATCGCTCCAGGGATCGCGAACGTGATCGAGAGAGGGACTACTCGAGACGCTCAAGTCACTACCGCCGTTCGGAGTCGCCGACCTCTGGTCCTGGCCTAGGATCCAGCAGCAGCAGCCAGCGAAGAGGACACCTGCCACTATCTACCGGCAGACCAGAGTTGACCGCCGTACAGAAGGCTGCCGCAGCAGCTGCCGCTGCTGCAGAGCACGTCCAGTTGGCCGGCAAGAGCAGCGCCGCTGCCTCGGCCGTGGGTGCCTACTACAACCTGGACACCGACGAGCCCTTCGACAAGGAGCGCATTCACCGCGAGATGGAACAGAAGCTGCGCGAGACGCTTGCCAGGGAGGGCAAGGTGTACCCACCGCCCAAGCCGGATCCACCTTCGCACCCCGTCTTCGCTAACGACGGCTCGTTCATGGAGTTGTTCAAGAAGATGCAGGAGGAGCAGAAGCAGCAGGTGGGCAGCCATCAGGTGCAGCAGCCAGCGATCCTCGCCGCCAGTGGAGCGGAGGAGGTCCTGCAGCAGCAGCAGTTGGCCTTGGCCGAGGCCACCACGGCGCCCGTGCTGCCGGCAATCGCGTTGGGGGCTGCCAGCAGCGCTGCCGCTCCGTACATCGCCGCTGCGGCGGCAGGCAAGCTGGCGCCTCCCCCTCCCCTTGTGGGTCGACGACGCGGCGGAAAGGTCCTGAAAACCGGCGTAGTGGCCAAGCTGAAGACGCCCAACGAGAGCGATGTGGACCCGAAGGACTTCTGGTCGCTGTATTTGGCCGAAGTCAACAAGTACAAGAGCAACGCCTGTGACACGGACAACGGCAAGCGACCGCTGGTCAAATAGTAGCAGCAACAGTCCCGCTCCTCATAGAAACATGAACTTGAACGCAGGCAGAGGGGCAAACGTGAACTCCCCAGCCCATACTCGATTTCGATTCGACCAATACCCCTCTCGCACTTTGCGATCCCCCAATCCCCTCTGAATATTTTGTACACGGGAATAAGCGAGCACAGATCCGTAGTTTGTAGTTATAGTGGAGGGCTTTCGAGCTGCAAGCGCGAGCAGTGTAATTTGTATTTTTTTCACACGGGTCGAGGGACTAGCTGCAGCCTCGATATACACATAATTAAATAATCATAGTCTAGATCGTAAGCCTTAACTTTAGAAGAACCATACGAGATGTATCTCTCTATTTAATATGATATATACCGCTCATTAAGCAACCACAAACTTGAAGAACTAACCTTTGTGATTTATATATTTATCTCTTCCTCCCCGTTTATGCACTGAAATTGTATTTATCGTATCGTTTTCATTCTCATTTGGTTATGTACCTCGCCCTCACGTTAATCCACCACATCCATTCATCTCTTTCTTTTTCGTTCGGACTGTATAACTCCTTCTCTGTCTATCACTGCCTTGGTTTACGATTTGGTTGCATTTCGATCGATGATTTCCTCCTTGCCTTCGGTTCCGTTCGTTTTTATTTTCTTTTCCCAACTAAAGTCTATATGCAATTTTTCATGTCCAAAAACAAAAGCAGCGACAAATCGTCAGACAGCAGCAACATGTCCGCCTACAAGCTGGAGACCGCCCCGTTCGATCCACGGTTCCCTAACCAGAACGTGACCCGCTACTGCTACCAGTCGTATATCGACTTCCACCGCTGCCAGAAGAAGCGCGGCGAGGACTTCGCGCCCTGCAACTATTTCCAGAAGGTCTACAAGTCGATGTGTCCCAACGCCTGGGTGGAGAAGTGGGACGACCAGCGCGAGAGCGGCACATTCCCGGGCCGCATCTAAATCCGGCCACCGCATCCCGACCCCAAACACAGGACACGAACGATGGGCGGACGTAGAGGAGCGTGGCAACCAGAATTCGGCAATTGCAACCATTTCGACAGCGACTAGTTCATGTTTGTGCTTTCCCGAGCGATGAATGCAGACCATCATCGACAAATACAAATACACAAATGTTCAATTATCTGAATTCTGAATCGACTGTTTGTTTCTTCTTAATCTTGTTGCTGGCCGAAAAGGAATTCGAAACAGATCCGCGCAACTGTATTCCGATGTGTTATTAATTAATAAAATATTAGTCACGAAGACGTCATCGTTTCGTCATTGACTTGGAGGAACTGAAGTTTCCACAGCGAAGTCCCATCGCCATCAGTCATCAGGAGGGACAAAACTAACAATTTTTGAAATATTAGTCACTTTGATCACTTTTACGAAAAAAAAGTAGTTCCCATTTTGTTCTTCTAATTCATTCTTATGTCATGAGATATTCTTATCTCTCAATGTTTCCGAATTTTTAATTTTTTTTATTAATTACAAAATATTTCTTTCGAATTAAATGATTTCTTTTAATTATTTTTTATATTCAATTATTATTTCCTTTTTTCTTATTATTTATTTTAATTTAAGAAAGATTTTTAGGATCCGCCAAAGCTTTAAACAACTTTTTTTATAATTTTAGTAAAATGTCATAGTTTTTTTAAATTGGGCTTAAGGTTTATTTTATGGATATTTTTGGAAATCACATTTGAATTATTTATGTATTTCGATCTAAAAACGTACTGTGAGTTGAAGAAAAACACATGTGTGGCCTGCATAGTTTATTAAATATGTTTTCTTTTTGGATATTACAGATGCTTTTATTAGCAGTATTCTCAGCTTCGATTTCACTTTGGCACCAGAAATTTGAAAATCCACCAAAGCAATATTCAAAGCTAGAATCGAACTGTTTCGTTTCTCATTTAAATCCTTTGATTTTTTACTTAGATTTTAATGTGCAACTCTTTTATGATTTTCACTACTTTAGTTTGCAGTTATTATCCTTTTCGTTATATTTATTTAAGTGTGTCGAACGTTTGTCTTACAAATTTATTTTATTCGCCGAGCTTAAATTTGCAACATACCCCATTATCCTCCGATTAGACATTGCTTTTAAACAATAAAATCACGAGAGGAACCGAATTAACACCTTTTAGGAAAAGATACTGAGTCAAATTTTTTATAAATAATTAATTTTTTCAAATTGAAAATTCATTGTTACTAATCGATAATAAATACAAATAAAAATACCATTAAGCTCTTGATAGGTTATTGCATTTCCAACTTCTGACTATCTTGCTTTAAGAATATGAAATTCAAGACAATTAACAGTTGCTAAAAGTTTTGCCATTTTGTATTATTCTTATTGATTAGCAAATCTATTTTCAATTTTAAAGAATTTTCGAAATATTTTTATCTGGCTTATTTCGTTTTTACAGTTTGTTGGATAGTTTAAAATCAACAATTGCGGACGGCAGCAATTCCTAAAAACTAAGAGTTAATAACATAACAGGAAACTTGAGTTATACATATATTTGTGATTTGGAAACCAACCGATTCGATATGGAAGTTTCTGCCTGGCAATGTCCAATCCTTCAAGGCTTGCAGAAATTTTTATGTTTTTCTTTTTTACTTATTATATTATAATTTTGCAATTGTTCTTTGTAAATGTCCAGCTAATGAGCCCAACCTTTTTTGCGCTAAATGAAAAAACTCTTGTACTAAAAAAGATCGGAATTAAGTCTAAAAAGGTGATAAAGTGGAAAAGAGTGGGAAAAGTTTATATGATCACATAGCATGTTGTGTGAAAAAAGTTTCAAGTTTAAAATTAATATTTAAAAATACCTATGGAAGACTGTCAAGACCTTTCAAATGTAATTTTTTTTATTCCACTATGTTTGCAAAAATTGCGCCTAGGCTCTTTAACTAGACAGTTAAAAACGTTTTATATCACTTACCTTGGTACATATGTCTCGGCTAGCATTGATCGCGTGAAATTTTTGGAATTAATTTGAGTTTGTACCGCTGTTTGCATGGATCTAATACCTTATAATATATATATTTTGAACGTTAATCTTACGGATAATGCTAAGACGGCTGATCGAGCGGATCGTTTAGGGGTGTTAAATGCTGACTTGGTCGGACCTTACATTCCCTTCCCTTACAGCGATTGTGAGTTACATATATCGACATGGCGTGTGTAGTCAAATAAGTGGCTTAGCTTTGGCTTTCCGACTGGCTAACGCTAGGTCTAACTCTAATGGCTATGGCTCCAACTGTACAGGTTTATGCGTTTAATTCATCTGTCCAGAGATGGGACAGTCATACTGAATTGAGTATAGGGCGTTCATAATTCTTTTCCGCTGCTCCGTCGCTTCGCTTTTTAATTGTACTTAATAGGTATTGTATTGTATTTTGCCTGTCCTGCGGGATCGGGAAACTGCATTATATGTTTGAGCGTATAGAGTTTGCAACGTAATTCTTAGGCCTATGTACTTGATAGTTTTAATGGAACGAAATGCCGACGCTCCATTCACGAGCTGCTACTGATGCACCTATGTGCGCCTACTATATCTCTGGTTTTCTTTCGAGTCGTATAATTATAACACAGATATGAACTGATTAGTAATTGCGGTTGCCTGGCTATATTCGAAGTGGGAGAAGCGTTACTAGTACTTGGTTAGGTTTAGTTTTAGTTGCAGGAATACGATGTACCCATGATCCACAATAAATCATTCATCACTCGCAGATGTCAACTTAAAGTAGTAGCCTAACTTATGTGCGGCTCTGTAATTGCACCGCACATACAAGTAAATGTGTATGTATGTATACGTAGGGAGTATATCTAGCTTTAGTAACATTCGAATAAGTGAAGAGAACGAAATCCACTTCCTGCCATCTCCTCTCGGCAATCGGATGTCTTACATTCTAGCTGTGCACGGTTCAATTAATCTTAATCTACTACTTGTCCCGCTGATCTCCGCTTGGCGGCGAAGTGATGCGCGCCGGAAGTGCTCCAATGTGCGGGAAACCAGCTCCGGATCCGTATATCCTCTGATAGTTAAAGCTTCCAATGATCCTCCCCTCTGTCTATCCAGTGTTTCCTGCGCTCCCAGTGTCCGGCACTTTGTGCCCCATCTGCAAAGTCTACATGCAACCGTACTTGTTTGAGTAATCCCCTCCGCAGGACTCTTTAGAGCCCTCGATCCTTCCCATCCTCTGGTCTCCCAGGTGTCTCCCCCGACCCGTGTCCCATCCACGCCCAAGTACCGCAGCCCGTAGCCCCCTTACGGGTATAGTTACATGTAGCTATTGCTTGTTTGTTATCCAATGTCACGGACGATCTCAATCTTGTCGCACAGCTCCGAGTCGGGGTCGTGGATGGTGGTGAAGTGCGTCCGGTCACTCCGGAACGTGTTCCGCTCGTTCGAGCTGCTCTTGATCGACCGCTCGGAAGGCGTCTCCGTGCCGCTCAGCTGGATGCGCTTCTGCAGCGCCGACACAAAGTTCTAAATCAAAAGATAATGATAAATCATGATGTGTTTGCCAAATCTTTTGAAGCAAATACGACTTTATCTGTAATTCTTTGTCTAGCCAACTTTTATTTTAAGAAAACGAATTAAAGTTTGTGGTAAATGTTCCAAATGCAAAGGATACTTTGCTATAAAGGCAAGACAAGGCATGGACCTATGTGTACGAAGTGGTCATTGGATTATTTCGTGCAAGTGCAATCTGAATTGTATCTCGTTATAAAAGCGGACATCCGAAAGTAAGTGCGCATTTGAATTGTAATGGGTGAGTCGCTTTTACAGCACTTAATATCCCCCTAAACCTAGAGAAAATCGGGAGCTAGTTGGAAAACATTATTAAAACAAAGGCAACGATATAACACGCACTTTTTCGAAAATATTTCTTCTGGTAGGGCTTATATGCTCCAAAGCGCGTAGTATTGAGTTTGGGTTCAATAGTACAGTGCAACATGGAAATTGCTGATGCAGTTTTGACTTTGCATTCTAAAATTACTTCATAACACTAAAAACTGTGCCCAGTGTAGTTCTTTGCAAATGCGAACCAGATCGGAGTCAGTCCCCGATCCCCCTGCCCCACAGAGTAGTCCACTCACCTGCGATATGATGTCTCCGCGGGCCGTGCGCACCTGGTACAGGTACCGGAACTTGCGCTGCCTGGCCTCCTCGCGGGTCTCGCGGGTGCGGGACTGGGATCGCCGCACGGGGGCGAGGGCGTGGCCCGGCCCCGCCTGCTGCTGACTGTGCGGCAGGTGGGCGCCGTGGGCGTGGCCGGGGTGGTTGTGGTGCCGCATGTAGACGCGCTTGCGGTGGTCGACGCGCCAGGCGGTGATGAAGCACTGCACCATGATGCTGAGGACGATGGTGATTGGCCAGGCGGCGATCAGGAGGCCGCCGTAGCAAGGCGGCGGCGTGGGATGCGGTCGCATGCCGATTATCTGTGGGCGAAAGGCGGATGATATTGCGAAGGACAGTTAAAAATAAAAGCTTCATTTAAACTTGTGTGTCTAATTTATAGTTTTGCAACTCGAATGGACAACTGATAAAAAACGTTGATAACTTTATCAATGACCAAACAAGAAAGGAAGCAAACTTCGGCAAGCCGAAGTTTATATACCCTTGCAGTTATTACAAATCGACTACATTTCGATTTCTATACCTACATATATTACTAAAAACATTACTATGTCGATTTTGGGCTGCATTTTGCCATCGTTTCTAAATCGTAATTCGGATATAGTATATAATTACAATATCTCAACGGAATATTTTTAAATATACATAAATAATTTTTTTAATTGTTATTTTTTTAAAATTTTTTGATTTTCCTATGGGAGCTATATGACAAAGATGTCAGATTTTGATTTAATTAAAACCGTAATTCCATAGTATTTAAATAATATTTACCAAATCCCAAAAAACAAAAAAAAATTAAAAACAACAAAGTTATATTTTTTTGAAATGTTTTTTTCCAATTGTTCCTATGGGAGCTATATGATATAGTCCCCGATCCTACTCGTTCCGACTTATATACTACCTGCAATAGAAAAACAACTTTTGGGAAAGTTTTAAGCAGATAGCTTTAAAACTAAGAGACTAGTTTGCGTAGAAACGGACAAGAATATATATACTTTATAGATCGGAAATGTCTCCTTCACTGCGTTGCAAACTTTTGAATGAAATTATAATACCCTCTGCAAGGGTATACAAATGTTTTGAACATCTCCACAATAAAATCCTGGTAAGATCATGCCGATGATCTATGGGCAAATGGTGAAACATGCAAAGGCCTCCACCATTAGTTAAAAAGTTTTCAACGCTCTTGAAAAAACATAAAATAGTCGTTTCCATCTTCTTTAAACTGTCAACTTTATATAGCTTTCTTTCTATGGCAAGAAAAGTTGAAAATTGCCTAAAGACATAAAAAAATACAAAAAGGAAGGACCGCACCTTTAATGGGAACCATCTAACCTTTTCATAAAAATCGGACGTCTATGTAAGAATATGTATGATATAGATCGGATAAGTCTTTAATAATCTTCCCGTGAGCCGGAAAAAATAGAGATGCTTTTTGTACTTACCCAATTGATGGTCTCTAGGCCGTGCATAAAAAAGTCGATGGCGCTGAGGATCATGGCCGTGCCCACAATGCTGGAGGTGAGTATGGTCACGTACTTCACGCAGCACAAGGTCAGCACCGAACAGATGACGGCGCCGCCCACCACGGCCACATAGATCTCGCGGTACTGTCGAGGGGAGGGATATATTAATAGGTATTCATAGTAATCGAACTCCGAAAGGCAACCCCAAGTGGGGGACTTACCCCGAACTCGTTGTCCGGAAAGGTGGCCACGCACACGGCCATGGCGGCGCCGGAGAGAAGGGCGCCGGCGAAGGCGCTGATCAGCACGGAGGCCACCGGGTAAGTGGAGCCGAGGACCGCGCCCAGCAGCCCGGCCACGATGGCCAGCGCCGAGTCCGCCGGCTTGCCCAGGAAGGTGATCTGGAAGTCCTGCAGGATAAATATACCGTTGGCCCCCACCATCAGTCCGCTGAGGAAGCCGACAGCGCGCAGGCAGCGGTAGCCCAGCAGGGCGTACACTATGCCGAACACGGCAAAGATGGCCCACAGGATGGCGGCCAGCGGTTCCGGCGCAGTGGGTGTGCAGGTCTGGCCCTCCAGGATGCCCTGTGGAAGGAGGTTAGAGGGTTGAGGCGGGGTCATCGTAATTCGACCAAGGACGCGACACACTTATCAAGGGGCCGCGATGATGGCGCCACTCTTCTGCTCCCAACTTTTGGTTACTGGCATGTAAAGTGACCCATTCAAAAGTATACATATGTATGACGGTTTCAATTTACGCCACTTAAAATACACATTAGCCCGCCTAGAGCTAGCTAGCACTCTTAACGATACCCATATGACTCAACTGCATATTATCTATGACAGGGGTGCTCAACTTACACCTACATAGGTAAAACTTTAGGCGCACACAGCATTATAGAAACACATTTTACACTTTCTTCTTTCTGTCGAGACATCTCCTGATTTTTTGCACCCCTGGTGCAAATTTAAACTTTGGGTTTTTACCGAAAAGTTTTCGGCGAAAACTTTAGAAATCTCCTGATTTCGTAGAGGATCCTGATAGGATCCAAAAATACATAACAAATCATAAAGATATTTTATCTGTTATTTTGATACTGAAAACCGTGTAAATTTGATATTAAAAAACATCTGTTAATCTATGATTTAAATAGATGTGTACCAAAATGATACTGGGAATTATCAGAAATCATAACACAGCAATGCTTTAATTTTTATTTTGTGTAGGGCGACGATTAAAAATATTTCGAAATGTAAAAACGGTTTCAAAAATGTTTCAACTCCTTCTAACATATTGGAATGACTTAGACCATTAACGGTATGAGAAGTATATATCAGAAGTATATAGAAGGAACAGTAAATAGTGAATAGTGAACCAAGTTAATAATGTTAATGCTTATGGTGATAGCTTTCAATCGGAGGTAGTAACTAATACACGGGCTTGTCTGTATCTTTTTATCATGTTTACATCCTACTTATGGATACTATCCCTTGCAATGGCTTTAACATATTTTTGATTTTTGCGGAAATATTTAATTAACCTATTGCTTGTTTACAGCAGGTACCATTATTGGTTCTTTAAAATGCGATTCAGAGGCGAACTAAGGCTTTTGCAATGGGAACATTGAAGGAGCGCAGCGTCAGCTTGCGTTTCGTCCTGCTGGTGACACAGCTATTGACACACAAACCCCACTTATACACATTATACCCGACACTTTGCATATTGTTTCGACTTAACCTAAAAAGCGTGCAAATATGGGCGCCTGTGTTGGTGTTATTTACGGCGAGTCCTGTGAGAGAGCGCGTGTGTGTGCGTGGGGAGTGTGTGAGTGTGGTTGTTGAGTGTCACGAACCTTGATGAGAAAGGGCCAGTCCAGGTGGGTGGTGCCCATTGAGTCCTCGCTGCCGTAATCGTATACCATGTCCGCCCCCACCCTCATTCCGGCTGATTAATTTTTGGCGGACGCTTGGCTTCCAAAAGCGATCTGTGATTTGTTGTTGTCGTTGCAGCAGGATACCAGAAGAGTATCCTGGTAGTCGATAGTCGGTTAATTGGTCCTCACTGGCACAAAACGGGTCCACATTCCTTCACAGATTCGGGCATGGTTGTCCTTTCTCCGCTTTGTGTGTCAACCAAAACCAGAGAAGCCCTAAAATAGGGCGGAGCACTGGATGTCCTGCAGCCGAACTTGCACAAAAAATACACCCGATCCTGCCAGCCAAATTACTGCGGGTATGCTGCAGTATTTGTACACATTTTCGCACTGCGACGTGGGACTGGACGCTTGCTACAATCGGGGCCAAGCCAGAATAGCTTGTGGTACAACAGGAAAACAGTCCTGCGGCCACGACAGGGATGGCTATGGCTATACAACGGCGATGGGCGCCTGTCCGCTCTTGTGTCAGAAAGGACCTAAACAACCCCCGAAAGGCAAAGCGAAAAGCTCAGGAGCCAAAGCTTCTCGCTCCGCGCAACCATGACCAGGTATACTATACCATTTAAGGACTGTTTCTCTGCAAGGTATTCTCTTAGTTTATAAGACTTTAAATACTGTGTTTTTGGGCGAATCCCAATTCTGGGAATTATTTTGTAATACAATTAAAAAACAGATGAGGTATTTAATAACCCATACAAATTTTAAAGAATTAGCCCGTACTGAAAACTAATTATGTCCTTTAATAAGCTCAAAAGCTTTTACTCTTTATTTAACACCGCAAATTAAATTCCCAATTGTTTTTGTCAATCGGAATAAAATTTTAAAATAAAAGCAATGTAAGAAGTTGTAAACATTATGTTTCTTGGGTATTGAAAAGCTATGGATTTGGATTAGGGTTAAAATTCGAATTTTACCTTACGGGGGCAAAAGTGGGCGTGGCCAGACACAAAGTTGATCTGCGCGGGAAAAATGTCTCCCTTTTATTTAATTTTTATCGGTATCAGGTTTCAAATTAACTTGCTTATTTATTTATATTTTTATTTGCTACACTTACCCATTTTAATGTATTTGCAATAGTTGCAAAACAACAAGATATGGTAATTTTCTTGACATTAAAAAAAATTAAAAGCGTTAAGATAAGAATACTTTTCCTAAATTAATAGAGTGAATTTTGCAATTTTTAGCTCTTAACTTTGAAACAAATAAAACAATACCGATTCTGCAGTTCTAATAGTTTCTGAGATCTCGGCTTCAATATGGACAGATCAAACTATTCAAATTTATATTTTGGTTATTTTCTCAAAAAGTGAGCGGAAATCGGCATCCCAAGATTAAGCTGGCATTAAGGAAACAATGAAATATTTAAGGTGTTATGTCATACATTTTACTAGGACACGTACATATACATAGATGTCGTGCATGTATTTGGGGTTACAGAGTTTTGGAATGCTTTGTCGCAGTTTTCGCTACCGTCATACGTTACAACACATTGAGGACATGCATCTCCGATTAACAATTAACAGTTCTCTCGACAAACTTGATTGGTTTATATGTGTGCATATGCATAAATAATGTATGTATGTGGCGAAGCCGCCAATACACAATATAGTAATAATACGTAAATTACAATTTATTGTTGAGCTAATCTTCAACACCTGCTGAGAACATCTCGTGGGTTCCCTCATAAATTGATCGCTCCGATTGCTTTGTGCTCCTCGTCCACCATCCGACGTCTTCCGTGGGACGCTTATGGTGAGCGGATGATGGCCTCGTAGGCGGCAAAGATTATGTTGGCCACCTCCACGGAGCGCGATTTGAGGCTGAGTGTAGCGTCTGGGTTGCCCGGCTGCAGCTTTAGCTCCAGGAGCACCCAAATGCTGTTGGTCAGCTTGAGTGATTGGTAGAGCATGTCCTGGCCCTCGACGTTGCGCTTAGCGATGGTGAAGATGTTGTTGGTGGTCATCTTGGAGGCGATTCCGTCGGTGGTGCCAATGACGCCGCTTAGGC
Source organism: Drosophila prolongata (assembly GCA_036346975.1). Taxonomy (NCBI): domain Eukaryota; kingdom Metazoa; phylum Arthropoda; class Insecta; order Diptera; family Drosophilidae; genus Drosophila; species Drosophila prolongata. The sequence goes on from JAYMZC010000108.1 coordinate 2,293,395, forward strand.
TATACTGCAGCTCGTTGGCGGCGGGGATCTCCTTCCAGGTGTTGAGGAAGACGCGCTTGTCCAGCTGTCCGTCTTCGGCAAACAGCACGTTGCCGTGCACCAGGCAGGCGAAGTAGAAGATGTCTATGTTGTTCTTCACAGCCACCTGCAAGTTGTTGAGGGGCTCCATGCGCTGGATGGGTCCATTGGTGCCCAACGCCATGCTCACCTCGATGGACTGGTTGGGTGGAAGAGGAGCAGCCTGCATGGGCGACGCGGGCACCAGACCGAAGCTGTTCTTGTTTAGTTGAATGGCGAAGTTGGTCATCGGTTGCATGGCTTTGTTAGTCAACGTCATGTCCATGAACACCTCTCCGTTGCGGCGTGAGAACGTACCCTGTATCTCAAGGCCCTTGCCCTTCTCCGCCGGCAGCCATGTGACCTTAGGGATTTGCACGCCCACCGATAGCGAAGCGCCGCCCAGACCGAAAATGTCGCCCAGCAGACTGGTGGCACCGCCGGGAGCAGCCTCTGCAGGTGGACCACCCAGCAGAATGTCTAGACCGCCGCCCAGCAGGTCCACGTTGCTGGTGGCCGCTGGAGCGGAGGGCATGGCGGGTGCGTTGATATCCATGGAAAGCAGATCGCCGATAAGAGATTCCTGGTTCGGGATGACCATAGCCTCTGAACCGGCTCCGCTCTCTGGCTGTTCGCCGCCAGCTCCGGATCCGGCGGCGCGGTTGGGCAGCGACTTGCGCACTCCGGCCCCGCGACCCTCTACGAACGCGGTCGGAGGCTTGTGATACACACTAGCCAGCGAGCTTATATGGCAGATGAGCTCGTCCAGCAGTGTCGGCTCCAGAAGGTCTGTCTCTTCCGAGATGAGTGGCTTGTCGGCCAGCACCACCTCCTTGGCGGCTGCCGGGTCTGTGGACAGCAGCCGCCAGTAGATGAAGCCACGGTCACGCAGATCGGGGTTATCCGAATCCTGGGTGGCCAGTGAGAGTACGTGTTGTACAAGCTCCTGGGTGTCTGAGGGGCGCTTGAGGAACAACTTAACCACGGCCGTGAGCAGCTGTAGCTGCACCTGTGCATTTTCATCCTGGAAAATTAAAAACGCGTTGCAGACATTTTGATAAAATGAAAAAAGATTTAAGCACCGACCTGAAAACCCTCGAGGAAGCTGTCAAGCAGCTCGTCGGCGTTGTCAATGCGCTCCGCGTACTCGCCAATTATCCAAACCATCGATGCGCGTGCCTCCGGTTCGTCCAAGGTGTCCAGGTTCTCGCACAGCGTGCTAATAATGCTCTCGTACTTGTTAGGGTACTTGCGGAAGATGTCCTTGATGACCACGATTGCCTCTTGCACCACGTAGTTGACCTTCGTCTGGATAAGATCCAGCAGCGTGGAGACGCAGCGCTCCGCCGAAGGCTCCACCTTGATTGCACACCGCCCGATGGCGCGCACTGCCTTGCGCACAAAGTCCACGTCCACCTCGGTGGCATATTCCTTAAGTTCGCTGAGTACCTGGGCAATGTTGCTCTGGTTGGCCAGGCGAATCATGATGTCGAGCTTCTCCAGCTTCACGTAAATGGGGTCGTTGTACTTGACAAAGAACACCTTCATTTCGTGCTTAAGGATATCTGGCCGCTTTTGGACGATCAGATTGATGTTGCGCAGCGCCACGTACTGCACCTCCGGCTCTGAGGAGAGCAGCGTGACCAATGGCGGAGCCAGCTTCTTGGTGAGTGTGGCGCAGAAGTCGCTGTCACTGGAGAGCATCTCGAGCAGCTTCATCAGCACCTTGACGGCGCTGAGTACGACGGCGGCGTTGGCATGGGCCAGACGCGGAGTGATTCGCTCGCAGATAGACTGAGCCTCGCGCTCGTCCTTAGGGCTGTAGTTGGCTAGCGAGTCAAGAATAAAGACCTGACCCCACTCAGTGCACTCGTTGAGTGCCGTCAGCAGCTTGTTGATGGTCACCGAGTTCATCTCCACCAGGGGCTGCCCGGACTGGCTGGCCTCGTTGATCTCGCTGAGCGCGGCAACCGCGTTAGCCACTACCATGGGATTCGAGTCGGACAGCAAGTCCTTCAGCTGGTCCAGAAAACCCTGGTCCTCCACCATCGTGGCCGAAATGTCGTACAGCTTGGCCACGCACACGGCGGCCGTCTTACGCACGTACGGGTCCTCGTCCTTCAAACACTTGCGAAGCGGCTCGCACAGGTACTCGGTGATCTTGTCCACCCGGATGCAGCCCATGGTGCGCACGGCCAGCGCCCGTATCAAGGGATTCGAGTCCTCACAGTCCTTCACGAACGTGTTCACCGCCATGATGGCCATGTCCGGCTGAGACTTGGCGTAATTCATCAGGTAGAGGTATACCAGCTTCTTCAGCTCCAGATTGTCCGTCTGCATGCAGTTGACCACGTCTGGGAAGAGGGCGGACACGTCCTTGCCCACCGTCATGCTGGCGATCACCTTCTTAACCGCCTCCTTCTTCTTCTCCTTCTTGTCATTGTTCAGCTCCGACTTCAGCTCGAAGATCTCGCCCTTCTTGGTGGTGGTGAAGTACTTGGAATCGGTCATCGTGGCTGCTGCTCCTCGGTGCGAACTAGCTCTGTGGATCAAAACAAGGATGGGAAGAAGATGACATTATTGATTGCAAGGCCCATTTTTTGGGGGCGTAGTGGGCGCAGTCACGGAGTCAGTCGAATACCAACACACATTCGCCCGTATCGCGTATCGCAGCTTGAACACGTCTCAAAAATGTCCCGGAATTTGGGAAGGGCTTCAAAATGTTCCGGGCAAAACAGGTCCAGGTTATTCTGTCTGCCAGATACTTCTCCAAACAAAGCTCAACTTTAAATACCTTTTAAATAATTAGTTTTCGGGCACAGAAAAATTGTTAGCTTTTCCTCTCTGCGTAATTAGTGCGACCGTTTGCCGGGGAGTGACTAGACCGGAGCTCGCGAAAATAATACCACTTTTAGTATTTTTTTACCGTAAAGAGAAATAATAGGTATTTTTATAGCTTAATTTCACTAGAAATACTGATAATGGGCTTTTCACACATGGTTTTCTTTCATACGGTTAAGATTTTTGACTGATGTGAAACTTGTGCTCGTACTGAGTCACCATCTAGAATTTCTTAAGTGTGTTAAATCTATCAAGCTTTTTAAAAACACTTTTTTTCGCTTTTATTTGCATAACAATTTGTTTTTGTGTTGCCGCATATAAAAATTGCCTAAATATCGCATAGTGCGGTTAGGATCATTAGTAGTTTCTAGGACTAAATGGAAAATATTTTGCACGAAAAAAACTTTTGGATCATCCCGCAAATGAACGGCGGTTGGTGCTCTGTGGGATATGTCTATAACAGCCAAATTCAAATGTTCATTTTTTACAGGATCTGGCCTCTTTATTAAGATGCCCTAATCGTAGACCAACAAAGTATTTTAGAAATTGTGAGCACAATAAAAAATATATCATATTTAATTTGAGCACAATTTGGCCGCGGCTATTCAATCATCGTATTAATCGTTGGGACATAAAAAAATGGGTTTTATTATTGTCGCTGTCCTCTGCGGCGTCGCTCCTGGCTTGCTGCTCGCCGGTGTCTAAGATCGTGACGGCTCCACCGAGACTTTGGATGTTATGCGAACTTCCCTACTGGGGCCGGCAAGGTGTATCGCCTAGCAGGTAGAACTACGTTCTGCCTTATCGCCCAGCCACCTTTATCGCAGGCTCCCAGAGTTCGGTTTGGATTTCGTCGGCAAGGTGTATCGCCTAGCAAGCAGAACTAGGTTCTGCCTTATCGCCCAGCCACCTTTATCGCCAGACTCCACGCAAGGACTCCAAAGGCTCGATTTAACCACTACCAGACTTGTAGACTCGTTCGGCGTCTCGACTTGGCGATGTTGTCTTGGCACTTGACTATCCTTGCTCACTGATTTCGCGTTCACGCACTCGCTTTAATTCTCGCACTCTCACTGATGACTGAGTTGCGCTTGCGCCGTCCTTTTATAGCCCGTGGTGGTCCCGTTATTTCCCTCCTCCAGCTCACGTGCTGTACCGTTAATTCACGGTGCGTCCTCTTTGTGCGGGTGCGAAGTCCACCTGTTTACCGTTTGACCTCGTTGCCCTTGCCGTGTGAGGGTCCAAGGTCCAGCGCTATACCGTTAGTTCACGGTCCGTTTGTTTCCCTTTTGATCTGGATGCTCTTGACTCCTCCGGCATTCTAGCCTACTTCGCTGTTGCTAGGCCGCTCTCCTGCATCGGGATTTGTGGGGACTTTTAAAACTCTTCACACAATTTTAAAATAAATATGCCTTGGCAGTTGGTTGGCCAAACAAAGCAGTTGCAGCTACACAACTTTTGAAACAATTGTTTAATTTGAAAAACTTTGCCGTGTTCGTCTGGTCCTATGTCCATCCATTACTCTGTTGGACTATATACATATGTACATATGTATATAGATAATAATTCGGCACCGCTCGGACGACCATATTTTATACATATGTATGTATGTATGCCTTAGGTACAATTAAATAATAGAAAAATCGTCATACAAATCGAGAACTCTAATTTATTAAAAATTCAGAAAAAAGTTTTAATTTTTATACAATTTGAACGATTTTATTGTATAGCTGCCAAAAAACAATCGTTTATTTCGAAAATTCATTTTCAAGTTAAGTAATACAAAGTTGTCTTCTTTACTGCGTTTCAAGTTTTTGACTGAAATTTATTTATTCTTTACCAATTTCAGAATTACGGTTTTACTTTTAGCTGCCATAGAATAGATCGAAAAATTCATACGAAAAATTTGGCTCAAAGCAGGACCCGAGTCCGCAATGATTTGGAACGAACAATAATTTTCCACAGCCTGATTGGTGGGCACTTCTGTAAAAAAAACTTCCTGGAGCTAATATTGGATAAACATCTTTTCTTTTTTTCGAGTGTCGACGCAAGGAAGCAATTGTGTTTTATTAAAAATCGATGTTTCGTAAACATTCTTGAACATCACCACACCAATTTCTGTTACTAATCTTCAAAAACGAAGCATTTCTCCGCAATTTCCACCAAAACAAGAAAGGAGGCAAACATCGGCAAGTCGAAGTTTATATACCCTTGCAGTTATTACAAATCGATTACATTTCGATTTCTATTCCTATATTACTAAAAACAATAAATCTGTGTCGACTTTGCGTTGCATTTTGCAATTGTTTCTATGGCAGCTATATGAAATTGTTGTCCGATTTTAATTTAATTAAAACCGTAATTCCATAATATTTAAAAATTACCAAATCCCAAAGAATAAAAAAAAATAAAAACAACAAAGTTATTATTTGTTTGATTTTTTTTCCGATGGGAGCTATATGACATAGTCGCCCGATCTGGCTCGTTCCGTACCAGCAAACGAAAGACAACTTTTGGGAAACTTAAGCAGATAGCTTTAAAACTGAGGGACTAGTTTGCGTAGAAACGGAAGGACGGAAACAGATCGACTCTCCTGGTGATGCTGATCAAGAATTTATATACTTTATATGGTCGGAAATGTCTCCTTAACTGGGTTGCAAACTTTTGACTAAAATTATAATACCCATGCAAGGGTATACAAATATTAACGAAATCAGTTTTTATACCCTTGCGACCGTATAAAGTATATATATTCTTGATCAGCATCACCAGGAGAGTCGATCTGTTTCCGTCCTTCCGTTTCTACGCAAACTAGTCCCTTAACTGGGTTGCAAACTTTTGACTAAAATTATAATACCCATGCAAGGGTATACAAATATTAACGAAATCAGTTTTTATACCCTTGCGACCGTATAAAGTATATATATTCTTGATCAGGATCGCGGCCTGAGTTGATATAAGTATGTCCGTCTGTCTGTTTCTACGCGAACTAGTCTCTCAGTTTTAACGAGGACGGAAGCTAACTTAGGCAAGCCGAAGTTTTTTAATACCCTTGCAGACTTTGCCGAAATTGCTAAAATTGAAAAAGTAGCGAAAATAATAGGGCATACATAAATAAACTAGATGTGCATAGTTTCATGTCAATAGCTTTTATACTACAAAAACGTCATATAAAAATTGAAAAAAGGGATATTTTCGCCGCCTTTAACAATTATTACTAATATATAGACGTCCGATCGGCAAGCGCTTTTACCCTGATCAAGATATGCGTAAATAACTAAGACTTGGACAAAATTGATGTCAATAGCTTATACACTGCGCAAAATATTCTGAAAAACATCAAATTTTGACCGATTTCACCCTATTGTTCCTATGGGAGCTATAGGATATTGACGTCCGATCGGCACGCACTTTTACCTTGATCAAGGTATCCAAAAAAAATACGATTTGGAAAGATTCAAGTCAATAGCTTATATACTGTGCGAAATATCCTGAAAATCATAAAATTTTAACCGATTTCACCCTATTGTTCCAATGGGAGCTATAGGATATAGACGTCCGATCGGCGCTTTTACCCTGATCAAGGTATGCATAAAAAAATTCGATTTGGAAAGATTCATGTCAAAAGCTTTTAATCTGCGCGAAATATCATCAATACCTGCAAGGTATATCCGATTGTTCCTATGGGAGCTATAGGATATAGATATTCGATCGGGGCGATTTTCAAACTTGATTTGCGTACACATGTACGATCGATCGCTAGCTTTTAAACTAAGCTCGCAAACGGTATTGAAACAGACGGACATACGGACATGGCTATATCGACTCCCCTATTGATCCTGATCAAGAATATATATACTTTATGGGGTCGAAAATATCTCCTTCACTGCGTTGCAAACTTTTGACTGAAATTATAATACCCTCTGATTTTTTATGGGTTTTATATTTGGCCAATCAATCCGTCCTACCAAATTTCATAAGGATCGCCCGACTATATCCTATAGCCGGCATATAACTGATTGATCGGAAATGCCATAACTTTGGTGATTGTAAAGTTTGAAAGTTAAGCTCCCATAGGAACAAAAGGGTAAAATCGGTTAAAATTTAATGATTTTTAGGATATTTCGCGCAGTATACAAGCTATTGACATGAATCTTTCCAAATCGTATTTTTTTTTGCATACATTGATCAAGGTGAAAGCGCGTGCCGATCGGACGTCTATATCCTATAGCTCCCATAGGAACAATAGGGTGAAATCGGTCCAAATTTGATGATTATCAGAATATTTCGCGCAGTGTGTAAGCTACTAACATACATTTTAGGCTTGCCGAAGTTAGCTTCCGTCCTCGTTGTTACTAATTTTACAGCTAATATTTTGTGTTTCCTTCTCTCTGGTTCAGAACACCTCTGATACGATTTGCAATGGAGGAAACACATTTTTTTTGTGGTCTTCACTGTAATTTTTCTCCTTTCTTCCAAGATAACACTTTTGATATATTCCTATTCCTTATGGCTACGTCAAATATTTCCCTAAAATTTCGATCACATTCAAATCTGGGGACTGTGCTGGCGTACTGACCACGTGAGGGCAGTTCCAGACAAGCCAAGTCTTCACAATTGCTGCCGAGTGTTTGGGATCGTTATCCTGGTAATACCGAAATCGGTCGCGCATGCCCAGTTTTTCATCAGTTTGCAGCAGGTTTTCCTTTAAAATATGTAGGTACATCTTGGCCATCCATGATTCCGTCAATAAAAACGTGGTTGCCCCACCAGAAGCTGCCAGAAAGGCCCAAACCATAACATGACCCGTACCGTGCTTAACCGTAGCTTTTAGGTACATAATTGATTTCGAGCTCTGTATTAGGGACAAGGGAGCATATTCTTCTTCCGATTTCGTTTTGGGATGACGTATTATTTGCAGACGAGTCAAAATGTAAACTTTTTGGTTCAGCTCAAAATTAAAAATTTTAACTAAGCTCGCAAACGGTATAGAAACTGACGGATGGATTCCTCAATAAAAAACGACAAAATTGAATATCCTAACAATTTTATTTTTTAATATTCTCAAGAAATATCATTTAATAAGTTATTAACACAGAAAACAAATCAAGAGTAGTATTTGAATTAAAAAATGTTTTGTTTTTCTTATATTTTAACATCATTTTCATTTCACTTTGGTTTGCTGTTTTTTTGTTATCGATCCATTGAAATATATATATATATATATATATATCATCATATCGGGATATTCCCAAATAAGTTATATATTTATAGTTGCATATTAACTTCATTAGCTCTCGACTTTTTCATCACTTTTTTCTCGTTTCATCTCCAAACTTTTGTCTTGTATTTTTAAAATTTTTTAATAAATGAGTTCAGAATAATTTCAAAAATTTTGATGCTTCAATAGTAAAAGTTGTAAAGTTTGCTATTACACCTTAATTATATACACGTTTAAAATAAATCATATTCCAGTAATTCAGTCTTATGAAATAAACAGAAACTTAGGTACGTTATATTCAGCTGGAAAATCAATTAATAAGGAAACAATCGCCTAAAGGCATTTCCAATTAACTAAATAATCGAATATGGATTATTCCAGGTTTTTTATATTTAGACTTGGCTCTTAAGTAAACGGTCTGCTTCGCTTTTGGAATTATAATTGTCTTCAATTGCGGTTTCTCTTATTGCTGTTCTTATTGTTGTTCTGTTGCTTTTTGTGTGCGTGTCCATGCGTGTTTGTAAGTGCGATTAGGTTTTTCGTCACTTCCATTTTTTCTGATTCTGATCTCATCCTGTTGCTCAAATCTCAGTTACAGTCACAGTGGGCATAGACATTAAAGTACGTACGTTTTTGTCCGTTGTTGATTTTGTTTTTATTCTCCGTTTGAAGGATTAAAATAGTTTGGAAATAATATGTTATAGTAAAATGCATACTTGTTGTTAACGGAAGCTTTTGGTTTTTCCCTTCACACTTATCGATATATTGCGTGTTATGTTTGTTGACTTGGTTGTTACTCACTTTAAATTGGAACTGTAGAAAATCTATTAAAACTATCATATTCCCATAACATTTATCTTAACTTGGTGGTACCGAAAGAACCGAAAGGTGGAAGCTGCTTCAGCCCGCAGTTACTGGATTGCCTGAACTGTAACTTTTGTCACTTTGTATGACATATAAAAGTACGCTTGAAACTCCTCTGTGTGCACACTCAACAGACAGTTTGGATGATACTCCTTCACTGCCAAAAACTCTAGTCCACATAAGAAAGTGAGTATCAGTTTAAACTAATTATTTGACCCAATTTGGTAACCGAAAAAAACTTGGGATGGGACTGTCGTAATCGGTAATCTGAGATCTGTTATCGAAACTATCGGATAAATGTGCACTCGGTGAGTTCCGTTAGATGTACGTCTCAACTTTAAGCTGTGTGGTAGGATATGTTATTCATTAGTTATTACCTTTGTATCTGAGTTTAGTTTCCCTTAGTTGCTTCATTGTTGTGTCTTTTTCATAAAAATATACGTTCGCACTGTTCTTGTTGCCTGCCTGTATAGTTGTGTATGTACATACGTGTTCGGTTTAGGTTTTCGAACAAATCAGAAGAGTTCTGGTGAACGAAAGATAGAATTCATATTACGTGGTGCGGGACCAGTTGGGTGGCACTATATCTTAAGTAGTTGGTCCAGAAAGGTCCTCTTCGAAAACCCTAATACATATATAGTAAGTGAAACATGGAACTAGTTTTGTTTCGGTCCTAGGACTTAAGTTCTCGGCTACTGGTTCAAGGAGTGCAGGGTGCAATGATTTGGCACTCGAAATTTAACGGATCAACTGAATGAAATCGAACGAAATCAGTCAAAAACAAACTATCGAATGTCTTAGACGGTACGGTTGTATATAAATAGTGTTTTCTCTGTTGCGGGGCTAGATTAGAAGCTAGCCCTAGGTTATTGAGTTCTTGTTGCAATCTTTGATATTCGCTATTCGGGTTCTTTCCTGTACAAAGTCGTGAAGTACAAAAGGAATAAATTATCATAAGTATTATTATTATTAAAAAGGTTGATTTTGCTTTAACTTGCCATATACTTGTAATTTAGCTAAATAGTTATGCATGGTTTGCTTGTACATAGTATATAAAGTGGAAAAAAGTATGCTTGTACATAAAAGTTTTCATTATCATATTTGCTTTTGGTTTAAGTTATCATTGTGTTTATACATATTTGTAGTTATGCTTGCTTTGGTTTTATTCTTGGTTTAAGTTTGAATAGTTCAATAAATATTTGGTATTCTTTGGTATTTGTCTATATGGTAATTTTTTAAATATATATGCGTATTTGTATAATTTTTGCTTGGTATTCCATTAGTAAAATGAATTGTATTACAACGAATGCGAAATGCCGCTTAAAAATGAGTTTTAGCTTAGCGCGAGCTTCTAGAATAAAAAACAAATATCATTCCGATAGAGTGAGTGAGACGAGATGGCCGTAGGCAGAGCGTACTGTACAACCTCACGGCCAAGCCCCGCATAAAATGCATAGCATAAATAGGTAAACAACAATAGAATCATAGGTACATAAGGTTCTTGTTTTAGATCGTCAGGTGAGGGTCCCTGTGTGTGAGCAGATCCCTGCAAAGATCGTCTTGGTTCAGAGGGTCTATATAATTTGGGGTTACTAAAAGTCTCCTCTGATCTGCTCCGGGGATCTCTTCACAAGTCTAGGGTTTTCCGTTTGTCTCTTGTGTATGTGTATGTGGGTCTGGGTGTGGGTGTGAGTGTGGGGGTGATGGTGCCTAAAATGTACAGTTGTGCACGGTACCACCCCGACACCCACCTCACTGCCGGATATATCTGCCTTCCCTCAGAAATATGCTCAGGTGTTGTGTTATGGTGTCTGCCCTTCCGATTCCTGTGCTAAAAGCCGATTGACCAACGTCACCCAAAACGCCCGCCAATCGGAGTTTAGCACAATCGTCTATCGGTTATTGGTTATCTGCTGCGTGGTTTCGCTTATCGCCTATCGCTAATCGGTCGGTTTGCATCAGGGCTTGGTTCGGGTATTTGGAATTCGGCAACTTTGCACTGTAACTCTTTGCTGAACTAATAACCCATCGCTATATATGTAAATATATATTTTCTTGTATAATCAATATATATGTGTATATTATGTTTTGTATATGGTTTATGGTATAGGTGTATAATGGTGACCTCGCTGGGGGCCGGCCGGAGTGCAGTGAACAGTGACTCCGCCGCCCCAGGCACATGCCTTGTATACGGTATGCCTCTGCAATTCGGTAACGACACACTTCGCCATATGGTTAAACTTAACATCTCTAATCGTATTTACAAGTGAGTGAGCTGCACCCGGCAGGCCGGATCCAGGGAATTCGTCCTGGCCCCGATCGCAATCGCCATCGCCTGCTCTCGAGATCGAAGCCGATGTGAGTTGGTTGTTGCACTGTTGCTCGTTGATGGAGCATCACTCGGGAATCAGCGGGGAGGTCGGTGTTGGGAACGGACTGGGGTCTATGCAGATGGTGCTCGCTTAGTCCTCCCACGAGGGAAACTGGCCCTCGTCCACGAACATGCTGAACTGGCCGGTATACTGGCGCTCCATAGGCGGACCGCTGCCCGATCCCTTCGTCTGGCCGGAGATCGGGGGAGGTGGAACTGGTCGGTTGGGGCCCGCGGTGCTCCTGCCCGATGGCTTCTCCGCCCCACTGGCCTGGCCGCCACTCCTCGAGCTGCCCTGTGCCGACGAGGTGGACGACGCGGTCTTTCCGTAGTTGTAGCGTTGCTCTGATGGACACAACCAAATAGGTAGCATTAGGAAAAGGAGGACTTGCTAGCATCTATGTGAGGACAAAACTGGTTTGATGATTTTATGATGAGTTTATATACCCTTGCAGCTATTCGAAAAATGAAATATTCCATTGTTCGGTTGTTATGCGTTTATTTTTAAAAACAATGAAGCTATGTCGATTTACCCATAAATTAATCGAATTATTTACTACCTGTAATAGAAAGACGGACGGCGGAGATACAGACATATTTCTCCTGGTGATGCTGATTAAAAATGTATTCACGGAAATGTCTACTCCAATGCGTTGCAAGATTTTGACAGACATTATAATAGACTTTGCAAGGGTATAAAAACAAGGAATTCTGTTACACCGTTAAAAAATATGAATTGCTGGCGCCATCAACTCTATTAGCACAGTAAATCGTAAAGTCGCAAGCATCATCTAATGCAAACAATATACATAAAGGCATATTTGACCGTTTGCAATAACGCCACTAAATGATTGAACTTAATTTCTTAATATAGGTATATCCTAAAATAATCATTAGTCTTTGAATTTTTGACATGTCGATATATATAGAGCAAATAATGATATACCGACCAATCACTTGTCTGTACCAAGTCAGACTTTTACAATTTGTGGGCGGTATAGTGGACGTCGCCAAATTTTAAAATAAACTTGCGCTGCGTGGTCATAACTAGAATCCGCATTTAAACCTACAGCTCTTATAGTTTTCGAGATCTTAACGTCCATACGGACAGACAGACGGACATGGCAAGATCGATTTTGATACTGATACTGATCATGAATACACTTAATACTTTACAGGGAGGGAAAAGTTTTAATTTTTCTGTTTCATAATTTTTAACGAATACTATATACCCTCGTAGGATGAGTAACGGGAGTGAAAATTACCAATCCGCCAGTTGGTTAGACTGCAATGTAGTTACATTTCTATAGCTATATTAGTTGAACATTTCTTTTACTGCAATGTATGCGTACAGTTACGTTTCTATATCTATATTAGTTGAATATTTCTTGAGAAAAGGGCAATCTATCATTTTTTTTCCCCCGGGGTGGGAGCTCCGCTTATAAATCGTTACAAAACATGCAAAGAATCCACTTACTCGACGTCTGTTTCACCTCCTTGCTGGCCCAGACGGGCTCGTGGGTCTGGTTGTACGATTGCTGATCCCACACGGCCTTCTCCTCGACGTTTTTGCTCTGGACGGAAGGAGGATGGATGGGTTTAGGCTAAGAGGGATCACACAGTCAATGGGAACACTCACGTAGTCGACGTGCAGCTCCAGGTCGTCGCTGGTCTGCTCCAGGCTGCTGTGCGTGATGCCATAGTAGAAGTACATGACGAATCCCAGGGACATCCACACCGTGAAGCGGACCAGCGTGAGGATGCTCAGCTTGAATATCAGGTAGATGTTCACGGTGATGGCGATGGCCGGGATGAAGGGGAGTCCGGGCGTGAGGAAGGCCAGCGCATACCTGGACGAGATCGGAGGACGATAGATGGGGAGATGGGTTAGCTGGGGCTGGTGAACGGGAACGGGTGGCGGCGGCGTGGAATTACCTATTCTGCGGCTGTCTCGATATAATCAATAGTATCACAAATATGCCGATAAACAAAATGAAATAAATGAAGGCGGCGAGGCCACCGGACCAGCCAATGGCCGCGAACAGGTCCAGGAAGAATATGAGACCGAACATGATGCCCACTAGCTTGGTGACGTACATGCCTGGTGGGTCGATGTCGATGTCGATGTCGATGGATCGGTGGATCGGTGGATCGGTGGTTCGTCGGTGGTGGATCGGATAGGATTGGATTGGAAAAGCATAAGCAAAGAGTCAATTTCAATTGCAATTTTGTTGTTTTGGGTAAACATTGCTCCCTTTCAGCGGGTGAATAAAGTTGAGCTACTCGCTGTCTATGTTTTATTTAATTGGTTCTGGTAATGTTAACTCTTAAACTATACCTAAGACAATAAATATATAATATATATCTATAGCTACAAATACATAAATCAAAATTTGAATAGGTTAATTGATTCCTATTATAGAAAAGAACCTTCAGTAGATGGAAAGCACATTTGTCAATTAATAAAAGGCAAGATGTTAGGGAAATGCAAATACCAGAATACCAGAACGGATTTATTAAAGGGTCGTTGTTTTTCGTGACAAGTTATTATAAGCCAAATCAAAATAATGAAACAATGAATAGACTCAAATAATTATTAGTTATTACCTTATACTAATAATACTTATATTAAACAATGAAAAATACCATAAGCTTTAGTTTATACAACGGAACCTTGCATGGGTTGAATTTTGATAAAATGTAGACGTAAAATAGTCAAGCAGCCTAATGCATCCAAATGTAAGCAAACATTTGTTTTTATCAACATTTTTCTTTACTCTAAAAATATGGATAAAGCTAAGTTTCGGATTTTCTGTAGCATTAGTATATTATACTATTTATCAGAGGCTTGTATCACCAACCCCATTAAGTGGGTAAAGTCGTGATTAAAGTGTCCAGACAAGGCTTTGTAAGCCTAAACTTCTGACTACCCAACATTTAAGTTAACCTTAAGTTCTGGACTCTGGGTGATTTGTCTGAACTGTGAAATTCAGTTGAGGTAACTGCAGCTATTAGCTAAAAGTGTTTGCCGGAACCAATACCTACATGAGATTAAATGTTTCCCGGAACTCGGAAACACTCGCAGAGCAAACAGGCGACTTTGCCCACCCACTGAGCAGCACAATCGACCCAAGACTACCGGAGACTCTACGGCTACGGCTGCGGAACTTACCACTCTCGGCGGTGGCCTGGCCGGGATTTATCCAGGGGAAGAAGCCGGGGCACAGGTACGCGTAGTCGTGGATCTTCCGGGTGACGAAGTTCAGGCCCATGGCGTCGAAGGCGGTCGCCTGGCCGGTGGGTCCGGTTGGGGCGCCGTGCACACTGCCGTAGAACTTGTTCTCGGAGCGGTCGGACACGAGGAACTGGTCGTCCCGCCCGCCCAGGAATCCCTCGGGGCTGTCGTCGATGAAGGAGTCGTCCGAGTCGGACATGCCGCGCGTGACGCGCTTGATGGTCAGCTTGCCGGGCACCTCCAGGACCTCGGCGGGCGTGACGTGGGAGCGGGAGTCGCTGGCCGTCCCGGGCGCCACCGGGGTGCGCAGCTGGGCCGGCAGCAGCTCCACCAGCGAGGTGCTGTGCGGCTGGTAGCGCAGCACCAGGACGCAGGTGGACACCAGCGTGTAGGCCAGCAGCGTGCCGATGGACATCATCTCGACGAGGATCTCCAGGCGCACGGTGAGGGCCACCAGGGCGGCGGCCAGTCCGCTGCCGATGGTCGCCAGTCCGGGCACGTTGGTGCGGTGCCACAGCTGCGACAGTTGCCTGGAGGGGATTGCATTGTGATTGGAAGGTGTGGTGGGAAATCGGCTAAAACAGAAGGGGCTCACGGCTGCCACTCACCTGAAGATCAGTCCGTCCTGGGCCATCGCATAGATGACGCGCGGCATGGGGAACATCGAGCCGAACATGGCCACCGAGAGTCCGGCGGTGGCTCCGATGGCCACCACCGCCCGGCACTTCGGGGCGTTCACGTACGACCACATCTGGACCAGCGCCGCCCCCGTGTTGATGTGATCGTAGGGAACTGAGGAGTGAGGATTGAGGATTGGGAGAGCATTTCATTAGTGCAGTCCCCAAAAATGTATTTTAAATTCCAGGCCAGTGCTAAGGAGCTGTTCATATATTAGGTAATCATTTCTATCTTGGTCTTATAATTTATTCTGATCGGACTATCTTATCTATATATATATGTATTGAACAGCCCCAAATAAGATTTACAAAAAATGATTTAAAAGTGTCTATTGTCTCCTAAAGTTGCACCCAATGATAGTTATTATTTAAATAGTATTTAAATGTTTTAATAGTTTCAAGGTGGCAAGAAGCAAAGAAGTAGATGAGAGGCCATCATAGCACCGAAAGTGGTCTTCAAAAATGTACCATAAAAGTTTTTGTTTTAAATTAAGTCCCAAAAGAAGGGTTCATTCCCCACGAATATGGAGATATGTCAGGTATGTAGGAGATATGTTTTAGGTCGAGTCGGGTAATCGGTTGGATGGTACTCACCCACTAATGTGAGGACTAGACTAACGCTAACGTAGGCGATCAGCACGACGACCAGGGAACCGACGATCGCCTTCGGGATGCTCTTCTGCGGATTGTGTGCCTCCTCGCCGGTTGTCGCGATGATGTCGAAACCGATGAAGGCGTAGAAACAGGTGGCAGCACCCGAAAACACCTGTGGTTCGAAACAGTCGGAAATGATAATACCCAGTTGTGTTTTCGACAAGGCGTGGTTGGTACTCACTCCACTCCAGCCGTAGGGCAGGAATCCCTGGTGCTCGGACCACGTCTTCGTGTCCACGTAGAACAGCCCGGCGGCCATCACGAACACCCACGTGGCCAGGTTCACGGCGTTGAGGGAGTGGTTGAAGATGACCGACTTGCTGGCACCCATCGCCAGGACGCAGGTCATGAGCAGCGTGATGCCGAATGCAATGAAGTCCGGTGGCTTGCCTTCAGATAAAGGATACACAGGACGTTGAGTCGGGGAGGAGCCGCAGCCGATCCGCACTACTCACCGAATATCGTGCCGACGGACTCGCTTATCGTTCGCGCAATGGCATTGCCGGTCAGGGAATCGAAACTCGAACTTAACGCACAGGCACAGGCACTTGTTCCTGTCGGAGTCGGAGATGAAAGTTAAGAGTTCAGAGGTCAGAGTTCAAAGGCGCCCACTCACCTATTAGATATTCCAATATCATGTTCCAACCAATTATAAAAGCTACGAACTCTCCAACTGCCACATATGAATACATATAGGCCGAGCCGGATGTGTGTGGCACACGAACGCCAAACTCCGCATAGCAGGCGCCTGTGGATCATCAGATCGGATGGGATTGTCAGATTGGATTGGACCACAAGGACTGGGAGAGGGCCAACTGAGTGAATGGAACTGTGGGCCCTTCAAAGTTTGCACTTCAGAAGGATTTTTATCACTTTAAACAAAATCATTATTGTATAAAGCATTTAGCTCTTGAAAACACTTTCAAACTTATATAAGCCGGAACTGCAGACTTCTGGGTTACAGAAAATAAAAGCCGTACTATTTCGTAAATCTGTTGTGTAGAATTTAAGTCTTGTTCGCATTTCCTAATCCGAATTCAACAATCTGTATAAATTCATTAATAAACGTCGATATTTTGATAAAGAACAACCATTTGGCTTAATATTTGAATTGCAACATTTGACATTGAATAATTTAGAGGTATGTTAATTCTAGTGAGCATAATAACATGTTGTTTCTTAAATGCATCTAACTTTGGATCGTCTGCCGTAACCAGAGCATTAACTGCTATACTTTATATTTGTTCTCCTTTCGCTTAGGGAAAGTACTCAGTTGGCCCAATCAATCAGCTGAAGGGCGAGGGGCTCGGTTACCTGAGAAAATACTCGCTATGGCGGCTATAATAAAACTAATAACCACTCCGGGCCCGGCTATCTTCTGGGCCACCATGCCGGCCACCAGGTACATGCCCGTGCCGCAGCAGGATCCGATGCCCAGCGAGGTCAGGTCCAGCGTGTTGAGACATTTCTGTGGGCAGATGGAAATCGGGGTCAGGGAAATCTTGAAGGACGAGTCCCTCGACCGGCTCACCGTTAGCTTGGGCTTCTGTGGCTGCGCGTTGCCGTCCTGCAGCTGCTTCACGTCCTTGGTGCGGATGAGCTTGGGCAGGAGCGTCGTCGAGCTGACTCCCGGCGGCAGGGGCACCCTGAACTTGACCTGAAATCGGAGCCAGAGTGCAATTAATTGGAGGACCATCGCTCGAGCAGCTGCTATTGAAAGATGAGAGCCACCATCCCCATCCACCCGCGAGAGGCGAGTGCTCTCCACTGATAACTGATGTCAGAGCAAAATGGCAGGAGCCTGGCAAGGACATGGCAATCGATATTCGCAACAAGTCCTGCCTGCCCTTGCAACGAGCTTTTTAACACTCAACCAAAAAAAACTGACATAACTTAGGGGTTCGATCTCATAGCTTCCAAAGAAAAAAATTATATCTTGTTGCATTCGTCATTATGTACAATTTTAAAAGTAAAGTATAAAAACGGTTAAAAAATATACATAGAATTATTGTTTTTAAACATATACTTAACTTCGGCTTGCTGAAGATTGGTTCATTCCTGTTTTTTTCGAAATAAATACAATTATATAACATTTTGGCGATAGCAACAACCGAAAAATATTTTAAAAAAACATTGTTTTTTTGTGATAAATACTTTTACTTTTTGCTGAGGGTTATAACAAGTAAATACTTAACTCAATTTTCTTTTCTACTTTTTTAATTCCTTAAGTGGAATTTAAGCAGGGACTGAAACCGATTGGAATACCGGTTCCGATTCCGGTTTCGGTTCCTATAAAAATCTGTTAGCGGTTCCGGTTCCAATTTCGGTTCCTAAGAAAAATCGCAAAACGATTCCGGTTTCGGTCCCGGTTCCTAAAAAATATTACAAATCGGTTCCGGTTCCAGTATCGGTTCCATTTTTTTAATGTATAATCGTGTAGAAAAGTAATTGCGACAACATATGTATATATCAGGGACTGAAACCGATTGGAATACCGGTTCCGATTCCGGTTTCGGTTCCTATAAAAATCTGTTAGCGGTTCCGGTTCCAATTTCGGTTCCATCGAAAATTAAAATTTCGGTTTCGTTCCGATTCCGGTTCCGTAAAAAGGAAACGGTTCCGGTTCCGGTTTCGGTACCGGTACCGGTTCTCTTCAGTCCCTGAATTTAAGCGGATAAACCATATTATTTTTAAATTTGTAAGTTAACGTGAATACCCTACGTTTTTATGAATAACAAAACCAGGGACTGAAACCGATTGGAATACCGGTACCGATTCTGGTTTCGGTTCCTATAAAAATCTGTTCCGGTTCCAATTTCGGTTCCTAAGAAAAATCGCAAAACGATTCCGGTTTCGGTTCCGGTTCCTAAAAAATATTACAAATCGGTTCCGGTTCCAGTATCGGTTCCATTTTTTTAATGTATAATCGTGTAGAAAAGTAATTGCGACAACATAATGCTCATGAGCTTTGTTTTGTAGTGTACGCCCCATCACGTGAAACACTCCTATTGCGTCCAAGAGCGTTGCACACTAAACTGAGTTTCTGAGTACTTGAGTCGAGCTTATCACGTAATTTGTGAAAAGCAAACTGAATTGGCCTATTGCGAGCACTGTTAGAACTGTACTATGATGAAATATTTTATGATTTAAAATCCGAGTCTCATTCTCAAAAAAAGAATATCGGTTTCGGTTCCGGTTTCGGTTCCACAGTATGCCAAATAATCGGTTCCGGTTCCAGTTCCGGTTCCATCGAAAATTAAAATTTCGGTTTCGTTCCGATTCCGGTTCCGTAAAAAGGAAACGGTTCCGGTTCCGGTTCCGGTTCCGGTTTCGGTACCGGTACCGGTTCTCTTCAGTCCCTGAACAAAACTCTTTCTGCTTTATTTATAATAAAACATTTTTTCTCTAACTTAAACTTTTTAATTAGCTTTTTTTGGGTTCAAGAAGTTCGACTACAATTAAAATTGTGTTTGTTTTAAAATATATATTTCAATTTTATTTAAAAAATAAGGACTTGGAAAGTAAAAATTTAATGCCTTTTCTAATGGCTACGGCAATAACTGGCATAGTTTCGAAGAAATAAATATAAATGTAAATGAGTTGCCTTTTTTTACCTTAAAGGAGGGAATACATTCTGCATGTTTGTTTGAACGAAAAACATTATTTTTAAAAAAGAATAGCTTTTGTGGGATTTAAACACATACGCATTCAAAATATAGTCGTTTAATACGGAATCTAAAAACACTTACATCTTTTTAAATATCGGACGACCATGGGACATATATCCTTAGAAAATATATAACATTCAAACATTTACATAACTTCGTTGTATTTAAACATATATATCTCGATATATATTCGCCAGGTTTTAGTAATTCGTTTTCAATTGAATAAAAGCTGTCATGAAACCAATCGGTCAACTTGGATGGAAATCTTCGTTGTTTTAAAATAATTATTCATATAAAACAAAATATATTAACTTTTTACAATTAAAGAAAATCGGACGACCTATCATATAATATATTGATATAAAATTGATAGACCAAAAATATTTAAAAATAATTCAGATTTTTAGACCAAAAAAAAACATTTTTCTTTAGTGTTTGACTTGATTGTTTTTCAATAAGTTTCCATTATTTCACTTAATTTAACCTTTAATGCAATTGAGCTGGGAATCTGGCTCCCGTTTCAAACTCCTGATGCTCCCCACTACGGACTCCTGCTCTCTGCATCCTTGTCAGGAAATGGCTCTTAAGGAGGACCTCGGTGCACTCATTTCAGGAAGAGCCTTTGATGTCAGCTGCAGCGGCCGACATCATTTGCTCCCCAGCTAAATGGCATGTCAGCGGGTAGGCGGTCGACCGCAGATGCCTCCTATCTCTCCACGAGAATCCCTATCTGTGTCTCCCTGTGGTGGCGGTGCACAAAGTGGATGCGTGGGCGCCCTGGCTCAGTTCCGGGAAACGATCCCCAACCACGACAACGGGCCAGTCCTTGAAGCAATCAAAGCAACCGAGCCGAGTCCCAGCCCGAGCCCTCCATTGCGCCACCCATCCCGTCCATCCCATATGCGGTGTTGTCCTTCGACTCGCCAACGCTCCACCCTTGGTATTAAAATGAGTACCATGCTACCCCACACCCTATATCCTTGCAGATGGCATTTCGGTTCTGTTTCAAAGTTTGTAACGCAGGCTCAGTCAGGCTGGATTTCATAGCATGACCTTGTAAACAGACCTGTTGAAAACACACTTCTAAAAAACTTCAAATATGCTATCACAATATTTGGTGAATTAACCTCCGTATTATAAGAACCTCTTTACTAGATTACACTAACATCTTTGGCAGGATCATCGACTTTTTCTATAAAATTAAAGTAAGAAGAGCTACCCAAAATCTGAATGAGTTTACAATTTTAGTAATCGCACAATACTGTGTTCAGTGCAATATTTAAGCAAGCTTGAATAAGGATATATATATATATTTTTATTTATTCGTTTTGATGTAACATTTTCCTTGACGATTGAAAGACAAATACGTACATATGTCATTACAAACGTTATTACTGATTAAAAAACTTAAATTAAATAAACTTAGCCATGCAGCCAATATTTAATCCTCATTTTTTTCGTTAAGGGGAAAATAATAAAGTAAATCTATAAATGTGGGTTCTAAGCTATACCAAGCCAAACAAGCTTCGAAGCACAAGCTGCAAGGGTGTTTTTTGCTTCGGCTTCTTCTACAGACCCATTTCCCAGTGCTCTTTATTTGTTCTATTTTTTTCTACAATTTGGCGTTATTAATGGCTCGCAAGTGTCAGGGGATGAGCCGCAACTGCAGTGTCAGCAGCCAGCAGCACAAAAGGTCAGCCCGCCAAGAAGGGGACGGACTTCCTGGGGGACGATAATCCCGCGGGGTCGCAGGCTTGCCCTGTTTGCCAGATAAGCCAAGTGCGAGTGAAGGGGGCATCTTCAAACATAAAATAAATTTACTTCTGAGAGAAATTCTGCACAGACAGAAATATTTCCCAATAAATAGGTTGACCCAGCGAAAACGACATGGTAAAATTAAACATGTTCATATTTACATAATGTTGTGTATAAATAAATAAGTGTATTACAAATGAACATAAAACAAGTTATTGTAGCTACAATAATATTTGAATGTAATTTTGTACATTTTTTGTTTATTTTAGATATTTTTACAAACGTTTTAATAAAATATAAACAAAAATACTAAATTCAAAGAATAATTATGGAAATTTACTATGGCAAAAGCCTCAGTTTTTAAAACGAGTTCAAAACAATTTATTGAATTCTGTTTTAAGCTTAATTATAAAGAAATTAGAAAATATACATTTATAATCTGTTTAATCTATATATTCTCTATCTGCCATAAATTATTAAAATAATATATTTAATTACTACACGTTTCAATAAGACAAGCAAAGACTAAACTATTTTTTTGGGAACAGCTAGCAATATCCCTTTTGTACACGAACACCGGTACATTCCACTCTTTTGTTATCAGTGTGTCAGTATAGCATACTTTTCGGGCGGCTAAGCTCGTCTTGCAGCCAGCCACACACTGCGTATGAGCGATATTGTCATAACAAAGCTTCTCCGCCTGTGCCCATCCCGCTCGCACCTAATCCTGGCCCGAAAACACATGCTTCTGGGAGTGGGATTTCGGGCTGGGTGGAACTGGGGACTTGGTTTAGAGACGAGCGGCTCCAATTACAGCTGCGGCTGTAAAGGGCCAGCGCAACAGAAGTTGCGATAAAGATAACGCCGAGCCAAAAGTGGGCCCCCTTTCGTGGCCATCCCTTTTGTACTGGTGCTTGTGTTTGTGTGTGGGTGGGTGTATATATATGTATATATTTTTTGGAATTTTTGTTGTTTTTATGCTTTGGCATTGAAGCTTGGTGTAAGTGTATTCGTACTTGCCACGTCTATGCTCGTTCGCCGATGACTTGCTCGTCCGAGTGCTTGTGTGGGTGAGTCGGTGAGTGGGTGAATGGGTGGCGAGCTTCTTCGTTGTCAAATGGATTTGCATAAGTCCACGCCACACCACACCACTCCACACGCACACACATGCCTTCGCCTGTGTGGCTGTGTAAGTGTGTAACTGTGTGCGTCGGCGTTCGGCATCATAATGACCTTTTTGAGGCATACCATTACAACGGAGCCCCATTAACACACGCACGCTGTGTGTGTGAGTGGACGTGGATGTGGGTGTGGGTGAGGAGGCTCCAATTTTAGCAGTGACCAAAACTCTGTGTCAGATTCAGTGGAGAAATAAAAATACACTTTTCAGCCTACTCTAGGGAGGGGGGTAGGGGGCTTTGTTTGTTTTTGGTTTCTTTTGGTCTTTTTTCGGTTTTTGTCGCTTACCTTCTCTAGCACCAACAACAAATCCGACGCCTTCATTTTGCTTTGTATCTGCCCTCAACAGTTATTACCAAAAAGGACAGCACTCTTTTGGGGCAGCAGGGGGAGATTGGTGGAGGTGGGTGTGCTGTGTTGCGGAGAAAGCGGCGATTGTTGCACTTGAATGAGCTGGCTTTGCGAAAGGGTCCTTCTAGTGCTAGTGCTTTTTCTCGCTCGCTCGCTCTTTTTATCCTTATCTTTATCTCTATCTGAGGCAGCGACGCAGACTGGGGATCCTGGCTGTTGTTACCGTTACAACTGCTGTTGCTTCTTTGTGCTTTACATTGATTTTTGTCAGCAGCGTCATTCTATATTCAACAGTTTACGCCAAAAGGATCCGCGCCCGTTGATTCTGATTCCGATTCTGTTTCTGGTTCTGATTCTGTTTCTGTCGCACGCTCGTATTCAATTTTCACTTTCGGTTTTTCGCCAGCACTGTCACTTTCTCTATGTCTATCTCTATCTCTATCCCAAGCGCTCCTGTTGTTGCGCGCCTTCGCCTTCACGTGGCCCCAAACACACACGCACACTCGCGCACACACACAGGACACTCGTGTGTGTATATACTCCTATATCCTTATCCTTTCACCGTTGCACGCACAGGAACACAGAGCACAGCACACAAACAAAAAGTCAAATGGCAACGTCTTCTCAGAAACTTGCAGCTAACATAAATGTGAATTATCCTGTCCTGGTCACCGATTCTTGGCCACGTTTCTTCTCGCAGGCGGTCGCGACGCGCTTCTCGCCTCGGTATTCGGTGAATGAATGCCAGCGATTTTTCCGTGTGTATCACTTTTTTGTGAAAAGCGAAGCGAGTAGTGTGGCCTTTCCTCTCCGTGGCTCCTTCTGCAGGAGCTTTCGTCCTACAGCATTACATGCGTGCGATGCGGCGAATGGCGAACGGCAAACGGCGAAGTTGGCAGGACGAATAAGAGTGCGGTGATCTGGCAACGCCAACGACAACGGCCGCGAACAGGAAGTTTCCTGTATCTATAACAGAGTTGTCCTTCCAAAGCTACAAGTTACCGTTACCCGACTTTCGTTTTCGGTTTCGATTTCACTCTTTCCTCTCACATACGCACTCACACAAGGACACCCTCGCTCTCAGGCTAGCTACCCCACACGCACGAAAGTAGGCAACGGAAAGTGCAAGCAGCCAGAGCGCAGACTCAGCCCCCTCTCCTCCCCGCGCTCCTTGGTCACCGTCATCGCATGTGTGTGTGTGTATGGGGGAGAGAAGCTCAAGGATATGCAAATACACATGCTCCCCAGAGGCGCCGCGCCGCTTTCATCGGAATTGTGTAACGGGACGGGCAGCATATGTGTGCGCACCTGTTAACTGCTGTTTGCCGTTTGCTGTTACACACCTGCCTGACACCCACCACAATCCGCCAATCCCCCACCACCCCCGCTTGTGGCCTTTAGCCATCGGTGCCGCCCGAATGCCATCGGAGTTAAAGCTGCCCAAAGCTCGCCCATCAAAAGGGATAATCGCGCGATTGTGCCACTAGATGGCGCCCTTATCTGAAGGGATTCGAGGATTTGCACTTGCGAGGCTCGCCACAGTAAACTGTCTTATGCAGGATGCTCGCCGCCTT
Organism: Drosophila prolongata; assembly: GCA_036346975.1. Taxonomy (NCBI): domain Eukaryota; kingdom Metazoa; phylum Arthropoda; class Insecta; order Diptera; family Drosophilidae; genus Drosophila; species Drosophila prolongata. The sequence continues at coordinate 2,317,842 of JAYMZC010000108.1, forward strand.
TAAAACGGATTTCCATACTTTTGGTTATAATAAACCATAGAGCTTTGAACTCTATACAGAAGGAAAATTAAAATATAAACTGCAAAGGTGAATATCGAGTTGTCAGAACATTTCAATTCAATATTAATATATTGACTTGTATTTTATCATCAAGAATTTGAATAAGAAATTTGCTAAAGAAAGTAGAGAAATATTTCGATTTGTTTCGAAATCCACTTACTTTAGCGTTGCTTTAAAAATTGCCTTCACAGAACACATCATTTGATTTAGTATAATAGAAAAAAGAGCAACAAATATTTATTAGGACTTCTAATTTTTTGAACAGTAACAAGTATTCATATTTATACATTTGTTTAATGGTCATTGAACAAAAGTTGTAATACAATTCGAAGATATAGACAACTTTTTGGTATCTTGGGATAGTTAGATTAAGTGGTATTCAAAATGTGTATAATTTTGTTAATCAAAAAACGAGAATGGCAGTTATTTTTAGCAAAAGCACAGCATTTATATAGCTGCTTTTATACTTTGAAGAAGAGTATTTGTCTAATAACTTACTTGTAAATTCTATATAACATATATACGTTGACAGTCATGCGATTTATTCAAACGGTCCCCACCAATTACTACAATTATATCTCAAAAGATGTATGTATACGCGCTTGATGCTGTTTGTAGAAAGGGGCGTGGCAGATGTTTTAAATAGACATCCGAAGATCTAAATTCTCTAGATCTTAAAGTTTCCGAAACTTAAGAAACTCATTTTTTCAGCAAAGGAATTTAATTTAAGTTTCCTGAATCTTGGACAATCAAATTTTTTTGGGGGCTTAAATATTTGAAAAATGTTTCGTAACATTCCCATCCGTATATCTTTGTATACGGGTAGGACTTTAATAGTGTGCAACGTTACAAATTGAGTTCCAAGAACAATACCCAAGGCATATGTAAAACAGTATGTTCTACCCCCAATGGCATTGCCAAGAATCCGTTGCCGACTCATGCTCATCTATGTAGTCGAATGTCTGAATATTTAAGTATATGAATATCTGTATCTCAGGCCGTTGCGCAGAGTGCAAGTATCTCAGTATCTTTGCGCTTTATAGCTATTGGTTTTTGGTCGTTTGTTGGCTGCCGCTTTCCTTTCCGTTTTGAAACAAAAATGAGTACAAAGGTTATTTTTAGAACTAAAATTTTCTTGATTTTTACTCGTTAACATTGCTTACGCTCCGTTCTGTAGTTGCTGTCCGTCCGATCCCACCCCCGCCCTCTCCCCGCTCCCCATGCTCTAAATTTCCTCCGCTGGCGTCACGATCGTATAATCTGTACGTCTGTATGTGCATCCGAATCGTTATGGTATGCCTGTATCTGTATCTGTTTCTGAATTCGAATCTGTTTCTTTTTTTGGGTCCGATCTTTACCGAGGACTGTAAGATCTTTCCTCCCCCAACGGCAACTTAAGTAACATTAGTTTCGATAGTTTCAGCCCTGCAACACACATATCATATATATGTAGAAACATGTGTGTACACTCGGAACAAAATAAAAAAATTCGGTAGACCATGGATTGATGTTTAGTAATCAGAGAAAATATAATTGGAAATTATAAAGAGTGAATTTCAACGATCATGCCACAATATCTTCGACAGTATTTTTTTTTTCCTTTTTATTCAAATTAACTGAATTTGTATATTATGCTTAACGGAAAAACTAGAAAAATTTATGTAAAAATAAGGTTTAAGTTGCGCTAAAAATTGAATATTTTTCTATATATAAACTTTGTGTTTGCTAAAAAATGTTATTTTAAACATGAAATATTTTTTTAATACATTGCATGTATTTAGACTATAAATTGCAAGTAACCCCTCGAGTTACCAATTGCTCAAGAAAATGAAAAATAACGACCATCAGACCCAAGTACTAACAGCTCGGCCAGGGTTACAAATAATAATTTCTTAGCTTAAACTAAAGTGCATTAAAGCGAGGGTAAATTGGCAGTATATTAAATACCGGAAAAAATTGGTTTATTCATAACCTGCTAGATGTACATAGGACGCGAATGGTTGATTTTGTTAAGTGTTTGCATGGACTGACAGATGTTCGGATGAGTGAGTGCATGTGGCCGATTTACATGGGATTGGATGCGATGCTTTTACACAGTACAACAGCAGCAGCAGCAAGAAGATCTCCTCTCAAGATCTGCCGGGAACGTTTAACGAACGTTTTTTGCCAATGACAGCAGCAACGAGAGTACCTAAGATTTATAGTTGCTATTTTTAAAGCGGCGTATCGAGGACCGTAGGCTAGGGCCAGAAGCAGTATGCTACCACGGGTCCGAACCGATGACGACGACAATAACACTTGGTTCGGGCGAAATGGGGGAACTTAACATGCGTTACATTGCGCTCCCCTCTTGTGGGGATCGTGTGGTGGGTTATTGAACTCTGTATAGAGGCTGATAAAAATAAGTAAGTAAAGATTGGTTCACATCCTACAATGGTCGATAGCACTCTCTTTGCGACTTTGGGCCCAAATTTCTCAAAATCCTGAGTCCGTTGGTAAATTCCACCTCTTTTTGAAGATTGGAGAAATAGACGGTTTTTTTATGATGTTTGTTGATTAATAACACACAAAGGAGTAAGAGAGAAGTAACTTGGGGCTTAACTTCCATTTGCACTTTGTTGTTAACAGTATATCTTTCAGATCGTTTGGTAGTGTACTGTGTTCCCAACCACTTTAAGATTGGTAAATAATAAATAATCATAAGTTACTTGTTGATTTGTTGATTTGTGTTAATTAAAATGAATATATTTAGGTTTGTAGAGAATATAGTGAATAAGACAACAAAACCTTATAGTCTCGAACTCGAAAGGTGCAACTGGTCATGAAAGATGATTTGGATCAAATACCGGCGTTTGATTTCATCTATAAACCCCAAGCAAAGGAATATAAAGACTTAAAACACACAACTCTGAAGTCCTCTATTTCAGCATTTAAATTACAAACTTTTTAGTTGCCTTTGATCGTCAGTAAGTGCAACTGTTGGCGTGATTTTTATAAGATCCCAAATGCAGCGGTACTACCCACGACTTGTCCAGCGCAAAGAACGATTTTATCCAGGGGGGCCATATATTTGTGTATGCATTGGGTGCTTCTAAGCACATGCAGATGTATGCATTGCTGTCGGTCCGGCGAATGTTTATAAGCAAAATCGAATTACGATGGGCTGTCGTTATTTGGGTTTGGGCTTTGCTCGCCACCTTTGACACCCCCCCGCTCGAGAGTTTGCCGATTTTCATTGATTAGTTTGCCTGACTCACGTGTCGAGCGATCCGATCAACGATCAGCTTTCGCACGGAAAATGCCCTGGCGGTAACCACAACGCCTCACTCTCGTTGGAATTGGAATCGGAATTGGAATTGGATTGGGATTGGGTGGTGGCATTGCTGGGGCCGTTCAAATTTTACTCACGGCCCCACCGGTATTTTTAATTTTTAGTACATATACCGCACACACACACACGCACACACGTACCAACGTATGCTCTGGCAACGGTCGTATTCTATTTGTAATCCAAAATAAGTGTACGTATCTGTAGCTGTATCTGCATCCGAACTGAACTATGTGGTTCGCTTTACGATCTCTCGTCGCCCACTCTCTTTGCCACTCAGCGAACGCTTTTCGTTTTATGTCTTCTTAATGCTCCGTATCGGGGGTCTGGGTCTGGTCTGGTCTGGACTGGTACAGCCTGCAGCCAATATCTAACAGCCAAACCCGATCCGGAGCACCCGAGTCCGAATCGGAGACAGATCCCACTTTTTACTAGTGAATCCCAGGCGTAAGCTCGAAGTCGGGTGGCTCATGCGTAGTTTCGATAATCTCTGGACTCTGAAAACAGTGTTAGGCGGGAGCGGGGTTATCTCCGACCCAATGACTTATCACTGTAGCTTGGTAGTTGGTAGAGTCGACTCGACTCGACTCGACTACCATCTCAAGGCCGGATTCAAGCAACCATTTTTTTTTTTGATTAAACTTTCAAACAAAAGACAAAGTTCTCTTATAAGGGTTATATTCTGTGACCCAAATACATTTTTGTGAAAACAGTGCTGAAAATGTTTAAAAAGCTTTCGATTTTCATAGCAAGAACTTCTATCGGCGGAAAATTACTCTTCAAGTAGGTAAGCACTTTGAAAAGTTGTCATGTTTTTTTTTTTGCAGTGCTTTTTTTAATAATTACGTTTTTACAATAATTAATATTTACCATTTTTGTTCGGCAGCCAAATAGTCGATGCGAATAAAAATATGTAAAGAATGAAAAAAAGTTTAAGTAATTAAATAAGTAAAGAATGAAACAAATTTTAAGGTAATTCGAACTTAAAAATAATAAACATGAAATCGCTGGTTTGAAAATTTTACTTTTTTTAAATTAAGCCGATAATAAGCCAAATACAAATCCTTTCATATTTATAATATTTTTAAATCAATTGTGTATACAATATTTGAAGCCTTAAAAATTATTTTTTTCTTTTAGCAGCCGATAACAACCGCTGTGTTTAGTTAAGTAGTTTTGTAAAAATCTTAAATATAGCCAATTGTGTAGATATTCTTTTTTTTGTTTATTTTTTATTATCGGTAATATTAAAATACACTAGTATTTTTAAGAATAAATCTTAAATCTTGATCAGCATAGCCGAATTTCCTCGTGGAAATCTGAAATCTACGCCTTTGAATGTTTTATGCACATCCATATTCTGTACGGTTTTACGTTATGTTTTCCAATACAAACTCCAAAAATAAGATGAAATACTAATTTATAACAGATGTTAACCAAGATGTTGCTGGAGTACAGCGGTATTTGGTATCCTGGTGCGATCTGCCCAGTGCTCGAGATGCAGTTTCGCTGCAGAGATCATCAACCCAAAAGCCGAAACAGAAGCCAACGCATCCACCAACTGCACAGCATACTTGTATCTATATTTAGGCTACGACTTTTCCCATTTGGCCCTTCATAGATCTAGATCCATGCCATTCCATCCCGAAGCAAACCGAACCGAACACATGCACAGCGCAGTCGGGAGAAGATTGGTTCGTAGAGTAGGAATTGAATTTGAATCGGAGTAACTGCTTCCCTCTTCGGGCTGTGGATCTTGGAATCTTGCTTGCTCCGAACCGATCTGATCCGATCCGCTGCCTCCCCAGCCTCCCCAGCATCCCCCACTTCCTCCTCCGCCACTGACGCCGTAGTAGCGATCTCTGTCCGATTCTATAAGTAGACGTACGTACATACATATGTACATGTTCGTGTATATTTATATACCCGCACACACATGCACATATAGCGGCACACATGTGCACCACAGAAGGCATCGCCTCCGCCGCAATCTACCAGGTTAGAGCAGAGCCGTCCCGTTCCGTTCCGTTCCGTTATGTGCCGTTATGTTCCGTGCCCGAGGAGCGATCGTCTGCCTAACGATCGTAGCGGTATATATATACGTGTACGCCTATGCGAGTGTAAGTGCGAGTGCTCGTGTGCCATGTGTGTGTGCGACTGCCGTTAGTATCGGCAACGGGATCGCAAACAAAAAGTTCAGTTTCAGTTTCGTTGTTGTTTGGTTTGGTTAGTTTTAGTTGGTTAGTTGGAATCTCAGGAGCAGGCGGACTACGGAGAAGCGGTAAACGGTTGTCCGGCAAAAACGAGACCGAGACGCGCGCCTCTTTTTTCTCTCAGTGCAAATGCAGGTCAGCGAAAGCTTCTCGTGCGTAAGTTAAAGAGAGGGAAAAAGAGTCCGTGAGAGCCTGTGCGTGTGTGTGAGTTAGAGAGTGCGAGACAAGGAGGATCAACAGGAACAGCAACAACAACAGGGACCTGTCATGAAAAAGCTTTGGTGGAAATAATAATAAAGTTAAAAAGAATTATAATAACTAATAAATAAATGTGCAGACGGATATTTCTGAGTGTGTACGCAAGGCACATGTGCATCTGATTTCGTGATTTGTTTTTTTTTCTGGTGTTTCGTATTCTTTTTATTTTTATTTTGCGTGTTTTTGTCGACGTTGCCGTAGCCGATGAGCCGCCGTCTAAGGCTAAAAGGTTAACTTCTAAATATTAATAGTCGTTGTCGGTTTGTTGTCAACAACAAAATGCGAGTAACGCCAAAAACAACAAAGACATACAAAAATCGCGTTCGTTCGTTTATTCCGATTTTTATTTTGTTGTTCCTTGCGACGTTTCGGTTTCTGTGTTGTTCTTGTTGTGATTCGCTATTCTTTATATATGTACATATATACATGCATATGTATTATTTTGTAGAGAAACTCTTACACATGCACACATCTCACACGAGCTTTAACTTTAACCGTTAATCGCCGAACGTTACAAGGGTAACGCTGCGTTCCAACTAGGACCATTTGAAATGCAAACGACGCACGGCCGCAACATCTACAACAAAAACAACAAACAGAGAAGCAACAAGAGCAGGAGAATCCGCCATTGAAGCACTCAACGAAATCCGCCGCAGAAAAAGAATTGAAGACAAGAAAAGAGAAGAGAAGAAAGACAAGATCCAGAGTTTCGCCTTCTCAGCAAAATTGGGGCATCAAGGAGAAGCTGCTGACAAATCAGAATTATCAAATGGTAAGCAAAACAACTGAAGATCAGCTTCCAGAGAGAGAGATCGACGAGACTCGGAAGTCTTTGCAGATGGGATCGGAATGCCATAGCCTTTGCATGGATTATTATCAGCAGTGACAATTTGCGAAAATCTGTGAAACCATTTTCGCTGTGTTTAGTCATAGTCTGCTGGGGGAATATATCGAGGAATGAGTTCTTACCGACAGCATGATACACAAACAGTTCTAGTCCAAATAATGACGCATCCAGTTCTTGAATAAGTCGGGCGGCATCTTTAAACCAACGTTAGATCATCAGAATCATGAGTACGGTTTTCCATACTATTAATAAAACGTTAAATAAACAATAATTTTTGATGTTTTCATTTACATACATACATATTTATAATAATATGAACATACATATACAACCTATGTACATATGTACATTAACATTATCTATATATATACATATGTATGTATGTATGTATGTACATATCTGACAGAATTCTGTGCATCTAAAAAGTCGTAAAATGACCTTTACTGCTAATTTGAAATTTTTTTAATTAATTTTAAATCCGCCTTTAAAATAATGTATAAAATATCTTCATTTTGTTCAATAATTTTTTTTAATTCAGGAAATAGTTTGATAGAGGCGAAAATTGTAAAAACCAACATATAAGGCATAAAGTAGCTCATAATTCTTGGGAAACAAACAAACGTAGCAAATTTTACAGTATGGTTCCTCAGAGAACTACATATGTATATGATACAGCCGTGCCGTTCGATAAGCAAGATTTTTTAACATGATCAGTATACACATACAATTTCGATTTGGAATGTTGTATGTTCATAGCTTTAAACCGCGCTTATTAACTGGATTGAACCATACCTACAGTATGTCAACTAACAAAAAATGTTTTGGCTTAGGAAAAGGATTTTTATATCATTCGAGAAGGTTGAAAGGACCCAAAAGTCGATTGGCACACTCAGAATTATATTTCGCTACACTAAATGGTTGATTTTGAATCAAATCGATTTTTCCTATGAGCAAGTCGTTTGTAGAAACTATCATGCACCCTTCCATAAGGCTGTTGGATGAATATCCTTACCAAAGTCCTTCTTATCCTTAACTTTGATCTATGTTGAGGAGATCTGGGGGTTGACATTATCCTTTTATACGATCCTTACGCATTCCTGGCCACTCAAAGTCATCGATTGGCCAATGTGCCCTGCATTTTGCAACGGTGTGTCTCCTTCAAAATGTCGCAAAGGGCTCCAAAAAGTAAAAACGGCTTCTGGGCATCCTTCCACCAATATTAACGATTTGACTCGATCCTGCTTATTAAATATTAATTTTTGGTTGATTTTCAAACAACTTTTTATACCCGTTACTCGTAGAGTAAAAGGGTATATTGTATTCGTGCAAAAGTATGTAACAGGTAGAAGGAAGCGTTTCCGACCCTATAAAGTATATATATTCTTGTTCAGGATCACTAGCCGAGTCGATCTAGCCATGTCCGTCTGTCCGTCTGTCTGCCGTCTGTCTGTCCGTCCGTATGAACGCTGAGATCTCGGAAACTATAAAAGCTAGAAGATTGGCATTTTGCATGTAGATTTTAGGAGTTCCTACGCAGCGCAAGTTTATTTCAAAATGGTGCCACGCCCCCTCTGACGCCCACAAGCCACAAGCTGTGGCCACAGTTTTGATGCTATTATGAAAATTTTAATTGATATGTATTTGTTTCGTCAATACCTATCGATTGGCCTAATAAAAGTTTGCCACGCCCACTCTAACGCCCAAAAACCCATTAAACGCTTAAGCCTGGCTAGCGCCTACATTTCCGCCTTTCATGGCGCCATCTAACGGATGACTTTGGAACAGCTGGCCAAGGTGCTCAACAGAGTCAACGTTAATTCTCGATAAGGATTTCTATTAAAGGAAACGGAGTAACGGGTATCTAATAGTCGAGGCACTCGACTATAGCGTTCTCTCTTGTTTTTTTTAATTAGAGGCACTAAAATGATTTTTGCATACCTTTTAGAGTATAGAGGCCAATGGAACAAACCAAAAAAAAGTGGCCAACTCGATAGAGTTTTAACAAAATAGTTAATTAAAACCCAAGTGTGCCAATAATTTTGTTCAGGGAAATTTGGTCCTTTTTTTTTGTTTTTTATTTTTAATAAATTATTTATAAAAGATAAATTAATGAAGTCACTTGTATTTGACAGTATATTGATGTTTCATTTAAATATCAGCATATTATATATAGAAAAAGAGCCCTAAAGTTATACATGCTTGCTGTGCCAATAATTAAGTTCGTCACTGTATAACGTTATTATTAGCTAACACAAGAAATTTAGTGCCAAATTTGTAAAATGTATACCCGTTTCTTGTAGAGCAAAAGGGTATATTGTATTCGTTGGAAAGTATGTAACAGGTAGAAGGAAGCGTTTCCGATTCTATAAAGTAAACATACATATATATTCTTGATCAGGATCAATAGCCAAATCGATTAAGCTGTGTCCATCTGTCTGTCTCTCCGTATTATGAACGTCGAGATCTCAGAAACAAGAGCTAAAGATTTGAGATAAATAAAAAAGATTCTAGATTTTCTTGCGCAGCGCAGGTTTATTACAAAATGCTACTATGCCCATTCTAAACCGAATTGCTCCTTGTTTTTTGTATATATTTGAACCGATACCTTGAGTTTGATCACTCTAAGTGTATAACGGTATATTGCATGTTTTCTTGATCAGGATCAATAGACGAGCCGATCTACCCTTCTTTCCGTATGAACAGATCTCTGAGTTCAGAGAGCTGGGATTAATGCTGAGAAATGTTTTTTGGCGGTATGCACTACATTTATCTATTAACACACACACAATTTTCCAAAAACAACAGCTATTTTTCAAGTTTCTTTAAAAATTAATTTAAGATTGTCAATGACGTCAAAACGCGACAAATCTTGTTATCACCTTGCAGAGGGTATTCTACTTAAAGTCTAAATTTTAAAGAAGAGTGAATAAGACATTTCCGACCCTATAAAATATATATATATATTTTTGATCAGAAACAGCATCAACAGGATAGACAATCTAGACATGTCCGTTTGTCCGTTTATACTCAAACTAGCCTCTCAGTTTTAAATATTCTCAAAAGTCTTCTTTCTATTGCAGTATAAAAGTAAACCGTTAATCTGAAATCTTTTAAAAATACTATATTTCCGTATATGATAAAATCGAAGTTGTAATTATTTTAATTTATTTTGTCGATAGTTCCAACGGGAGCTATATTTAAGTGTTGACCGATCCGACTTATCGACCCTAATATAGTAATTTTAAAAGATTTCAGATTAACGACGACTTAAAAAAGAATCGTCAATTTTCAATCAAATTTTTTTATCATTTCAATTCTTCCGATTTCTTTAAAATGTAATACGTAATTTTGAAATTATAAGAGCGTAGCTGTATATATTTTGAAGCGAATTTTTTTTCGGCCTGTTTCGACTTAAGAAAAATAAAAATTAAGAAAATTAATTAACAGACGGGTGGACACACAGACTTGGCTAGATCGACTCTTCTGGTGAAGCTGATCAAGAATATACATATATAGTTAAAGAGTCGGAAATGTCTCCTTCACTGCTTTGCAATCTTTTGACTCTAATAATAATATCCTCTGCAAGGAATTAATACGAAATACAGTCATAGGATAATGATCTAATTACTTATTTCTAAAATATTACTTATTATTATAAAATTTGTATATATTAATTATTTAATAACACCACCCAAAATACCACTGATCCCCACAGGAGACGAAAAACCCCCCGCCAGTGACGAGCAGCTACCACCACCAGCGGGCGCCGCGCACGCCGGAGTCGTACTTCAACGTGCCGGAGTCGGTGGCACTGCTGAACATCGTCAAGTCAGAGCGCATCCAGAGCGCGTTCCAGTCGAACCGCAAGAACCATGCCAGCGTATGGGAGATGGTCGCCGAGGTGCTCAACCGATTCAGTGCCCGGAAGCGGACGGCCAAACAGTGTTGCAACCGGTACGAGAACCTCAAGAAGATCTACACGCAGCTAAAGAAGAACCCGGAGCGCCATGTGCGCCGCAACTGGCCGTACATGTTCCTCTTCAAGGAGATCGAGGAGCAGCGCGGCGAGTGCTGGGGCTCCAACGGCAAGCGCCTGGCGCTTATCTCCAAGAACCACAACGAGCTCTCCTACTACCAGCGCCGGCGGCAGGCGGCCGAACTGGGAGTGCTACTCAACAAGGACAATCTCACCCCGCACCAGCACAGCCTCCTGCAGAGCCTGAGTCAGAGCCAGAGCCATTCGCACGCCCACTCCACGGACTCCTCGCAGAGCGGGTGCAAGCTGGAGCGCTTCCTGCCCAACCACTTCGTGGAGGCTCAGCTGAACGAAGTGCCGTGCCCGGTCGGTGGGGCCGGTCCAGGGTCCGGTGGCGTTTCCGGCCTGTCCGGCGGCGCTTACGACGAGAGTCCCCTCCAGATGCAGGTGGCGGCCGCAGCCGCCGCTGCCGCAGTGGCCGCCCAGAAGCGGCACGAGCTGCAAATGGCCTGTGTCGGCGACGTTCAGATAGCGCACGAGGACGACGACGAGGATGAGCATGAGCGTCCCGCATTTAAAAACCGCCTCCACGGCCTGGGCCATGGCTTGGGCCACGGTCCGATGGATGACCCCGGCGAGGCACCCGACTTTGAAAAGGACTGCAATGGAGCCCTCAACATGCACCACCAGAATAACAACCACCATGACAATAACATATCCATGAAGTGAGTACATGACCAGGCCAAAGATTTATTCATTGCAAGAAAATATCTGAGAAACTAACTAGTGTTTCTATCTATGAAACTATATTTATATAGTTCCCACTTATATAACACCTTTTGGGAAAGTTGATGCTGATCAATAATATATATACTTTATAGGGTCGGAAATGACTGACATTATATTATCATCTGCAAGGATATAAAAATAAGAGTTATTTGTACATTTGTGCGTCAGGGGGTCCGAATTTGTATCACAATTTTAAGGTCCCACTCTTTCCCGCTTATACTGTGCGTATCGATACATTAAAGCACTACATTTATTAGAAAATATGCATTTTAAGATCATTGCTGTGGCTTAAGATTTCATTGACTTAAAATAATATTTGTTTCTTCGTATTTTTATACCCTTGCAGAGGGTATTATAATTTTGGTCAAAAGTGTGCAACGCAGTGAAGGAGACATCTCCGACCCTATAAAGTATATATATTCTTGATCAGGATCACCTCCTGAGTTGATATAGCCATGTCCGTCTGTCCGTCTGTCCGTCTGTCCGTCTGTCTGTCCGTCTGTCTGTCCGTCTGTCTGTTTCTACGCGAACTAGTCTCTCAGTTTTAAAGATATCGAATTGAAACTTTGCACACACCCTTCTTTCCTTTGCACGCAGTATATATGTCGGAACGGCCGAGATCGGCCGACTATATCCTATAGCTGCCATATAACTGATTGATCGGAAATGCCATAACTTTGGTGTTTGTTAAGTTAGGAAGCTGGGATTTACTATGGGTTTTATATTTGGCCAATCAATCCAACCTACCAAATTTCATAAGGATCGGCCGACTATATCCTATAGCTGCCATATAACTGATTGATCGGAAATGCCATAACTTTGGTGTTTGTAAAGTTAGAAAGCTGGGATTTCCTATGGGTTTTATTTTTGGCCAATTAATCCGACCTACCAATTAATCCGACCTACCGACCTAAGAATGCATCATATGAATAATTTTGGAGAATATAATTTACAGAGTATTCTGCAAGGGTATATCAACTTCGGCTCCGCCCGAAGTTAGCTTTCCTTTCTTGTTTTGACTATAATTTTAAAGAGAAAGAATGTAAGAAATAGGAGAGTGATCATTTTGTACAAAGTTTTTACTGGCATACTTATCGTATAAGTAACTAAAACTTAAAATAGATTTGGTTGATTTTAAAATAAGTTTATTGCATACCAAAATCTTCCATATTAATCGGTAAGAGTATGTTTTTCTTACAAACCTTATTTAAACTCATAGACAATATAATAGGTGTGCAGTTATTTTTTTTAATATCGTTTTAAGTATAAGATTTAATAAGGAAGCTATATTTTTTAATATCATTACACTGTTTCGGTGCGAATTGGGTGAAATCACGGATTTAATTAGCTTTCTAGGGATTCTAGGTGATTTGATTTATTGCTTTGACTACAAATTCGGTTGGTCAATAAAATAGGCGTATGAAGCAAAACATTCACCTGTAGCTTATAAATACAATTATTTGGTAAGGTATTATAAAAATATACCTAATGGGGACATATACATTGAAATTGTATTAGATGGGCCGTGGGCGTCACTGCAGTGCGGAGGAGATAAGGCTCATTCGACGACTCCGAGATGAAGGAAAAACGTATAATTCTATTGCCATGTTAATGAAACGTTCTCAAAACTTGCAATAGCAAACTTACCAGGGAAATTTACAGATAAGGAACAAATTTGCATTCGATGTTAGAACCTGGTGAGGACCGAAGGCTGAGAAAAAATGGAGTAATATCCTCTGGAGTGACGAAACCAAAATACATTTATTTGGAAATGATGCCAAAAGGAATGTTTGTCGTCCAAAAAGCAAAGAATTTCATCCCAACATATAATCAAACATAACATATAAAACTGTGAAACATGGAGGAAGTAGTGTAATGTTATGGGGCTGCATTTTATGATTTTATGATATGGTGTTGGTCCGATTGGCGGAATAATGGACAGATTCGTATACAAAGATCTATTGCTACCATATGCCGAAGATAATATGCCACTTTTATGAAAGTTCCAGCAGGATAATGAGTAGTAAAGGATTGATTTCGACAGCAAAATGTGGATGTTTTTGAGTGGCCAAGTCAATCCCCGGACCTGAATCCCATCAAGAATCTCTGGGGTGAACTCAAAAGAGAGGCCGGAAATACTTTTTGTCAAAATAAAAATTAACCTTGGGATATTGTTCAAGAGTATGGAACAACATTCCCATTGGAATAGAGAAAGTCTTGCAAAATAATGGCGAATATACTGGTCATTAACTGCCAGATACTTAGTTTAACATAAAAGATTGAAGACATATATAATATTGAAATGTTGATTTAATTTAAACATTTATCTTCATACTCCTATTATTGTGTCCAGCCAAAATTGGCGAATTTAAGGAAATATTTAATTTAGTTGTATATTAAAGGGTTTGTGAAACTGTTTTTACTTTTTGTTTACAGACAATTCATATAAGTTTAAACAAATTTTTGATTTGTTGAGGTTAGAGAAGAAATTAATTAGAAATAAGAAGTTAAAGAAAAAAAAACACCTATTATTTTATCCATAAGTGTACATACATTGCATAACTATGCGCATTGGTCAATTTGATCAAGCTAATTTTTTGTGTGTATATATGTACATATTTTAAGTAGTTTTTGACAAAATAATTGCTCAGTAGGATCTAGAATCTAAAACAAGCACTATGCTCTTATGCACACAGGTCGGAACCACTTTCGGAAGGCGAGTTCAACCCGGACGACATCCAGCTTATGCAGACGAACTACAATGGGTGAGTGCTCGCGATGGAAGAAGGAGTTTCCGGTTCCCCTCTTAAAACCGTTGTCTTTCAGGGCACAGAACTACTATTCACCGGGCCTGGATCCAAATATTTTGCACCCCGACGTGATCGTCGACACGGACAATCTGTCCGACTGTTCCTCGTCCACCACGCTGAAGAAGAAGCGCAAGATGTCCACGTCCACCGATGGCGACAGCACCAACTACGAGCTGATTGAATATCTGAAGCGCCGCGAGAAGCGTGACGAGGAGTTCCTCAAGCGGATGGATGCGCGCGAGGACCGGCTGATGAACCTGCTAGAGCGCACGGTGGTGGCCATTGAGACGTTAGCCGTAAAACGAGCACTTTCGTTTTCGACGACGACCAAAGAAAAGACGCCCACGGCAGCAGATCGCTTTTCTCCGCCACCAGAAGCGCAATTTTTAGCGCCACCAGCATCGCAGACAAATCCCGCTGAGCAGCCCAGTGCGGAGCGGAAAGGCAATCCGCCAGCTAGCAGCAGCAGCTCCATTACCGTCGGGGATCAGGGTCACGTCATCGAAGTGCCTGACGATGGCGATAGCGGTGGCGGTCCTCAGGCTAAGGACACGGCTGCCAATGCCCCAAAAGCTGGAGATGAAGAGCGAGCCGATACCAAGCAGACATAGAATACAACACTCACACACCCACTATTTTAACGCTCGCTAGACCTACTTAAACCTTCCACCCATAATCCCTCCCTACCACCAATCCTGCCCGGATGGCGGAGGAGGACACAGTGCCAAAGACGAGCCACGTCTCGAATTTTTATTGAGATTGCATGTTTACTTAGAGAGCCGACGAACGTGCTCAGCGGACGAAAGAAACTTAATGGAATGTTGAGCACCGCAATTTTTGTTGCAGCGATAATTTTAATTTTTTTTAATTAGCTTTAGTTAGGCGGAATCCCACCTCCGGATGCCAAATGAATCTCAACACAGCAGGATTCTCACCGCTACAATAATCTAGTTGGAGCTGCAACGGGGCTCAAATGCATTTGTGCAGCAACTTAAGCACAATCATTTCTTTTTTTTGTAATCTAGATAAATACATGTACGATTTAAAAAAAAAAACGAACGTGGTTTATTTTACAGAGGGTTAAGCTTACAACTAAATCAGGCATGCTTTGGCTTTCACAATGCCACTTTTTGGCAAAACTTTCGCCATACTTCTGCGAGGGAGTAGATCAGAGTCAACAATAATTATGTGCAGTGGCTTTGGCACTGGTGTAAAAAGTAGGTATGTATGTAAATGGAGGAGTGGAAATCCAGAGAACGCCCTTTAACTACCGTATAAATTAACCTAAGAATCAGCCTAAGGGGATTATTGTTTTGCTTTTTTATTCCGGTACTGTTTAATGTCCTTGCTGGGCAGGTTCTTCTTGGTCTTGGCGATCTTGTTGCTGATAAGCAGCTTCAGACGGTTCCTTACTTGGTCGTAGTCGGCCTGGTCAACCTCCGCCTTCGCGGACTTGAAGAACTTGGCGCCCTCTGCAAAACCAGATGAATTAGTTAAGTTAGATAGCACTGACGTTCTTACCTTTCAGTCGAGGATCGTTTTTCGATATGAAGAAGGACTCCAATTTGATCTTGTTCTTCTTCTGCTTAGACTTCTTGACTGACTGGTCCTGATTTTCCTTGCTGACCTCTAGGTCTTGCTCGTCTTTCGGCGGTTTTGCTTCGTCCTCGCTGTCAGACGAGTCGTAGGAGAAGGGATTAAGCGTGTCCAAGCCGAGTTTGTTGACGGAAGCCTTGCCCACCAGGATCTTTTCGTGACCCAGCTTTTCCAACTGGTCTTGGCGCTTGGCCACCTCCTCATCGGGGGCGCTGCCAAACATATCAAGCAGACTGAAGCCTTCGCCCCGAGTGTTCAGTGAATCCTTAAGGGTGTCGGTGACCATGTAGAAGGCCGTTTTTGAGACGGGGGCCTGGACGGTGGCGCTGTTGCCGGTCTTCGCGTCTTTGGTCTTGGGAGCCTCCTCCTCCTTGGAGTGCTTCTGGCGCACTAGCTTCTGATGGTCCTCCTTGGCCGGATCGAAGCGCAACATTTTTTTGCTTTTGGCCGGTTTACCGTCATTGCTATTGGCCCCGCTAATCTTATGTCCCACAACCTGCTCCAGAATGTCCATCTGCCACTTACGCTCACTGTCCTCCGGCTTTGGCTCATCTGCACTGCGGTCGCCAGAGCCCTGCAACTCCGCCTCATCCTCCTCTTCGTCCACAAAGTTGGCTGTGATACGAAAGCGGGGATCTATGCTCTGTTTGCTCTGCATCTCCACCAGACGCTCCCCCTTCTTTCCCTTGTGCTGCGGCAGGACGACCTCCTCGTCCTCCTCATCCTCGTCGCCCTCGAAGAGATCCCGTTTTTGTGGTTTGGACTTTTGGACAGGCTTTACCTCCTCCTCGTCGTCACTGAACTTGATCCTCTTCGCCTGAGCCCCTTCGCCGGATATCGCAGACAGCGCCTGCTGGATAACAGACTTCTTCTGCTGGTGCCCCTGTCGCATCTTGTTTAGCGACTCCTTGCGCTTCTGCTCCGCCTGGCTGACCTTGGCGTCTGGTTGCTGCTTGGCTGGCTTGCGGTGCTGCTCGATGACGTGCAGCGGTTTCACGTCGTGCTCCTGCTGTATGACGATCTGTATTGAAAGGAAAGGAACCCGGTTTAGATGCCAAAAAATTGCAAGTCCTTAAGTAAGTACTTACCTTGCCATTGTGCATGGAGTGGGCGGCGCGCTTCTTGGTGATTAGCAGCTCCGGAGCAATCTCGTCGTCGCCTATCTCCTCATCTTCGCCGAAGACCCTGCGCTTGTTCTGGTTGCTCTTTGCCAGCAGCTGGGAGACTGGCGCCGACACCTCGGACTCGACTGGCTCGCCCTGTTCCCGCCGCTGGTTCTCCTCGCGCTCGCGCTTCAGTCGGTCAAGAAACGACTCCTTGGCCAAGGACACCCGCAGCTTTTCACCGTGCAGCTGCTGCCAGTTAAGCTCGTTGACGCCTGGAAAGTGATCGCCAAGTTATCGCAACGCACTGCTCCATTCCGGCCGACTTACAGTACTGGGCATCCTCCGTCTGCAGGGTGACAAAGGCGAGCACCTTGGTCGCCCCATCCTGCTCCTTCCGCTTCAGATCCACATGCTCCACATGGCCATAGTCCTGAAACAGGCTGCGCAGGTCCGCCTCCGAGGTCCTGGTCGGCAGATCGGCCAGGAAGAACCGAGTACTTCCCATCGTTGAGTTCAGTTTTCAGTATTGACAAAAAAACAAAACGGTTTCACTGCACGTGTAGAATCCCGGCAACAATAACAATGAAAGTGTGACCACGGAAACATACACACTTCTGCCTTAAAATAACCTTCATATATATGGGCTTAAAATTAAAGTCGGTGGTTCGATTGTGCAGCGGTGGAAAATGGAACATGAGCTATTTTTATTCTTAAATTTTCTCGCTATTAAGACATGTAATCCAAAAATTTAGGGTTTAAGGAAAGTTTCTAACTATTTTTAATCGCAGTTTTTTGGATTAAAATTTTATTAAAAGCATTGCTGTGGAGTGCGGGGAGCACATTTCAAATCCAAATTTGAAATACTTGCAGGCCGAATAAATCTTCCTCCTCTACGGACAGGATGTAACTTAATACCTAATAAAAATAAAAAATAGAAATACTTGCAGACTTCGAATATTCTCAAACCCTATAAGTAAAGTTAGTTTTTTTTCATTTTCATTTAAGTTTTTAGGATTACCTGCCCAAATAGCGAGAAAATTTAAAAATAAAGACAGCCTATGCTAATTCCATGCATATAAAATATATTCAGTATAAAATTTAACTTAGTTCGGAAACGTAAAATAAAGTTTTTGTAAACGAATTTAATAAAAAATAAGCAATTAACACAGACAATTTACACAATACCATAAACTGTTATCCGCTTTAAAAAATGCCAGCACTGATCAACTACTGGCAGTGTTGCAAAACGCGTTGCAGCACGACCGCTCCGAGCCTGCAGTGCAGCTGGTCACACCGGCAGCAGACGTCAAATTCTATTATTTTGTTTTGTTTTGCGAAAAGTTTGCAGGCAAAAGTTGCCAGCAAGCGTGGAGATAAAACCACAAGCGACGGCACCATGGCGAGCGGGACAAGCAGCAGCGGAGCGGCAGCGACGGCGGACACGGCGCCCCCGTCGGCCGAGAAGTGGGGCTTCCCCCTGATGGAACTCTATCGCCTTGCATTCGCGTTCTACAAAAGTGATTGACCCCTCAACCGATCCGTTTCCCCATTTCTAACTTTTAACCGTGCTCTTTGCAGGGAACTCGGGCAAGGCCATCCACCTGTCCTACGAGGACAACCTGAAACTGATCGCCTTCAAGCAGCAGGCGGCCCTGGGTCCCTTTAACACGACTCGGGCACCGGCGCTGGGCGTCCTGGACGTGATCGGGCGCGACCGCCAGCAGCACTGGCAGCTACTGGGCGAGATCACTCGAGAGCAGGCCATGGAGGGCTTCGTCGATCTGCTGGACACCATGTGCAGCGCCTTCAGACCGTACATTGAGGCAGTGCGCCAGGATCGCGACGAGACCCTGCGCAAGGAGCTGCGCCTAATGGAGGTGGAGAAGGAGGCACGCGAACGGCAGGAAAACGCCCAGCAGGAGCTGCTCGAGGAGGGCTACAAGGAGGAGCTGCAGCGCCGCCAGCTGCAGGACGCGCTAAACAAGCAGACGTATCAGCAGTTCAAGGTAGAGCCCATCGATTTTTTCCACGAGATGCCGGGCCTCTGCACCTGTTGTTGCGCTCAATAATGCATGCTAATTGCTGGGGCCCGGCCTTGGCAGGGTCTCTGCCATTGAAAGGGGTCGTGACCCAGTTCCCAGGCAATTTAATTTACCCCCATAACACTCCATCCACAGCTGTATGCCGAGAAACAGTTTCCCGGCAATCCCGAGCAGCAGGCCGTGCTTATCCACCAGCTGCAGCGGGAGCACTACCACCAGTACATGCAGCAGCTCCATCTACAGAACCAGAATCAGCAACATAACCAGAACCCAGAGGAAAAGGGCCACCAGGACAAGGAACTGGAGGACAACGCCCCTGGCAACAACAACAACAGCCCTACCGACTTGCCCCACGCCATGGAGGCTCTGAAGCTGGGTGAAATGGAGACGCAACAGCAGCAGCAGATGGCGGAGCAGCAGCTCGGCCATGTGGAGCAGGCGGAGGGCGTCGGGCAGGATCAGCTTGGCGAGGAGGAGTACGACGACTACGTCATGATATGCCCGGCCAAGATCTGGACTCGTCCCGACATCGAACAGTTCAAGACTGAGGTGTCTGCCGGCGATGGCGACGGCGTCATTACCATCGGGCACGGCGACACGGTAACGGTGGGTTCCAATCAGATTTTTGAAAAGGCATATCTTGATTCTTACTATTCGCAGGTGCGGGTGCCCACCAACATGAACGGCAAATGCATCTTCTGGGAGTTCGCCACAGACAGTTACGACATAGGTTTCGGCATCTACTTTGAGTGGGCCAAGCCCGTGACCAACGAGGTGACCGTGCACGTGAGCGACTCCGACGAGGACGAGGACTGCGTAGACGAGGACTACCTATCCACCACCGAGGACCTGGAGTCGGGTTCGCTGTCGCAGGAGCGTGGGGCGGTTAGCAACCCGACTGCTGCCCCCAAGGCACCCATCTCCATTATTGTGCCCATCTACCGGCGTGAGTGCTACAATGAGGTCTACGTGGGCTCTCACTCCTATCCGGGCGAGGGGCGTCTACTTGCTGAAGTTCGACAACAGCTACAGCATCTGGCGCTCCAAGACACTTTACTATCGCGTCTATTACGAACGTTAAGAGGCCAAAATGTATTTAATATTCACTAACTTAAAAGAATCCTATTCTATACGAGCGGCTCATGTGCAAGTCCGGAATTCCCTGTAGGTGCGTATGCGTGTGCGCGTGGGTTCTGGTGTTACGTGTACGTTAATGCATCTCCGGAAAATAACCAATGGGAATGCCATCTCTTTGCAAATCTGCGGGTGGCCTTCTCTAATAAAACCAATATTATTTATTATTTAGTTGTAAACCGACAAAGACAAGTCCAAAATTCAATTTGAAAAAATAAACCAATAACAAGAAAACTAAACATATTCAATATTTATTATACTTATCAAATACAATTATATTTTTCTCTGCTATTTTATCAACTTTTGTTTATAAAATTGTTCAGTTAATCATCAAAAGATATTCCCAAATTTAGAACGACTTTATTCATCAACAATTTTTAAATTGTGGGTTTCTGTATTAGTTTTGTTTTGTTTTGTCAATATTATAATTAACTAACGATGTTGATAAGCACCTTATTTTTAAATGTTAAAGGGCTACCACAATTTTCAGTATCAAATATATGTACATATATATGGATATATATCCATTATAATTCAAATCCAATCGAGTTTCAACCGAAGAGATTTGTGTATTACCCCTAAATTGATCTTGTTTTATACACTTGTTTTTTATTTCTTTCAGATAAACTGTAGAACTTTCAGTGCATTTAAAAAGAGTTTGTAAGTGTCCCAAATGGTCCGTTAAAATATTTTCAATTCATAATTGTTTAGACGTTGGACGTTGGCTAACAAGACCACCAGCGTGAACCCACTTTTTGTTTATGTTTTTGCTTATTTCTTATATTTTGGAGCTCAAAGGTGAGATAAATAAAGAAAATACAGATGAGATCTCAACTCGTGGGAGGAGGTCTTAACACAAACGGTCCTACCATTTACTGGTCTAGTGCTTACTGCCGCCGCCCGGTCACACTGGCCATTATGCATGCACTCAGGTTTTCAGCCGGCAATGGAATAGGGAATGCAATCGGAGGAGGGCTCAGAGGAGCACTGCGGTGCCACGGTCGCCGCCTCAGCTACGTGCTGGGCATCGAGACCTCATGCGATGACACGGGCATCGCCATTGTAGACACTGCCGGCCGGGTGAGGGCGAATGTTCTGGAGTCCCAACAGGAGTTCCACACTCGGTGAGTACGTTCGTGTATTCGTTCGAACATCTAACCGATTGGCTTGCAGATACGGCGGCATCATCCCACCCAGGGCCCAGGACCTGCACCGCGCCAGAATCGAGTCCACCTACCAGCGCTGCCTGGCGGAGGCCCAACTGCAGCCGGAGGAGCTGACGGCCATCGCGGTGACCACGCGGCCCGGACTGCCAATGAGCCTTCTGGTGGGCCTGCGCTTTGCTCGCCACTTAGCGCGTCGCCTGCAGAAGCCCCTGCTCCCTGTCCACCATATGGAGGCGCACGCTCTGCAGGCCCGCATGGAGCACCCGGAGGAAATCCGCTTCCCGTTCCTCTGCCTGTTAGCCAGCGGCGGCCACTGCCAGCTGGCGGTGGTTCACGGCCCCGGCAGGCTGGCGCTCCTCGGCCAGACACTGGACGACGCGCCCGGAGAAGCCTTCGACAAGATCGGGCGGCGCCTGCGCCTGCACATCCTACCCGAGTACCGACTGTGGAACGGTGGGCGGGCCATCGAGCACGCCGCCCTGCTAGCCAGCACTCCACTGGCCTACGAGTTCCCCCTGCCGCTAGCCCAGCAGCGCAACTGCAACTTCAGCTTCGCCGGCATCAAGAACAACTCCTTCCGCGCCATCAAAACGCGGGAGCGGGAAGAGCGAACACCTCCGGACGGAGTCATCAGCAACTACGGCGACTTCTGCGCCGGGCTGTTGCGCGCCGTCAGCCGGCATTTGATGCACCGCACCCAACGGGCACTCGAGTACTGCCTGCTGCCGAACGTTCGACTTTTTGGCGACGCCCCGCCCACGCTTATCATGTCCGGCGGGGTGGCCAATAACGACGTCATCTACGCCAATATCGCGCACCTGGCCGCCCAGTACGGATGTAGGAGCTTCCGGCCGTCCAAGCGCTACTGCTCGGACAACGGCGTAATGATCGCCTGGCACGGCGTAGAGCAGCTCATGCAGGACAAGGACCGCAGTCTGCGCTTCGACTACGACCACATCGACATCCAGGGTACGGCGGGCTTCGCCGAATCCCACGAGGAGGCAGTGGCCGCGGCGGCCATCAAGTGCAAATGGATACAGCCTCTAGGCTGACGGTCCGCATTAGTTTCTCTTTTTGCCTTACACTTCCTGATAAGTTAAAGTAAGGTGCTTTAAATAAGTTTAATGTTGTTATGTAAGGGAAACTAAATCCTTTGAATTATAGGCTATTTTCGTAAAATTCCAAGAAATACGTTAAAGTTTCGTTTTGTTGTACTCTGTTACGACTGCGGCATTAGAGCTCAGCCCAAATGTTTTAAATAGGATGAACTGGGCGCAGTTCTAAATAAAATATATATTATTAATAGGGTGGGAGATGCCTATCTCGTTTCGTTAGATATTACTGACAAAAATTCAGTACCATGAATGACTTGGCAAATTTTTTACTATTAAAGGAAAGTTAAAGGAAAAAGAACTCGGTTCTCATTATCATTAAAATAATAAATGCTAAATAATTCATCAACGAATTTAACATAAGTAGGCTTGCCTGACGAGATTACTATTAAAACATACATCCATGAATTAAAAACTCTTTATCACTTAATCATCTTTGATAGTTAATCATCGCTTTTTAGTAATATTTTCATCTATTAATTTCATAAATAAATCGATGATTAATTATCGCTCTTTCATAAACTCAAATTCTTCAAAAAATAGAACTTATTTTCATTTAATTATTTCAAATGGATTTAGGAGCAAGTGTTTCTTGGCCTATACAGATTAAAATTGTCTATTGAATTTCTTCTCCCTTACCATTTTGCAGTTTTTTCGGATCCGTAGCCTATGTACACCTACTACCGTATTTATATTATGACCGTTGTATGTATTCAGTTACACAAGAAAGTTGATTATGAATTTAATGTCGTTATCGTCATGCATCAGGTGCATCGTATAACTTAAATAATCCCTTTATAAGCTTGTTACCACATTGGAAGTAAATTCCCATTTAATTTGTTTGATAAAGCCTGCTTTAATATTATTGGTGTTTTCACTCCATTGATTCATAAACAAACACTTTTGACTACCACTTTTTTGGCTTGCTACCATTTTTATTCAAAGAATTCTCATTCGTCCCGTTTTCTAAATGTCCTGAAATTTATAGCAAGTCGTTATAACTCACGGAAATAGTGCTTATACTCACACTTTTTCCAACATTTAATGTAATTATTGCACTAAATTTGGCGTCCATAAAAACACTTTAGCATACGGTTTTGTACATAAGAATTTCTAAGAAAACGGCAGATCAATTGTTTAATTTTCACCCTTTTACGAACTTAATTTTGGGTTTTTGTTCCTTGTTCATTCTGGAAAACTGGCAACACAGAAAACGTTTCGTTTTGGATTTCGTTTTATTATAAGATATCTGAAATCAATAATGTTAAATCACTAAGGTCTAGAAAAAAAATGTAAAAATTGATAATGTATACATATAAAAATATTAAAAAATGCATTAGTTCGTATTTTCTTTTTTCTTTGTTGTTTTTGCTGAACTACAATACAAATTTGTTTCTTGCTGTTGCCGTTTGTTTTATTGTTATACTTTATGGATTATACATATTTAAATATATATATTTATATAGATTGTAAATTTCAGATGTGTGTTTGTGGTTGCAACGCCTAGTTCTGTTTTTGTTTTTGTTTCGTTTTCTTTTAATTTATTTTTAATCATATTTCAATACTCATACTCTTAGTTTTATTACATAATAAGCTTCACTTTCATATTTGCATGCTAGCAAATTCCTTCCAACCTCCGTTTTCTGAACATAACGCCATTAGTTATCATAAATATTTTATTTAATCTTCGCGACTTTGCTTATTTTTCACATTGCTCATGGGACTATCGACTTGGATTGCAAGTGTTTCATAGACTGATGCAAAACAAAAATTTGCATGGTTCTCCCTTTTTTTGTTTGTTTTTTTTTTGTTTTATCATAAGTTTATATTTTGTTGTTTCTTCTTAATTCTTGTATATATATAAAGAAATATATATAAATAATTTGTTTTCGCTATATTGATATTGTGTTTTCTCTCTTAATAAGAAAATTGCGCCAAAAACAAGAATGCGAGCAGAAATGAAGTCGGTCCTGGCGAAGATCGGGATTGAAATCTGAGGGGCGGAAGAGTGTCCCAGTTTAAAAGCAACTGCCCAGTCAGCTGAGACAGTGTTTAAATCATAATCCAGGGCGATTCTAGCTCCAAAGTCGGAGCACGGACAGTACCGACACAAATACGGATAGAGAAAGAGAGGGAGAGACAGACATAGGCAGATGGAGGGGAAGCAGCTTCTGGAGTACTGGGCTGGACTGGGCTCCGGCAGAAGCGATTGCAGAATAACATTGTCAAAACATATATATGGGCATATATTAACGCTTCTCGACGCTGGGAGGCTGGGAAGGAGTCAATGCGATAGTAGAAAGCCAGAAAGAAAGGGACACATCATGTGGGGGGAGAAGAATTATAAGAATTTGCACTTCCTTTTCTTTGTCGGCTCTGGCGGCTCAAGGGCGGCCAGGATGGCCTCGTCGAATACATTTTTCAGGCCCTTCTGTGTCAAGGCCGAGCACTCCACGTACTTGACGGCCTTCAGCTCCTTGGCCAGCTTCTCGCCCTGCTCCATGGTGATTGGCTTCTGCTTGTTCTTGGCCAGCTTCTCCAGCGTGCTGGTTTCGTCGCGCAAGTCGATCTGTGTGCCCACCAGCAGGAACGGGGTCTTTTGGCAATGGTGCGTGATCTCGGGCACCCACTAGGGAGTTGATTAAATGTCCGGTTAGTCTGTTTTGGCACATCTATCTGCTGCTATCTGCTTACCTTCTCCTTGACGTTCTCAAAGGAACTGGGACTAACCACCGAGAAGCAGACCAGGAAGACATCCGTCTGTGGGTAGGAGAGCGGACGCAGCCGGTCGTAGTCCTCTTGCCCGGCCGTATCGAACAGGCCCAGTGTGTAGGGCTCGCCGCCGATCATCACGGTGACAGCATAGTTATCGAAGACCGTGGGCACGTACTCCGAGGGGAACTTGTTGGTTGTGTACGAGATGAGCAGGCAGGTCTTGCCCACGGCTCCGTCTCCGACGACCACGCACTTGATGGTTTGCATGTTGTGCAGATGGATGACTCCTGCGTTGTAAGAGAGAGCGTAGGATTAGTTTCCGGATTTTGTCACCCGTCGGCGGGGAAAAGGCGGGGAGGCAGACTAGGGTGCGGTCCTGGCCCACTCCTGCTCCTGCCAGAGTGACCGTTCGTCGGCAGGGCCTTATCTATGCGGAGCAGCGGGCATATCTGTGCAGACCGAGCGATGACTCAAGCCAAAGAAAGAACGGAAAGCAACGGCGCACACAGATAAGCCGGACGGACGGGCATCAGAAAATTCTGATTGGACACACACGGGCGTATCGAGTAGGCTGCACCGGTGTGTGTGTGTGTGTCCGAGCGGTGCGTGTTCACTTAAATGCAGTTTTTACTGCACTAGCTTTTTGCCAACTTTATTGCACACGAAACCAGCAGTAGACAGCTGCTAATCTTAACTTGTTTTCCCCCGCAATTAGTAAAGAACCAGACAATATTTGCCATTCACGGGTTAAAAACTAATGAAATTTGGAACCAATTATTTATCACACACGCACACCGTTGCACGAACCACACACACACACACACACAAGCAGGCCCGTCATCGACGTATCGTTTCGTTCACTTTTCACTGGATAATTTTTTAACTTCTATTTGGATCTTTGGCACTCTTTTACGTCCACCTGCTCCACGCATATTTTCTACTTACAGTTAATGGAAAATTGCAACCGCTGGCGCGTCCGTTCCGTTTTCCGCTTTTCTGGGCTGGGCTCGATTCGTACGGAAAACTACTATTTCCTTTTGTGTGTTCGTGTTCTCCCTCTCCAGCGATCTGTTTGCGTGCGAGTGACTAGCGCGGCGTTGCCACCCAGCCTCAGTGCTCCCACCCGGCTTGCCGAGCGAGTAGCGGATACACACCCCTCAGTTAGCTAAGACATGCTCTGCAGTACGAATTTGTTCCCGGTCACACTGTTTGTAAACATCGATGATGTTTTCCCAAAAATGAGATTGCACAAAATCTCAAACCTTTTTTAAACTTCCGCGAGTTTCTTATCGATATCGAAATTATCATATAACAACGCAGAACGACTGTTTGCACTAGGCAATATCAAGCCTTTGCGTTTGGCCGTAGGAGAACTGTTCTAACAATATAAATGTATATTTCAATACGTTTTTAGGCGAAATGTATTAATCTGCCATATAAACTTGTAACAGCTGCCTTGAAGAGCTTATACATTACATAAGGTGTAATTGATTGGATCTTTAATCATATTTTAATTTAATCATTACGGTCCCTGCAAGAACACCCTTCATGTTTCATACTCAACCGTTTCATTTTTGTCGCTTATTTGACGCACATCATTTTTTAAGCCTGGTGGAATATTCAAAATAGTCAATACGGCCACACTGTTGGCAACACGTGCACGATTTGCTGCATTTAATTTGAATTCGGTTCAATTTCTCGAGATTGTATTGAATCGGAGGAAAAATGGGCAAGAAAACCAAAGTTGGAAAAACCAGAAAGGACAAGTTCTACCAGCTAGCGAAGGAAACTGGACTTCGATCGCGTGCTGCCTTCAAGTTGATCCAACTAAATCGAAAATTTGGTTTCCTTCAGCAGTCGCAAGTATGTTTGGACCTGTGCGCAGCTCCCGGAGGATGGATGCAGGTGGCCAAGCAGAACATGCCGGTGTCCAGCATTGTAATTGGCGTGGATCTCTTCCCGATCCGCCCAATAGCCGGTTGCATTGGTCTGGTTGAGGACATAACCACCGAGAAATGCCGACAGTCGCTGACTAAGGAGTTGCAATCGTGGAAGGCCGATGTTGTGCTCCACGATGGAGCTCCCAACGTGGGTCGCAACTGGCTCTACGATGCCTATCAGCAGATCTGCCTCACCCTCAACGCCCTCAAGCTGACCACACAGTTTCTGCGCAGCGGCGGTTGGTTCGTAACAAAGGTATTCCGCTCCAAGGACTACAACGCTCTGCTCTGGGTCCTGAAGCAGCTTTTCAAGAAGGTTCATGCCACCAAACCAAGCGCCTCGCGTAAGGAATCCGCCGAGATATTTGTGGTCTGCCAGGGGTACATAGCACCCGACCACATAGATCCCCGTCTGCTGGACTCGAAATATGTCTTCGAGGAGCTCGACCTCGACGCCAAGAAGAAGAGCAGCCTGCTTCATCCGGAAAAACAGAAGCGCATCAAAGCCGAGGGATACACAGCTCAGGATATTGCTCTCCGCAACGATCTAGCTGCCACAGAGTTTATGCAAGCTGAAAATGCCCTAGCTGCCCTACAAGGCGTGGGATCAATTCGTATCGATGACAAACGAATTGCCAATCACAAAAAAACCACACCAGAAATCCTGGAGTGTTGTAAAGATCTTAAGGTCTTGGGCCGCAAAGATATTAAAGGACTTGTGCTATGGTGGAAAGACGTAAGGGAACTTCTAGTGAAAAAGGAAACACCCCTGGTCGTCGGAGACCCCAATGGCGAAGAGGAAAAGGCGAAGCCATTGACACAAGCGGAAATAGAGGACATGGAAGACGCCGAACTTCAAACGCAAATCGACACAATTTTGGACGAGGAGAAAAAAGATCTGAAGCGAAAGCGGAAGAAGACGCTTAAAACAAAAGCGAAATTGCATGAGAAGATGAACCTCAACATGGTAATCAAGGGAGACGATGGTCCTGTCGAGGAAATGGAGCACGAAATCTTTGAGCTCAAAAATATAAACACTTCCGCTGAGCTGGACGGTTTGCTAGATGTTCAGCCTGATTTTGCTGTGGACGAAAATCTTCCCGAGCAACCTAAGCTGTCAAAATACAAGTATTATGACAAGGATGAACAGAATGTGAATGATGATTTGAACTATGGGGACGAGGATGACGAAGAACAGAGCGAAGCTTCACAAGACGACACCAACCTGGATAAACGGGGTCTGGGCCTTAGTGACGACGATGAAGAGGTTTCAAAAGGCAAAAACAAGAGGAAAAAACGATCCGAGAATCCACTCATTAAATCAACTGATTTTCGGGATAAAAATACTAAGCGGGAGCAACGTGTTCAGCTTTGGTATGAAAAAGATGTCCTCCAAAATATAAAGTCGGACGACGATGAAGAAAACTACGACCTAGATAATCTGGCTAAGGAATACAAGGCCAAGGGTGTGTCAGTGTTGGGTGAGAGCACCCTTACCGCGGATGACGAACTAATCCAAGGCAAGAAAGCCAAACGTCGCGCACGCCACGAAGCCGCAGCAAAGGAAAGCAGCTCAGAGTCATCCGACTCCGAAGATGAAGATGACAAGCATGATAATGAAGACTCGGTTACAGGTTAGTATTAATAAATAAATGGCTTACTGCTATCTGAAAGTCATTCGAAATCCAGGTTGATGATGATAAAGAAACTAAATTGACATGCAAATAATTGATAATATTTTATTGTAAGAAAATAATAAGGTACACTAAAGTTCAAGGAGAAAAGATAAGATTATTATCTACTAGGATATTCAGTGGGGCTTAAAACCCTCACACAACGAAATCCTGGATCTTACCTAAGCATGTTCAATGTAGTTTAGATTTAAATAAATTTCCTTAAACATTTTCCCATTTTTATGTTTCAGAAACAAAGGTGAAAAAGGTTCGCTTATCCGAAAATGAGATGGCATTGGGTGCATTTTTAACCCGCAACAAGAAAACACGCCGTGACCTCATCGACGCCGCCTGGAATAGATATGCTTTTAACGATGAAAACCTTCCCGTTTGGTTTGTACAAGATGAGGATGAGCACATGACCAAACCACAGCCAGTTCCCAAGGAGCTAACCGCGGAGTACCAACGCAAATTGCAGGAGGTGAATGTGCGCCCAATAAAGAAGGTCATGGAGGCTAAGGCGCGTAAACAGCGTCGTTCCACAAAACGCTTAGCTAAGGCTAAGAAAATGGCAGAAAAGATAATGGAGAACAGCGATTCCACCAATCACGAGAAATCAAAGCAGCTTAAAAAGGTGTACAAAAAGGCTCAAGAGAAGAAGAAGGAGGTTACATACGTAGTCGCTAAAAAGCAATCAGCCGCTCGACGAGCCCGTCGCCCAGCAGGTGTGAAAGGTCAGTATCGTGTCGTTGATCCACGAGAAAAGAAGGACAAGCGGTCAGTAGTAGCAAAAAAGAAACGCGAGAAAGGCGGAAAGGGCGGAAAAGGCCGGAAAGGAAGCCGCAAATAAAGCATAATATGTAAAAACAAATTTTAATGTAATATTTTATAGTTATTAAATATATGCGTACAAATCATATTGGATTTTGCAGGATTGTGGAATTGCTTTAAATTAACTCCATTGGTGCTATATATACTTTATGTACATTGTATACTGTAAATGTAAATATTCATTTAAAATAAGAAATCGGTAGTCCGTGATCATGGACTTATGGATTAATCGATGCGCCTTTGTCTTCGGGAAAAGTTATGTAAATTTCAAGCGAAGCTTTCAAAACGCTATATTAAATCACGCTTTATCTCAATAGTTTTCTATATCATATGCAAATAGAAAATATTGGAGGGGATTAATTAATAAATACATTTGAAATAATTATAATTGATAGAAACTGAAAATGAAAGTTTAAATTTAAGTATTAGGCGTGGCGTAACGGTCTCAAATTACTCAAACGACATGTAATTTCATAGTCAGTATATTTTTTGATCAAAGCCAACACTACGTATGAGTGAAACACTAAGGCCTATGCCCTTCATGCATTTTTCCAACATGCATTGCCAATGGCGAATGTTTTTACTTTCCTCTTAAGTTAAAATTGGGTTTTATGAAAAGGGATTCCTGAAACCTAGGGGCAGATACAAAACAAAATACATATGTCACAGGCTCAAGACTTGTAAATAACATCGCACGAAATAGATTTCCCATTGGCACATAATGGGAGTGAGCGAGAGGCACGACTCGTCGTGAAATGCGTTCAATTCAGAAAGCATATTTTAGTTTACAAATGCAATATGTTGTTAAAAAAAATTGTTCCTCGGTTTCCCAAGAAAAAAAATTTTTAAAGCTGGTGTAAGCCTAATTTTTTTAAACTTTAAAAAATAACAAAAGTAAGTTGCCAAGTCTATGGATAATATAATGCAAAATAAATAAAGTCAATCTCCATACACAAATGTAATTCTTTTACAAGCGGAACACCCTTTTTTGGGCCAGACTTTTAATTTGCTTTAATTTGGGTTTCCTCTACCTGCCATTATAACAATAGAAAAAATAATTTAAAAATATTATTCCGATATATAGTTATGTTTACGATTTCAGAAATTCGTTTTTTTTTGAATCGGACAACTATGATTACTAGTTATAGTACTCGATTGAAAAACCTACATGTCTTCATTGTTTTACGTGTATAAAATGAGAACTATAGTTGTTAATCATAATATAGTCGTTTTATAAAATAAAACATTTTTGTTTACCGTAATAAACATTCTTTCTTGTTTTAAAGTCGGAGGGACAAAAATATTTCCAGCCCTAGCTCTATAATACATACAAAATGAATTCAGAACTCAAAAAATCAACTCGACAGAAAAGCAATCGAGATAAACCTCTTATTTTAAAAATACCTTCTAAATTTTGTTTATTTAAAAAAATTTTAACTGATCAACGAAATGATATTTAATGCAAGAACTTTGCTAAACAAAGGACATCTCCAATTTACCGAAATTTTTACTTTCGTATTATTTTACCGCTTATTCCCCTAAACAAATTAATTTTTTTAAAGTCTACCTATACTCACCCTTTGCTTCATACATATGCCCGTCTGTCTTTTCGTATACACGATGTGAAGCGGTCTTTTATTTGACGATTGTTCCAAAATTGTAACCCAATATCAATAGCAAAACCACATTGTCTAAGTTTGCGGCTATACGGAGTACGCCGATTAAGCTGTTGTATTATAGGTAATTCTAATAATAGTAAATAAATGCATACCGGTCAGTTAAATATTATTTCATTTCATATAAATAATTTTTATAAATGATATTTTGTTTACTATTCCAATACAATGCAACCAGTTATTATGAGTTCTTATTTTATGTATTCTAATAGTATACACATATAAATATTTTATAAAAAGGTATGAAGGGACTTGTAGATAAGAAGACAGTGCTTTTATTATCCGGTCTTCGCAATTTATTTTAGCTGATCATCTCGCGGTACTTCAGTTTATGCTTGGTCAACATATCCGTAACTGTGACAAGTTTCTTAATTGAAAGTATGTTAGATAATTCGTGAAGTTCTTGCGAATGTGATACACAGATGTGATGTAACGTAGCCAGCTCGCGCCCTTAAAAAATACAAGAAAAATATGGTTATAATATGGTAAGTAAGACAGAAAGGTTAAATTACACCCCCTACTTTTTAATTGCGACAAATTACAACCAGTCACGATGTTAATTAATGATCAAACGATATTCCTTATTTTTAAAATAAGGCGATATAATAATAACCTAATGACCCAATGAAATCTTTTAGATATTTATCAGATCAACTAAAGGAAAACAAATAAATACCATGCTGCAAAGCTAGTTTGATTGCATATAATCGCACATTGCAAACTATTGCCCGACGGTAGTATTGACAAATCGCGCTGAACACTGCGCGGAACAAGTATATACATATATATAACGACTTCAGTCTAAGGATTTCAAAAATTTGATTTACATTTCCTTTTCTAAATCGGAAAATTCGAAAATTTTGCATAGTTTGCAAAATAATACGGAAATTAAGCTGCCATAGGAACTATCCAATTATTTGTTTGGAAATTGACATTGCTGTATTATTTTTAAGCATAAGCGCATAAATTCGAAATATTTAGACGTTTGATATAGTCGACTTATGGAGTAACCAATTTTTTTTTGGCTTGCAGAAGTTAGCTTCTTTTCTTGTTTTAATTAATTTACCAGTGTCTTGCGAATTGAGATTTGTGCTTTGTTCCACAAACATTCCAAGCGGCTGATTCGGATCGGTAACTAGGGATAGTTGGTCCAAGAATACAATCATGCGTTCCTTGTTTTTTAAAATAAACGGATTGACAACCTCCATGTACTGTTCCTGAAAAATTGAAAAAAATATTAGAGTCAATTGTGCAAAACAAATAAAGATGCGAAAGCGAGTTCAAATCGTACGAACCTTGCCTCCAAATTCAATCAAGTTGGCTAGGTTTTGCAGACACTTGGCGACCATGACTAAAGAACGAGTGGCTGCCATAGGAGGCGTCTCACTGACCAAACCGAACTGGCGTGGGTTCAGCAGCGCTGGGCATAGTAGACGCAAGAATATAAACCCAGAGACGACTCGGGTCCGCACCAGCCGCTCTGTTGGCCACTTAGCCATCACAGCTTTCTGAAGACAGTTGCAAATAAAGCGCACATTTCGGGGACAGGCGTCCGGCGAGGTGAATATCGACTGTGTAACCAGATCCAGTATTTGCAAGAGGAATTCTGCGTTCGTGCAGGCGTCATCATTGACGTCCATTTTGGTTGGGTTGAGTTCAGCCGACTGCTTACTTTCCAGAATGCGCTGCACAGTTTCGCTGACGGCCGACTGCAGGAATCCGCTGCATTCAGTGCGCATATATAGGTCCATCAGTGTTGTGGCCAAGGAAGCTCCCCGAAAAAGCGTTGTCGTCTCGTTCTCGCGCGTCACCTCCGCCTGGCAAAGCATTCGGATCAATTCTGTTTCCCGCTTCTCCTGCCGGAACACTCGCAGCAGGGCCGTGGCCAAGGGGACGCGATCATTGTGGCAGAGCTCTGCTAGGGCCTTCACGGCGTAAAGCTCCGACTCCAGGAGCAATTGCTGGAGCGGACTGTACTCCTCGCAAGGCATTATCAGATCGTCGAGGTAGCGCATCCGCAGCCGCAACGAGCCCCACTCGCCCATCGGCGTCATGCCCGTGAGTTGGTACCAGCCCTCCGTCTCCTGCCCATTCTTCAGGCTGGATAGTTCAATGGTTAGATCGGCGACTTCAGAGTCCTTGCCGCGCTTCCCGCGTGATATCAACGTTATAGTTAGGGAGACCACATCTGGCGGGACATCGCTGAAAGAAAATAAATCATTATGACGCTTGAATTCTAAGGATCTTCGCAAAACGAATGCACCCAGAAATATCAAAGATATGGGCACAAGAACAATAATAAGAGGAATAATTTGTAAGAGGACTTACTCTAGTACGAATTCCTCTTCCCACACGGGTTCAGGGGCAATTTTGACACGCGTTTTGCCCACTTTGACTTGATTAAGTGAAATACTGCAGTATGGATGTGGCACTAGTTTGAAGGGTAGGCGATGAGCTTCCAGCACGTGCAGGTTGAGACAACGGAGCTCGCGAAGTCGGGATACCTTCTTCTGAGCCCGACTCAACTGTGAGTCGCACTGCGCCTTGAGAGAGTTTATCCATTCCACATAGCTTTCCTGACTAGGAGCACAAAGATATGTAACTGTGGCCAGGCAGGGCAAGGCCCTCTCCACAATTTGAAAGCAGTAAGGTCGTTCCCAGAGGGAATCGTGGCATTGGTAGAGGTAAGCACATGACAAATCGATCAAACCCTTCGGTTTGGTTTTCTTGGGATTGTCGTAGAAGCACAGTTGCGTCTCAGAGCCGTCATTGATCAAAGCGAAATAAAGTTGTTTCCACTTGGTCGTTTTGTCGGATTTTTTGTTTAAGTGCCCGTGGTGTTTGATGCCTTTGATCTTCTTAAGGCCGATTTGGTCACGGCATTCGCGTAGTGTCGCATATATCTTTTCAGCGGCTTTTTCCACGACGTATTGCTGATTAAACTCTGGTTGAATACCATTAACAACCGGATGATTGAGTGAGTGACCCTCTACAATTTGCTCTTTGCGGTATCGATTAATTACCGCGTCCAGGCATTCAAAAGTGCGCCCTCCCATCAAATATCGCACCCCTTTCTTCTCTATACGAAAGCGTTGGATCTGGTTGTTTATGTGGAAGAAAAGAGAGTAATCGCCAGGGGAGTTGTCGCTCGGACGAACCAAAAAACTTCCTGGTCCAGCTATTAAGAAACAATTAAACATACAATTCAAATCTGAATCCTGGGGTATAAACAAGGTACATACCTTTAACCAACATATCGACGGCTTCGTTTTTAGTGCAATTAGGATGAAACCAAGGAAACACGGTATTGGGATCGATAGACACGTCCAAATCGTCCACAAGTTCCCTGAAAATCATTCCCTGCTCGCCAGTACGATGGGCAGTTACCCACAACCATCCATCGCCCATGTCATTGTGCACGAAGAAAATATCACCTTTTTGGAAACTCAGCTCGTCGGTCTCTGGCATTTTTGTGTAAGGCAGGATGGCTACGACGCGCTTCTTGTCATTGACTGGCTCTGGCGGAGCTACTGGTATGGTTAACCGTTCGCGCTTTAGTAAGTCGCTACATGAGGTGTAGTAGCCAACAAGATCGCTTAAGGAAATGAATTGTCGTCCACCAATGTAGAAGTCTCCGCACACGGCTGTGATCCTATGGAATACAATAATAGAATATATATAATCGAAGTGAAAAAAGTATAACGCTATAGTCGCGTTCACAAGACAATTTTTGCGTCATCGAAGTCCCTAAAAACTTAGTAATAGCAAAAAAGGCACTTACCGAAAATGGTTTATGCCGGTGCGCCCATAATAACTTAGAACATAAGAGCCAGGCTTGCGGTCACTTTCCCGAACTGCTCAACATTAAGATGCAGCGGCAGAAATAAAATATTTTAGAACTATTTTCACCCTAATTTACCAAGGTGTACGTCTACGCACCTAAATAGCTTCCCAATTTACTGCTTCCCCGCAGACGTGACTCAGCAGAGTAACGATCTAGTCGGCCATGGTACCATTCACTTTCCGGAGGAGCAATAATCGCTGGACGTTCGCCTAAAAGAAGGGTTTGTTAAAAACATAGAGTGAAACTTATTGAAAGGTTATTCGAAAGAAAGTAAATCTATGTAATCAATATCATAATTTCAAACAAATTCTATAATTCAAATAACATTTACTGATACCTGTCATTGAAATCTCTTTTGAGTTGGTAAATGTAATTCTCAGGAGAAATAGTTTAGGGGATTAGACGGACTCCCACTAACTATTTATGTTCTACTATAAGTAATAATTTTAGAAAATAAATCAATCATTAAACAAATAAAAACGCAAGCCAAAAAATATTGTAAGGGAAGTATAATAATTTAAAATTCTGCTTACCGTTCAGCATATGGGGTCCATCGAATTCATCGTGATCCAATTCCAGGGCCAAGTCACCCAGGTCAATGCCACCCGCAACCATTACGTTGCCCAAGCCACTCATGGCACCCAGTCCTGCTAAGTTTCCATCATCGGAACAGCCCGTGGGCGATCCGGGTTTGTCTTTCTGAATGACCACATCTATGTTTCCCAAGTGTATTAGGTCGGCCATGCTATGTTTATGATCTCTGTGCAGTGAATGAGAATCTAAGTCTATATTTATCTTCGAAGGGAATGCGTTTTAATAAGAGCCACATATAGCAACGATATGTTTGCGCTTAAGTAAGTGAATCGGGGGCTTTTCTGATTGTGTTAGGTTTTCCGTCCCGATTATGTATAAAACTGTAAGAAAAACGAATAAGATAACTTAAATGCTTATCTACACTTTCATTAAAAGCATTATTTTAAGACTAATTAAGTTTTGCATTTTAAGGCGTTGCCTCCGTTATTCGACAATGATTCATTTTCAAACAGTTGTTAGCTCAGTTAAAGCACAGATGCAGATGTCTTCCGCAGAACAAGGATTTATGAAACGCCGAACCTTAAGGCGTTCATTTCACTAATTGGAAACGGCTTTACAAATAACACTACATACATAAAATATTTTAATTTTACAGATTTTATTAATTAAATACAGTTCTATAAATTAGGTTTTTTGTCCTTGTCTGCCTTTGCTAAGAAATTTTAAGTTTTAAATCTAAGTTTCTGTCAGATTATCACGATCCTAAGAGTTTTAAATACCAACTTTCAATTTTACAACAAAATTACTCGTTTTCGAAAAATGGATTTAACAATGGCCGATTTTATTCACATAAAAAATAAAATGTTACCCAGAATGAATAAGTTCATTTTAGATGGCTGCTACCTCGACAAGAGTAAAAGATGATTTCATCTTGGCATCCAAGTTGACAGATTTATATTGCGAGCTATTCCCAGCTTTCTTTTTATTTTGACCCCTTAACGGAGTGGCGACTTAACTAATCCGGTGCCATTGGGGATATCTTTTTAGCAGGAGTGCCAGGAGATCTCTTATAAGAGGGAACTCGAGATTGTGGATTGCTTAATACTGTGAAGCTCGATCAAGCTGTATTGTTGTTGTACCTTCTAAAGCTGCAATTAGCTTTGAGTTTCCAGAGTGAGAGGTGTATCCTGTGAAGCTGTATTAATCAATGAGTTCCCAGTGTCAAATGCTTTACTATAACCGGTATAAAGTACATCTGTTTAATTCCACAGTGCTTCAAGAAAAATATAACTACAGTGACTTCGGATTCTTAATGTACTCATCTAACCTAGCTAAAACCTATTATAATTTTGACATTCAAAAAATTACTTTGCTTTTATTTCCTTATGTTATGCCTACAATAATGGTAAAAATATGAACAAATGTACAAATTCAATTTTCCCTAAAGATATTTTACTACAAATCTTTAAGCCGCTATAAAATCGGAACACGAGCTAATCTGATGTCAAAATTGCCGTTGCCATCTATAAGAAAGTTATCTTTTTCAAAACCAATAATTATGAACCGGAAGATGCTGATAGATTTTGTATTCAAGAAATAATAAACAGCATGTAAAACAAGAACTACTTGAGGAGGAGGAAGAAAAACCTTCAACACAAGAAACTATTTGGAAATCACCAGAAGAAGAAATAGCCAAACTATGTTCAACGAGCCAGATGGCACAGCAACCATGACAGTCGGAGAACTCCTGGAGATTCTAGGACACAA
The DNA here is from genome assembly GCA_036346975.1 of Drosophila prolongata. NCBI lineage: Eukaryota > Metazoa > Arthropoda > Insecta > Diptera > Drosophilidae > Drosophila > Drosophila prolongata. The sequence goes on from JAYMZC010000108.1 coordinate 2,355,259, forward strand.
CAGAAGTAAACAGGAGATATTATATATACATATTAAAAGGAGACAATGGTTAATATATAAAAATTATTAACCATGCTAATAATAAAATAATATATCAATCAAATAATAAGGGTTCATATCCGTTTTCCAAATTTCTCAGCATTTACGATATCCATCATAAAAGTGGGGGACACAGGATTACGCGATTTGTGGAATAGGCAACCTTATTAAATTTAGTTGCTCTGCGTACATTTCTCTTTTTGCCAACTAATAGCGATTAAGGGCTTGCTCTCGTTGTTGAGTTAATGAGTCAGTAGTAGTTAGCTGCAGATAGACCAGTCGGACTTGGCGTAAAAACAATTCTCAACAAACATTAATAATAAGAGGATCCTGTTACTTCAGCTGATAATGCTTCTGGGATCAGCTGTCAATTATTCCATCTTCTTTAACTGTTTGTCAAGCTGACATATTCTTAACTGGTAGATAACTATTAATTCGAATTGAAAAACCGCATTTTGTCATGTCCTTTTTTTGGCATGCAAATAAAATCTACAAATCGTTCGGATCAGACAATATCTTATAGCAGACTGAATAGGGTATTATAATTTTGGTCTGATATTTGTAACGCGTTGGGCGTGTGTCTAAAATTTAAATACACACAGCTTATTTCAAATGAAATTAAAAGTCATAAAACCTAAGGCAATAAAAATATTCCACAATTTTGATTGCAGTCTTTCAAGATTTTTTTTGTAGTGATTTTAAATAAAAAAGTATAAAAAAACTAAATTATTGACAAATTGTGGGTAACAGCTAAATGGGAAAAATGAAGTGCCCTAATACACATATCTGTAAAATATATCTAAATCAACGGCATTTGCAAATTTGTTTGCTTTGAATTTTAGCTCTGCAAGAAATAAGCAGTGTGCCACTGTACATACATTCATATGTACATATACCTCATCGTCATCACCGGATATATTAAGGATATTTTGGGGATTATCAAAGTAGACGACTGTAGGGGAGCTACTGTCGGCAAACTTGTGCTTTCTCGAGTTATCTTTCCGTTACTTATTATTCTGGGGTGCAAGATGAGCGAGCCAGTCGTACATCCGTATGTGTATCGTTTTTTAACCGCTGGGACGGCGACTGCACCCTCTTGTTCATCACAGCTATCTAAAACACAAGCAATTAATACGAGCCACACACAAACTTTCGGTTCCGACTGAGCCCTTTGCCAAACGAGTAGAACACGCTCGGTTCTTTTCTTTACGGTTCATACATACACGAGCCAAGGAGTCACAAATTTCAATCTCGGTTGTGTTCTGTCTTTTGCAATGAATCATTAACACAAACACTCATTTCCTTTTCATATGGAGTGCCCAACAAACAAAAACCATCTACACAAAAGATTTGTCGGGCAATGCGCGTGTGTAAATATACATATACATTACATTACTGCACCAAACCAAAACAACAAAACACTTTGTTGTGAACTTCCATTTATTATGAGCTTAATATATATATTTTATAGTATTCATAACAATTTAATTTAAAACAAACCAATTTCTTCTGTACCGATAGCCACACCAATGATAAATTGTCCATAGAGGAGCGTGAAACATCGATGGAAACGTCGGTGTTTTCAAAATATCGGTACTATCGATGTTGGGCAGGGCGTCATCGGTGTTTTTTCACCTCTAACGAGTATTGAAAACTTACTTGTCCCCGCTAAGTGCGGAGCGTGTCCCCGCTAAGTGCGGAGCGTGTCCCCGCTAAGTGCGGAGCGTGTCCCCGCTAACTATCGATAATCGGTGATGTATTTGCTAAAGGCGACTTACCCTTACCCGAGTTTCTTATCGATAGCGGATTTAACGCGATCACGCAGAATACCCGTTTACACTTAGTAAACTCGAGTATATGCGTTTGTACACAGCTGTTCTTTGTTTTGATTTGCAAATGTCCTAGTACTCTGATCGAAAAACTATTTCGCTAGCGAAAAAAATTTAAACTTTCCAGAGAGACCGAATTTTCGAGAGTTCGGATAATATAATAAGTGTACTACGGACTTACTGTCAATCAGCTGGGTTTGTTGACAAACAGAAAACTAAATAATCTAAAAAATGTATCTTAAACCATAATACAATAACCGAAGGTAGTCTCCAATAATCTGATACCTCTACAATCATAACAATGAGTGCGAGAGTCAGCGAAACGACGATGGTGGATTAACCCTTAGATGGTTCAAAGGGTTTTATTTTGCCTTTAAAAATAACAGAAGTTTTATTTGTTTTTTCATATTTTAATTTTTAATACTTTTAAATTGAAAATTATGCGTTGTTTTTGTGTTTGAATACACAATGTTTTTTCAAAATTCTTACAGTACAAACCTACAAACAAATATAGAGCTAAGCATTTGACTATCAGTGTTGTTAAAATCAGTTATTAGTTATTTTTCTTTAATTTTGTCATACCTGCAATATATTTTCTTATCCTTTGCTTAAATTGAAGAGCAGTTGGATGGTCATTTTGTCCGCCGCTCGCTTGGATGGGGCCAAAAAATGTTTCGAAAATGTCTTGGTTAAGACGGCTTGTTAGTATATAGTCCATCTGATAGTTTTTAGACAAATATGCCAGTAGACCATCAAGGGATGCATTATTGACCAAAATTCCGTTTTGGAAGGGCAGCCTATGGGCTTTCCCAACTATATCATTGCGCATAATTTCAGTCATTTTAGTCAAAACGGCTCGTTGTACTTCAATCTGTTTACCATATGGCTGTGTTGTTTCGATAGAGTTGAATACGTCGAACCAATCATTGAAAATTTTAAAAAGGTCCGCGGTTTCGCACGCGTTTTCTACTTCATACCTTGATGATATAGACCTAATGTAATTCGCTGTTGCATTGGAAAACAATTGAGTTGCCAATTTTACATTTTGTTCACCGAGCGAGCCAACACTGTAGTGGATTTCGGTAATTTCCGGTAAGAATGCTTTCACAATAATCTTATCGCAGGCGCTAATTGTCTGTCGAATTGTCTTCGTAGTCAACATTTTGCCGTTGATAACTAATCCGCTGTCAATATAGTGGTTACGGATCAGTTTTATCAAATGTGGTGTATCCGAAAAAACATATATGTTTAGTTTATCATCCGCTGGATGGCTTAACCAGGTTTTTGCTAAAACAAAAATGAATTACATTTTTCTACTTATATTAATGAATTGTTATTTAAAACTTACTCTCGGATATGCCAAGCTGACTCCATAACATTTGATTTTCAGAGCTGAAGTCAGAGACAATAGCTACTACGGGATAACCTCTTTTGTGCAGCTTCCTAATGATGTCATTCAGAATATCTGCGTTCATTTGAGTATCAAAGTCAAAGAATACTGGCTGGTTCCAAGATTTTTTCAACCCACGAGCTATGGCCAATTGGACGTAATTATTTGGTTTATTAACGATATCCGCTGAGCTATGACCAGCAGTAATATTCATCTTATCGAAAGACAAAACGCATAGCTTATCCACTTCAAGCATTTCTTCGTTGTCCATGAGGTCCATCACAAAGTCCAGGGTACCCGTTTTAATAGGTTCATCTGCTAACCATCTATATAACGTGGCTCGACTCGGCAAAGGGTATCCTTTTTTGTATAAATGGGTATATGCATGAGGACCCGCTGTATGAAGACAAATCGCAGCAGAAATGTCTTTAGAATTAAATGTGGCTCGCTTTCCTCCACTCTTTAATATTTTTATTTGAGTCTCCGTGAAAATTTGGGCTAAAGACATTTCCAACTCCTTATATTCCTCCAGCTGCTGGCAAAAAGAACGATTTTCCTTCTCCATCTCACGAATTCTTTTCCTAAGGCTTTTGTTCTCGATAAGCATTGTTGACCCTATTATATTGTCCCTGTAATAAAAATATATTAATGTTTCCCTGTAAGAATTTACTTATCACTACATGTTTAACTTACTCTGTTTGCGTGCTTGAATTGGCGTAGCCTAATTTTGGAATATTAAGTTCAGGTTCTCTCTGTGGAACAGCATCTTCGTTCAGTCGCCTTTTTTTAAAAGTCCCACCTCTTTGTGGTGTCGACTTCCACTGAGAAGGCCTAAAGTGCGTTTCGCAAATTTTGGAATAATCGCCAAGTTTACATCCTAACGAGTCCTCCCACAACGCTCTTTTTTGTAAACATTTTGGTGCCTTTATAAATTTCACGCCATCCACGTGCCTGCGGCATACATTGCAATATGTCATTTTGTATAGGGGCTAATTGTTTACAAATTTCGTCCACAACTAGAGGTGCAGCAACATCGATGAAAACATCGATGCATCGATGTTTTTGAAATTTTCTAAATCATTGATGTTTTTTTTCAACCATCGATGTTTCTGTGCCGTCACTATCAAGAGCGTAAAGCCTAGTATCCAGATCGACGAAAACCGTACGCCAGTCATGAGAGAGAGCGAGAGGCAAACAGCTGGCGTTCACTTTTCGTCGGGCCTTTTTTTCACGTCGGTCTCCTGATCGACGAAAAAAATACCAGAAAATTCCATAGCGTTGCCAGTCTGCGGAAACGTGAACCCTAGCGAAAAGATTAAAAAATTTAATCTTTTGGCGTGCGCTTCTCACTGAACATTATAAGAAATGGAGGGAAAAACTCAAAAAACTCACAAAAGTCGATTGCAGGTGTTTACATGTGGGGAAATGATCTGGATAAGGATAGTTTCCAGCCTGAAGACACTATTATTCTTGGGTCCGCATTTTGGAGGTGGTTGCCACCCAAAGTTCAATGCAAAGAACAAAAAAAAAAGTTAAAAACAACAAAGTTATACTTTTTAAAATTGTTCCTATGGGAATCGCCCGATCCGGATCGTTCCGACTTATATACCACCTGCAATAGAAAGACAACTTTTGGGAAAGTTTTAAGCAGATAGCTTTAAAACTGAGGGACTAGTTTGCGTAGAAACGGACAGACGGACATGGCTAGATCGACTCTCCTAGTGATGCTGATCAAGAATATATATACTTTATGGGGTCGGAAATGTCTCCTGCACTGCGTTTCAAACTTTTGACTGAAATTATAATACCCTCTGCAAGGGTATAAAAATATATGTAGAGTTTAGAGCAATTATTTGCGAAGCTCCTGCAAGAGCTTATGTGACAGGCACGCCTGGACATACATCCAGTCATGGAAGTACAAAGTGCTTGCAGGTAGCCAACAAAATTAATTCAGCTTTAACGTATAGCACAAAGTGTGAGGATATGATAACTGATGAAGATTTTCGTAGTAGAAAGTATCCAACACATCACACTGTTAAATACTTAACTGTTCAGTCAGCTTTTGAGAAACTGGGGGTTTTAATGGTTACACAAGTTCGCCTTGATTGCATGTATCTGATAGAATCGGGTGTCATGCGAAAATTTCTGCAGACTTTATTATAATAAAGTAGTAGAAAAATGTTCCAACATTGAAAAGAAATATTTCAAAAACTTTAAAATCAATGATTAAATGTATTCCAAAAACGTTTGCACGCAAACCGAGAACATTGTTAGAGCCCTCAAACTCGAAAGACACAGAGTTTAGACAGTTTTTATTGTATACTGGAATTGTAGCTCTTAAAGATAAAGTTAACAAGAAAGGAAGCAAACTTCGGCAAACCGAAGTTTATATACTCTTGCAGTTATTACAAAACGAGTACATTTCAATTTCTACGCCTATATTACTAAAAACAATAAAGCTATGTCGATTTCGCGATGCATTTTGCCAACGTTTCTATGGCAGCTATATGATATTGTTTGTCCGATTTTGACAAAACTAAAAGCGTAATTCTGATATAGTAAATAATTACTATATCTCAAAGGAATATTTTGATAAATAGAAAAACTGCATTAGACAATTTTTTTTCATTTTAATTTTTTTAATGTTTCTATGGAAGCTATATGGCATCCATAGTCCGATTTTAATTTAATTAAAACCGCAATTCTGTAGTATTTAAGTATTACCAAATCCGAAAGAACAAAAAAAATTAAAAACTTTTTAAAATTTTTTTCCGATTGTTCCTATGGGAGCTATATGATATAGTCGCTCGATCCGGCTCGTTCCGTCAATAGAAAGCAGATAGCTTTAAAACTGAAAGACTAGTTAGTGTAGAAACGGTCGGACGGACAGAAGAACATGGCTAGAACTACTCTCCTGGTGATGCTTATCAAGAATATATATACTTTATAGGGTCGGAGATGTCTCCTTCACTGCGTTGCAAACTTTTGACTGAAATTATAATATATGTATGCAAGAGTGTAAAAATGGGCAATTGTATCTTTGTTATTTTAGCTAATGAGGGTAACAGTTACTTTATGCTTAACATGTTTTAAGACTTTTCTATAGCGTTGCAGCTCTTGTATCGATTCGAAAAAGAAGATTTGAGTTCAATTACTGTAGTTCAGTGCTCTCCCTTTCTGGCTTCTGGGACATCACAAACGCCGGAATAGGATCCGGAGCCGGGGTCGAGCTCGTGGGGGCGGATTTCTTCGCGAACGACCCGGGAAAGTTGTCCAGCTTGCTGGCCACGTCCTCCACCCGGCAGCACTGCACCAATCCGTAGGCGGGGAACTGGTGGAGACTGGCGAACAGGCTGTTCTTCAGCCAGGACACCTGGTCGCACATCGAGGAGCACAGCTCGGCGGAAATGTCGCTGCGGAACTGCAAGAGTTAAGGGGTTTTTGTTTGGTGAATCGAAAGATTCCCTCGCTGCGATTGGTCCCATATACATACAAAGGGGGAGTTGTGGCCGATGATGACGAACTCGTCGTCGACGCCTCCGGTTGACTCCAGGGCGTGGACATGGGCCCAAATGTGGGCGGGAGCCGGCAGGGAGCCGCCGTCCGCCAGTTCGAAGACCAGCGAGCGGCTGGCGTTGCAGGGTTGCCCCACATCCAATGGCAGCTCCAGTACTCCGGAGACGCCCAGTCGGACGTCAAAGTGGACACCGTCTCTGGTGGCCTCCCGCATCGCCGTCACCCAGTGCTTCCAGTTGCCGGAACGCAGGGCGCTCAGCCAGGTGGTGGTCATCATGGCCTCGTAGCCGTCCAACTGGACGCCAACAGCCTCGTCCTGAACTAGACTGGCGGACTGGAAGCCTCTTCCCTGGAACAACTGCGACAGCACCTCTTTCTTCACCAAGTAGGCGTCGATTTCGGCCTGGCTGCTCAAGGAGACACAAGCTAATGACTACAGGACAATTTTGAAGGCCAGAGAATATTTTAAGAACTTATGTACTAGACTCTCAGACACAGACAGTCACCGAATTTCGTAACCCACCTGATGGACTTGATTAGGTTCTTGCGGTAGTTTACTTTGATATCCAGTCCGATAGAATTTAGCTGACCCAATTGCGTCTGTAAGCAGGGAAACCGAAACAGATATAAAGCTTTTACAACTGCGAGATCTCGGAAATAACAATTTCGTAAGTCCTACCTTTTGCAAAATCAGGTTCTTCTCGGGGAACGTCGTGTAGCCAATGTATTTCATCCGGGAGGCGACAATATCATAGCACAAGGCGGCACTTTTCATTGTCCCCATTTCTTCGAAGTCATGACCCAAAACGAGAGTCATGTCGCCTTCGCATTTGGGCAAACTGGTCCTGCTCTCATACAACTGCGACACTCCCTTCTGGCACTGTACAACAAGGTTTTCTAGGGGCTCTCCATCGCTTGGATTTATAAAATAAACTGAATCGCAACTCAGCGAAACCTTAATTTGATTTATTGATTTAGATTCGTAGTTGCTAAGGCCGAAAAAAATAGATTTCAATACAAATTAATAAAACACCTTATTGTATAAACTTGCAGTCGCTTAAATATTAACTTCCCAATACACTATAAGTACTTGGACCGATTGGTAAAATAACATAATGTCTTCCGTTTTAAATAAAACTCAAAATTAACAGATTTTGACTGGTATTCGTTAAATATATATCGACACTCAATAAATTGTTCAACCATTATTTAAGGAATTATTTTGCAGGAGTATGAAAATAAGAAATTAAGGCAGGCTTGCACCTTGTGAGGTCAAAAAAATCAATTTTTTTTTTTTTGCAGTGTCGGATACATACATGTTTCAATTTTACTCTCCTTAAATTTCAAGTCGAAATCTCTTGAATTACGAAAGTTATCGGGCGTTTGGTGGACCGGTGTCAAGCGCGTTGCCATTATAGTGCAAATTTTCAAACGCGTTTTTCTCGAAACCATGTTTTCCGAGTTGGCGGAAGTCGTACAAGCCGCAAAAATTGAGCAATCGTCATGAAATTTTTTATACTTGTTCCTCAGAAGTATGTGCATGGCATGAACTAGGATCTTTTGAAAATATTAAAAATTGTTTATTTAAAAAAATAATGAGTAACGAAAAAATGAGGAAAAAACCGATTTTTTTTTCAAAAGCTCATAATTTTTGCATTTTTCATGTTTTTTCAATTATCCTAGTTCAAGCCATGCGAACAAGTGTACAGATTAGGAATATATTCGTTTTTTGCGTTTCAGATTATTTTTTTTAATTACAAAAAATCCGCCATGAGGACGAGTTTTTCGCGGACATGCCGCCATTGTTGGGTACTCCCCCTCCCCCTTCGCTTGGATCGCACTCAAAAAAATTGTGTAGCTTCAATAAACTGTACCCTACAACTGGCTAAAATTTTATTCCCATACCTACCATACTTTCCAAGAAATAAATTCCAGAAAAAAATCAGGTTTTGGGCGCCAACAAGGTGCAAGCCTGCCTTAAGGTTTCAAGGCAATGCCAATGTGACGAAGTGACGAATATGTTGAAAAACAACGATGCTCTGTCGATTTTCCTATTATCATCCGATCTGATTTGTATTCACTTTAAACTGTATGTCAATAAAACTTATCTCGGGGAATTTCCGTACATGTTTAAAACCAACGTAGTTCTGTGTATTTTCATGCTATTTTCCTATTTATTTTCCGATCTTTCCTATGGCAGCTATATGGTAAAACGATTTTTATAAAACGAAAACCTTATTTCTGATGTCGTTAAAAACGGCTAAATCTCGAAGTATATGGGTATATGTTAAGAAACATCGAAGTTTGAATTCTCTTTTTGCTGATTGTGCCTATGGGATATAGTCAACCGATCCAGTTCTTTCCGACATATACAGTACCTGCAATAGAAAAACTATTTTTTGGAAAGCTGCATCCAAATGGATTGAACACTGAGAGACTAGTTTGTGTAGTAACAGACAGTAAGACTGGCAGACAGACGGTGATCAGGAATATATATACTTCATATACTTCATACTCCTTCACTGCGTTGCAGTCTTTCGAATGAAAATAACATACTCCTGCAAGGGTATAAAACACGAACAAATGACAAACTTATTTCACTTACAACTAATTGACTATGTCAAGAGTTGTACAATAGTATATGTCTTGAAATTATTTAGGTGCGGGAAATTTTGGAAACAAGTTTTTATTGCCTTACAAGCTTCTGAGCCTTCTGCAAATCCTTTTCCACAATTAAATTAATATACACTTTGCAACCTACCTATATTTAAACAAAAATCCACTGCCGCAAACCAACTCAATAGTTTCGCCTTCATCGCGTTCATGTATCCCAGCAGAATTGGACAACAATTGCTTGGAGCCAAAGGTCGTAACGATAAGGGGGGCGGTGGGTGTGGTCTCAAGTTGACAGGATCCAATCACATCTTGGGGCAGTCCCCAGAGAACTGAGAGACCGAGGAACAGGCTGAGTAACGACCACATCGCGACGCCTTTAGAACTAAACTGATCTTGCCTCCCAGTGCAACCGCTTATTAAAGGTTCGAATTGCCGATGGAGCAGAATTTCGTATGGCACTTGCCGATTCGTAATCGTAAGCGCATTTCTGACGAGTGTAGCGCTAAAAGCGATAAGCGATGGGAGATCTTTGCCATAAAAATACAAAATAAATAAAAATATATATATTATATATGTATATATATTTGTATTATCTTTATAAATAAGGCAAGCGGACAATTATTTGTGTGTATATGGCATAAAGCTGCTTGAATAGTTGAGCTGACTGGTCGTAGGATCTCTCTTTTTCGCTTTTTTTTTTCCACAGATTGCTTCCAGTTGAAAGATGAGAGTGTCGATAGGACCATTAATGCTCAATTAAATTGTCTGTATGTATATATTCTACATACTGTGCACTAGGTGATAGGTGATTTATATTTAAACTCTTGCTACCTGTTTTCCTAAATAAATGACAGTTCGCAAATTAGATCAACAGATTGTTGGTGTTTTTAGAGATTTTACTGTAAACACAATATTGAAAACATAAAAATTCTGCAAAAATATGATCAAGTACTACTTTTCTCTGTTTAAAAGTGTGTAACTTACCTTAAGGCCAAAAGAAGTGGAATGGTTGACACATTTGATCACAAATGCAACCGATTTTTGCATTTATATATTAAATAAAACAAGAAAGGAAAGCTAACTTCGGGCGGAGCCAAAGTTGACATACCCTTGCAGAATATTCTGTAAATTATATTCTCCAAAATTATTCATATGATGCATTCTTAATACTCATAAAAATCCCAACTTCCTAACTTTAGAAACACCAAAGTTATGGCATTTCCAATCGTTCAGTTATATAGCAGCTATAGGATATAGTCGATCCTTATGAAGTTTGGTAGGTCTGATTGATTGGCCAAATATAAAACCCATAAAAAATCCCAACTTCCTAACTTTAAAACAAGAGAGAACGCTATAGTCGGGTGCCCCGACTATCAGATACCCGTTACTCAGGTAAAGGGAGTGCGAGGGAGATGGAGATAGAAACTTTGATCACGCATAACTTTTTAACGAATGGTCCGATTTGAAAAATTTCTTCTACATTTCGATAGGTATTGATAAACACAATAAAACTGCATTTTTACTTTTCCGAAATATTAAAATTTTTAAAATCGTATATAAGCGATTGTGGGCGTTAAAAGGGGCGTGGCACCTTTTTGAAATTTGCGCTGCGTAGGAACTCCTAAAATCTACATGCAAAATGCCAATCTTCTAGCTTTTATAGTTTCCGAGATCTCAGCGTTCATACGGATAGACAGACAGACAGACGGACAGACAGGCGGAGAGACGGACAGACGGACATGGCTAGATCGACTCGGCTAGTGATCCTGATCAAGAATATATATACTTTATAGGGTCGGAAACGCTTCCTTCTAGCTGTTACATACTTTTGCACGAATACAATATACCCTTTTACTCTACGAGTAACGGGTATAAACACCAAAGTTATGGCATTTCCAATCGTTCAGTTATATGGTAGCTATAGGATATAGTCGGCCGATCCTTATGAAATTTGGTAGGTCGGATTAATTGGCCAAAAATAAAACCCATAGGAAATCCCAGCTTCCTAATTTTACAAACACCAAAGTTATGGCATTTCCGATCAATCAGTTATATGGCAGCTATAGGATATAGCCGGACAGACGGACATGGCTATATCAACTCAGGTGGTGATCCTGATCAAGAATATATATACTTTATAGGGTCGGAGATGTCTCCTTCACTGCGTTGCACACTTTCGACCAAAATTATAATACCCTCTGCAAGGGTATACAAAATAGAACTCGAGAAGAGCTTAAAAGCGGACAGCCGAGCCCTGTTCGATCAGATGACGGCTCTGACCAATGCCGTAGGGACACTCACGGCTTATGTCAAGCAGTCGTCGAGGTCAGAGTCAAACACGTTCGAAAAAAGGCAGGAGTTATTTCCTATCGACACGGACGAGAAGCTTTTGGAAGTGGACAACAATATTATTCTGGAAACCGAAAAATATGTAAGTTTTTTATTGCCTAAACTGTACATATACGGCTAATATATTCATTTTCGTTTGTTCAGCAAAAGTACATGGTAAGGGTTCTGGGTCAACAAAAGTTGAGATGCCAGCCAGCAAAAAAAAGGTTAAAATCATTCTCCAATTTTTTTTGCAGTTTAATTAGTTAGTTTGAATGATTGAATGATTGTTTTTCTTTTATTAACATTTTATCATTTTAGATGCCATCGGTCAGGTTGAGCCTCATTAGCCGGAGAAGGCACTAACCAAGGCAATGAAACGGATTAATAACCTGGACGCAGTCAGGAAAAAGGTGGCTAAAATAAATGAGACCCCTAGCACTTCCAACACCCCCATCATCCCCAACACCCGCGATACCCCTTAAATAGGAAATAAATTAGTTTAAGTTAAATATATAGTGAAAATTTGATGAAATTAAAATAAATTTATATGGAAATTTACTGATGAAAATATGATTCATTACTGATGAAAAAGCAATGAATTACTGATAAAAATGCGATATTGCTTGTGCCTTGCACATGTTTGTGGTGGTGAGAAACCGAAGTTAGCTTTGAACATGGCTCTCAGCAGAACTTTGGCAGAGGGACGGGCAAACACCAAAGTTATGGCACTTCCGATCAATCCGTTATATGGCGATATAGGATATAGTCGGCCGATCCCGGTAAAAACCGAAGCCAACTGGCGCAGCAGGCGGCTTACAAAAATAGTTGTCATTAGGAACATATCATATAAACACAATCAATTGAACCTAGCAAAACGACATCTGTGGCTTTTATCAGGACTTTAAACGAGAGATACGACTATAAACATAAGCTGGTTGACAGTTCTTATATAGGCAGACATACCAAAAACCAAAGCAAAAAAAGATTGCAACCATGTCGAAGCGCCAGCGCGAAGGACTTGATGCCCCGGCCAAGAGGGCTGCCAAAAATCGGTTCAAGAAGCTCGTCCGCTCCGTGATCCTGAACATGCAGTGGCTGAACGAAGCCACCGAGGACACGGGCATTTCGCTGAACGTGAAGAAGAACGTGGCCATGCTGGTGCGACAGAAGCGCAAGGTCGGCATGATGACCATGGCCGTAAGTGCTGAGCAGTACGCTGAACGCTCTGTGAGCCCAGAGTAATCCCCATACCCCTCACCGAATTCCAGGAGAAATCGCTCCTGCGCACTCCGCACTCCACGCGAAGCGTCGATGACAGGAAGAAGTTGTGCAGCATTGTGGCGAACCTAGCATGCTTTTCCAAATTTCCGCCAGTGGGTAGTCCTCTGATTGATTTCTCATTTACCACTCGTTATTGGGTCGTTCTCCTGTAGAAAGTACGCGCTCGCCTGGTACCGCATGTCAAGTTCATGGCGGTCACTCCCGGACGCGTTATCATAAAGGAGGGCGATATCCCCGTAACCATTTATTTTATTATCGCAGGAGAGGTGGAAATGTCTAGGAATGTATTAAACAAGGTAAAATGTTTAAATCGTATCTGTGCTACTTAACGCGATAATGATACAGTCAGCATAAAATTTAATCGTACACCCATCACTTTTGATTTTTAACTTCTAAGGTAATTGGTAAAAACAAAACAAACAAGAAAGGAAGAAAACTTATATGCCCTTGCAGTTAATACAAATCGACTACATTTCGATTTCTATGCCTATATTACTGAAAACAATAAAGCTTTGTCGACTTTGCGCTACATTTTGCCATCGTTTTTATGGCAGCCAAATGATATTGTTGTCCGATTTTTTAAATATTTAAATTTTACCAAATACCAAAAAAGACAAAAAAAAAAATTTTAAAACAACAAAGTTTATATTTTTTTTGAATTTTTTTCCGATTGCTCCTATGGGAGCTATATGATATAGTCGCCCGATCCGGCTCTTTCCGACTTATATACTACCTGCAATAGAAAGACAAAGGACATACGGACGGACAGGCGGACGGACAGACGGACATGGCTAGATCGACTCTCCTGGTGATGCTGATCAAGAATATATATAGTTCATAGGGTCGGATATGTCTCCTTCACTGCGTTGCAAACTTTTGACTGAAATTATTATATAATACCATCTGCAAGGGTATAAATATTAGTATTGTTTTAATATTTTAAAGAATTTGTTTGTTGGGATATTCAAAATGTTACGTTTTAAAGTTAAATATCTGTTGTTTGTTTTTGTGAAGGCCACAAAGGTCTATCAGCTACAATCAGAGGCTATATTTGGACCCGGCGATTGTATTGGCGACATCGATGTCATGGAAGATTCGCCCAGAACCAACACTTACGTCGCCACAAGTAAGCTTCGTAGTTTGGAATTGAGTTCAATGGATTAACCAAATCTAGTTTTCAGCTAATTGCGAGCTACTAGCTGTATTTAACACAAACTACAAACTTGTCCTTCAGCCCTTTATGCAAAAGCTGTGGAAAGAAAAGAAGGCTGCGCTTCGGGCTCTAGACTATTTTAACTTTCTTAACGAAGAACAGGTGAGTGCTGGAAAATAAACCTACCCGAATTGCGACATAGGCCCATATCCACTGGCTCAGATCGTAAACGCCAGCAAGTACGGGACCATTCAGCAGTTCGATCCGTTGGAGACAATCTACACCGAGGACTTGGGCTCTATGAGCTTTGTCTACTTTGTTCTTAGCGGCGAGTGCGTCGTGCTCCAGTGCCTTCACATGAAGGTCTGCTATGTGGCCACATCCGATCTGGCCGGACTAAATAATTCCTCTTCCCCTCCAGGTGAGCATGGACAAAAGGCAGAAGGTATTCGAGCTGGCATTGGTGCCTAAACGGGAGTCTGGAGCCCTGAATATGGATGACGGTTCTAAGAGTAACAACGAGCCGTTTTTCGACGTAAACGAATACATGCAGTCCAGTTCGTCGGCGGATGAGAGCAACCAAAGCAAGAAGAGGGGGGTGAGTGCTCAAAGCTGGTGGTAAACGATACATCAGGCGGTCTGGAGCATGGGTACATGTAAACCATTAGATCCACATTTTATTGAATTTGTATTTTTCACTATGGTTTATCATTTACAACCAGCGTTAGAATTTCGGCAAATAATGACAATATATTACCCTTGCAGAGGATATTATAATTTTAGTAAGAAGTTTGCAAAGTAGACATTTTCGATCATAGCCGAGTCGATCTAGCCATGTCCGTTAGTCCGTTTCTACGCAAATTCTTTAGTTTTAAATCTATTTGATCGAAACTTTACCTAAAATCTTATTTAGATATGTATGTTGAAACCGCCAGGATAGTTGCCAAAGAAAGGAACGGAAACTTAATGATAATAACATTGTTCCAAACGTATAAGCATAGAACTCGCAAAAATTATACAATTTGTACATATAGCTGCCCTAGAAACGATAGGAAAACAAGAGAGAACGCTATAGTCGGGTGCCCCGACTATCAGATACCCGTTACTCAGGTAAAGGGAGTGCGAGGGAGATGGAGATAGAAACTTTGATCACACATAACTTTTTAACGAATGGTCCGATTTGAAAAATTTCTTCTACATTTCGATAGGTATTGATAAACACAATAAAACTTCATTTTTACATTTCCGAAATATTTAAATTTTTAAAATCGTATATAAGCGATTGTGGGCGTTAAAGGGGGCGTGGTACCATTTTGAAACAAACTTGCGCTGCGTAGGAACTTCTAAAATCTACATGCAAAATGCCAATCTTCTAGCTTTTATAGTTTCCGAGATCTCAGCGTTCATACGGACAGACAGACAGACAGACAGACAGACAGACAGACGGACAGACAGACGGACAGACGGACATGGCTAGGTCGACTCGGCTAGTGATCCTGATCAAGAATATATATACTTTATAGGGTCGGAAACGCTTCCTTCTAGCTGTTACATACTTTTGCACGAATACAATATACCCTTTTACTCTACGAGTAACGGGTATAATTAATGGGAAAGTCGACACAACATCGATTTTATACCTGCTATCGTGAATGGGTATATTGCATTCGTTGAAAAGTATGTAACAGGAAGAAGAAAGCTTTTCGACCCCATATTCGGGTGAACTTCCATTTAGCTCCAACCTCCGATTTTGTTCAAGCTTTCCATATCCATTTTTTTGGTGTTCTGATTATTGAAAAAATGATCAAAGTTGGCTGTTTTCCTGAAAGAAATATAAATAAAAATACATGTTTTAGTCTTAGCCTTAAGTTTTTTAGAAAAACTCACTATTCCACAATCTCTTGAAAATAAAAAGCCGTTGGAGCAAACTTGCGTCATTATGCACGATATATCGCACGGAAGCTTACCTTTTTATCGATGTGTCGTTATTGAGATCAATGTGTTAGAGATGGTGCTTCCGGTTACGAGGATCGCTAAAAAAAATGATTTTAGAATTATAAAAAATTAGAAATTATAGGAATCAACAAAATAAAACAAGAGAGAACGCTATAGTCGATTGCCTCGACTATTAGATACCCGTTACTCAGCTAAACAACTTAATATAAATATGCCTTCTTGTATGTTTTTCGCCGCTCGAATTAGCACCTTGGCCAGCTGTTCCAAAGTCATCCGTTAGAGGGCGCTACCGTGGTACCACGGCCATGAAAGGCGGAAATGTAGGCGCTAGCCAGCTTTAAGCGTTTAATGGGTTTCTGGGCGTTAGAGTGGGCGTGGCAAACTTTTATTAGGCCAATCGATAGGTATTGACGAAATAAATACATATCAATTAAAATTTTCATAATAGCATCAAAAATGTCGCCACTGCTTGTGGTTTGTGGGCGTCAGTGGCACCATTTTGAAACAAACTTGCGCTGCGTAGGAACTCCTAAAATCTACATGCAAAATGCCAATCTTCTAGCTTTTATAGTTTCCGAGATCTCAGCGTTCATACGAACAGACAGACAGACGGACAGACAGACGGACAGACAGACGGACATGGCTAGATCGACTCGGCTAGTGATCCTGAACAAGAATATATATACTTTATAGGGTCGGAAACGCTTCCTTCTACCTGTTACATACTTTTGCACGAATACAATATACCCTTTTACTCTACGAGTAACGGGTATAAATATTGGACCTTTGTCCGTTTCAGTAATGGAAGTTGACTACTAAATAAAACAACAAATTATAAAAAAGAATGCATTAAGAAAAAATATATAAAAGGGCATTTAATGAGTCGCAAGCTAAACTTTTTTTAACAAATATCGCAGGGATTTCGAAAATTTGTATTAAATTTAGTACCAAAAGTATCACATAAATCTTTGTCAACTTAAAATAAAAATTACCGTATTCACTTCAAGCATAAAGAAATGAAATAGAGTATTATACAACCTGGTGGAACAACATCAGGGCTGTTTAAACTTTGGCTTACCGAATTTAGATTCCTTTCTTGTTTTTCTCGTTTGACAGCTGCGTAAAATGGGCCTCAAAGAGATACAGCGCGCCTGTGCCGATATGAAGAAGTCGCCGACTAGGAGATCCACCAAGGACCAAGCGCGGCAGCGTCAACGCCAGCGACAGCGGCAGCGGGAGGCAGAGCGCCAGGTGGAGCGGGAGGAGTACGAGTTCTACATAGGGGGCGAGGGGGAGGAGAACTCCGAGGAGTTCGCCGAGGACCGGTACAGTGAGCATTCCGGCCGGCATTCGCCCGTGCCCGTGCCCGAAACCATCGAACTGGGCATAGAGAGCGAGACGGAGGGCTCGGAAATATTCACCGCCTCGAACACCTCGCTGCAAGAAACCGTCGAGGAGGGGGACGACCTGCAGCACTACGAGACGCATTTCATTGATGTTGGCTCACTAACCTACGGCGGGATCTTCGGGTTGGGCGAGAAGATGGATCATCGCGTAATTATGGCGCGGACAACGGTGCAGTGCATCATGATACCCCGCTTCTGGCTCTTTGAGGCCGCCCAGAATCCAGGTAACATTTGGCAGAGGCAGCGTTTCTATATCGAATGCAATATTCCAACCAGGGAGGACTTGTTTAAGGACTTCCTTAAGACACGAAAGTGGGAAAAGTTCAGACATGACTATATCCAAAACATACTAAATTCGGATTCTTTGGCCAACTTTACAAAGGTCGAAGATATACCAATAATTAGTCGCATTGTGGAGTCAAAAGCTGACGAAGCTTAAGCTCGACCTAAATTTCCTTGCCGTTTATTTATATTTTTGCAAGTTTCCAACATTATTATTAAATCATTAGTAGTGTGCCTGTTTCAAAATTTCTTGGATATAAGACAGCGAGCTAAAGCATTGTTCGATACTTACACTTGAGTACGGTACTTAATGTTTATAAGTCTTAAATGAGTATTTGAGCAATTATATATACATATAATACAATATTTTAGTCGATTAATTTTTTTTGTCTAAATAAAGTCAGGTTTTAATAATTATCACTACTATTGTGCGGCTTGGTAAGTTTAAGTAGAAATTGCATGGTTGTACGAGTAGTAATATGGTGTGTTAAGATTTAGCAATTTTTAATTTGAACCTTAACGGATACACTTAAAAGAATTTTTTTAATTAAAAAAAATTGTTCTTCGTCAAAAAAAATGATTAGTTTTGTCATGGCATTCAAAAAATAATTAATCTTGAATTTTGCTCCTTTTGATGAAAATACGGCCCATTTCAGAATGTTGTATAAAAAATGTTTAAATTGTATGAGGTAAGTAGGTAATAAGGTCTGCACATACAAAAAAAAAAAAAATTATTTATAATTATAAAAGGTTTTTATAATTTACAAATGAGTTTGGAATTTTTGTAAGTTTTTTTTTTGTTGTAGTGAACAAATATGATTTCTATTTTGTGAAAAATATAGAGTGTGCTCCGTTTTCATGAAATATGAACCCTGTGTTTCATTGTTAGTATTTGGGGCTGTAAAAAATGGCATTTAAGCGCCTATTATCAAATCATGCGACATGAAAAGTCAATTTAAAGAAATTATTTATTAACGGAGACTTGGGAAATTTACTGCTCGCAAAAGTAAAAACATTTTTAGCCGATATTTTAAGTAAGCTCAAAATGCAAATAGTAATCGGTTTTTGGGTAACTGTTGCCTTTGTTACTTATATTTTCGTAGGTAAGTGATGTACAAAATCTATGTTCTGGTTGGGAAACTGATTTTTATTTACAGGACCCATCAATAATCAAAAAAAAATACTTTGGATAAAGGATCAAGATTCCAATCGGAACTTAGCCTTTTATCTTTATTTATCTAAGCCATCGGATTCTCATAACAGACGTTTTACATATTTAAATTATACTAGGTCAGCTATTCGGTTTCGAAAAATGACTAAAATACCGTTATATAATCAACTTAATCCAAAAAGCACAGTGAGCTTCAGAAACTATTACAAATTCGTAAAATCGAAAATTAGACTAGATATGACATTTAAAAATAGTTTTCGGCAGCTATTTTTGAATACGCTTCTGAGCTGGCGTATTGCTGGATTCACCATATTTCCAGTTTTAAACTATAGTTTTTTAAGGGTAAGTTATGACTAATAACAAAACAGATTATCTTTTAATTTTACATTTTCAATTTTCAATTCAAACAGAAATATTGGAGGAAAGATTTCTTTTATCATTGCTTCACACAGTTTCACACCATAAGATTAAAGAAGTTTGAAAAGGATCATTTAATTAACATTACAAATTTGCCAGCAGATCTTAATCAATATATTATTTCAAAACAACATTTTTTTTGCACAAACACTGGAATTAAAATTATTGTGCTATCTTGTCGTATTCAGATTCAAAATAATTTGTCGCGGAGTGGCATTACCCTTTTTATTCTGCAGAGCATATTTAAAATCAAACATATTCAGTGTTTTATACAAATAATAAGTAAGAAAAGTACTTTTAGACGATGCATTACAATAGATTTCATAACTGAATCTTTTCTAAGCACAAGGAACTTACAGTTGAAGATACATTTGAAGAGCCGTGCACGAAGGGTGAGTTTTTACGAATGTGCAATTTTTTGGATAATTGATCATTTAAAAAATGTATTCTAAGGTGCTAAATTCCTCAAAGGCCTATACAGCTATATTAAAAAATACTAACATATTGGACAATAAAAAAAGGAAATTTATCGCTAAACAATTAATAAAATCAATCGCGGTCAGGAAAGCCGCACAAAAACTTCAAAATTTCCCAAAAAACCTAAGTAAATATGCTTTGTATATTATTAAGCCAATTCTACCGCTGTTAATATTAATTCGAAGACGAAAGTATTTATTAATGAATACGTCTAAAGTTGTAACTCCAAAGAATATAATGGAAAAACCAGAATTTTTTGAATATTTGTCGGCAAATAAAACAAAAGTAATCGTTTCACAAGAACTATTGCAAAAATTTAACTTATCAATTCCAATTATTAAAAATGAGAAATTAACTTTTCTGCTCACAAACAAAACATTAGGAGAAGCACAATTAAAATTAGTTAACGAGAAAGTTGGCCTTATTATGCAAGTGACATCAGGGTCACCTCATACAATAACAAAATGGCATCTGAGCAAAACTGAACACAAAGAAAATCAACTACAATTAGTCACCAATCTTAATATAAAAGGTCAAATCTCGAAGACAATTTATTCACCTATAAATTCAAATAAAGAGTTAAATTTACATAATGTATCCTCAAAATGTGAGTGTTCTTGCCAATTTAAGGTATGCAATGAATCATGCAAATATGAATGCAGATCAAAAACAAGCAGAAAACCATCAACTTATAATGTTTGCGATTGCACCTGTAAAATAGAAATAGAAGAAGACTCTTGTTCCTGCAACTGCAAAACACAACTGCAAAAGTCCAGTTCAGAAAACTGGAAGCATTCGGGATCTGTGCCTCAATCGACGATTTCAAAATTTCAACTTGAAAAATCAACTTTTCCTAAGTGCGATTGTACCTGTGAACTTAATATGGGTGATGATTCATGCATCTGTGACTGCATTTTTAGGCTCAGTTCGACTACGGTTTCAAAATTTCAACTTGAACAATCAACTTTTCCTAAGTGCGATTGTACCTGTGAACTTAATATGGGTGATGACTCATGCATCTGCGACTGCATTTTTAGGCTCAGTTCGACTACGATTTCAAAATTTCAACTTGAACAATCAACTTTTCCTAAGTGCGATTGTACCTGTGAACTTAATATGGGTGATAACTCATGCATCTGCGACTGCATTTTTAGGCTCAGTTCGACTACGATTTCAAAATTTCAACTTGAACAATCAACTTTTCCTAAGTGCGATTGTACCTGTGAACTTAATATGGGTGATGACTCATGCATCTGCGACTGCATTTTTAGGCTCAGTTCGACTACGATTTCAAAATTTCAACTTGAACAATCAACTTTTCCTAAGTGCGATTGTACCTGTGAACTTAATATGGGTGATAACTCATGCATCTGCGACTGCATTTTTAGGCTCAGTTCGACTACGATTTCAAAATTTCAACTTGAACAATCAACTTTTCCTAAGTGCGATTGTACCTGTGAACTTAATATGGGTGATGTCTCATGCATCTGCGACTGCAATTTTAGGCTCAGCACTGCAGAAGCCACAACAAGTGAAACAGCAACTGCATCAAGCAGTTCAGAAAACAGGGAGCTGTCGAGTACTGTGCTTCAATCGACGATTTCAAAAGTTCAACTTAAGCAATCCAGTTTTTCTGTGTGTGATTGTACCTGTGAACTTGAAATAGGTAAAGACTCATGCATCTGCGACTGCATTTTTAGGCTCAGCACTTCAGAAGCCTCGACAATTAAAACAGCAAGTGCAGAAAAAAGTTCAGAAAACAGAAAGTTGTCGAGTACTGTGCCTCAACCGACGATTTCAAAATTTCAACTTAAACAATCCAGTTTTTCTGTGTGTGATTGTACCTGTGAACTTGAAATAGGTAAAGACTCATGCATCTGCGACTGCATTTTTCGGCCCAGCACTTCAGAAGCCGCGACAAGTAAAACAGAAAGTACAGCAAGCAGTTCAGAAAACAGGAAGCTGTCGAGTAATGTGCCTCAATCGACGATTTCCAAATTTCAACTTAAGCAATCCAGTTTTTCTGTGTGTGATTGTACCTGTGGACTTGAAATGGGTAAAGACTCATGCATCTGCGACTGCATTTTTAGGCCCAGCACTTCAGAAGCCACGACAAGTAAAACAGCAAGTAAATTAAGCAGTTCAGAAAACATGAGGCTGTCGAGTACGGTGCTCCAATCGACGATTTCAAAATTTCAACTTAAACAATCCAGTTTTTCTGTGTGTGATTGTACCTGTGAACTTGAAATGGGTAAAGACTCATGCATCTGCGACTGCATATTTAGGCCCAGCACTTCAGAAGCCACGACAAGTAAAACAGAAAGTACAGCAAGCAGTTCAGAAAACAGGAAGCTGTCGAGTAATGTGCCTCAATCGACGATTTCCAAATTTCAACTTAAGCAATCCAGTTTTTCTGTGTGTGATTGTACCTGTGGACTTGAAATGGGTAAAGACTCATGCATCTGCGACTGCATTTTTAGGCCCAGCACTTCAGAAGCCACGACAAGTAAAACAGCAAGTAAATTAAGCAGTTCAGAAAACATGAGGCTGTCGAGTACGGTGCTCCAATCGACGATTTCAAAATTTCAACTTAAACAATCCAGTTTTTCTGTGTGTGATTGTACCTGTGAGCTTGAAATGGGTAAAGACTCATGCATCTGCGACTGCATTTTTAGGCCCAGCACTTCAGAAGCCGCGACAAGTAAAACAGCAAGTAAATTAAGCAGTTCAGAAAACATGAGGCTTTCGAGTACGGTGCTCCAATCGATGATTTCCAAATTTCAACTTAAGCAATCCAGTTTTTCTGTGTGTGATTGTACCTGTGGACTTGAAATGGGTAAAGACTCATGCATCTGCACCTGCATTTTTAGGCCCAGCACTTCAGAAGCCGCGACAAGTAAAACAGCAAGTAAATTAAGCAGTTCAGAAAACATGAGGCTGTCGAGTAATGTGCCTCAATCGACGATTTCCAAATTTCAACTTAAGCAATCCAGTTTTTCTGTGTGTGATTGTACCTGTGGACTTGAAATGGGTAAAGACTCATGCATCTGCGACTGCATTTTTAGGCCCAGCACTTCAGAAGCCAAGACAAGTAAAACAGAAAGTACAGCAAGCAGTTCAGAAAACAGGAAGCTGTCGAGTAATGTGCCTCAATCGACGATTTCCAAATTTCAACTTAAGCAATCCAGTTTTTCTGTGTGTGATTGTACCTGTGGACTTGAAATGGGTAAAGACTCATGCATCTGCGACTGCATTTTTAAGCCCAGCACTTCAGAAGCCACGACAAGTAAAACAGCAAGTAAATTAAGCAGTTCAGAAAACATGAGGCTGTCGAGTACGGTGCTCCAATCGACGATTTCAAAGTTCCAACTTGAACAATCCAGTTTTTCTGTGTGTGATTGTACCTGTGAGCTTGAAATGGGTAAAGACTCATGCATCTGCGACTGCATTTTTAGGCCCAGCACTTCAGAAGCCACGACAAGTAAAACAGCAAGTAAATTAAGCAGTTCAGAAAACATGAGGCTGTCGAGTACGGTGCTCCAATCGCCGATTTCAAAATTTCAACTTAAACAATCCAGTTTTTCTGTGTGTGATTGTACCTGTGAGCTTGAAATGGGTAAAGACTCATGCATCTGCGACTGCATTTTTAGGCCCAGCAGTTCAGAAGCCGCGACAAGTAAAACAGCAAGTAAATTAAGCAGTTCAGAAAACATGAGGCTGTCGAGTACGGTGCTCCAATCGACGATTTCAACATTTCAACTTAAACAATCCAGTTTTTCTGTGTGTGATTGTACCTGTGAACTTGAAATGGGTAAAGACTCATGCATCTGCGACTGCATTTTTAGGCCCAGCACTTCAGAAGCCAAGACAAGTAAAACAGAAAGTACAGCAAGCAGTTCAGAAAACAGGAAGCTGTCGAGTAATGTGCCTCAATCGACGATTTCCAAATTTCAACTTAAGCAATCCAGTTTTTCTGTGTGTGATTGTACCTGTGGACTTGAAATGGGTAAAGACTCATGCATCTGCGACTGCATTTTTAGGCCCAGCACTTCAGAAGCCACGACAAGTAAAACAGCAAGTAAATTAAGCAGTTCAGAAAACATGAGGCTGTCGAGTACGGTGCTCCAATCGACAATTTCAAAGTTCCAACTTGAACAATCCAGTTTTTCTGTGTGTGATTGTACCTGTGAGCTTGAAATGGGTAAAGACTCGTGCATCTGCGACTGCATTTTTAGGCCCAGCACTTCAGAAGCCACGACAAGTGAAACAGCAAGTACATTTAAGGGGTTGGTACTGACGGAAACTATATCAAACATTAGTGGAATTGGAGGCTATATTACAACTCAAGAAAAGAGTGTGACTGGAAGTAAAATAATAGTGTCGACAAAGATGTCTTCGTTGGAAACGACCAAATTGAAAACAAGCAGTATACCATCTACTTATACTATTTGCGAATGCATCTGTGAAATAGAACTAGAAGAAGACTCTTGTACTTGCAACTGCAAAACAAACCCAAGCTCTGTAATTGAGTATTCCGCAATACCTAGTTCCTTTAAAATGTCGAGTACAGAAAATTATCAACTAGCTCAAAAGACAACAAGAAAACACTCGACAATATCACCAAAA
The DNA here is from genome assembly GCA_036346975.1 of Drosophila prolongata. Classification (NCBI taxonomy): domain Eukaryota; kingdom Metazoa; phylum Arthropoda; class Insecta; order Diptera; family Drosophilidae; genus Drosophila; species Drosophila prolongata. The sequence goes on from JAYMZC010000108.1 coordinate 2,379,749, forward strand.
TCGGTTATATCTAGTAATTCAGAAACCAAAGAATTGTCAAGATCTGTGATTCAATCGACTACCACTTTAAACTTTCAACTTGAACAATCCAGTTTCCTCGTGTGTGATTGTACCTGTCAACTTGAAATGGGTAAAGACTCATGCATCTGCGAATGCATTTTTAGGCCCAGCACCTCAGAAGTCACAACCAGCAAAACAGCAAGTGGATACAAGCCGTCACTACTCATGGCAACACAACTTAGTAGAATTGGAGAATATATTACAACTCCAGAAAAAAGTGTGTCGCGAATGATATCAAAGATCAAATCGAAAACAAGCACCGAACCACCAACTTTTATGATTTGCGAGTGCACCTGTACAATTGAACTAGAAAACGACTCCTGTACCTGCGAATGCAATAAAATACGCAGTTCCTATAAGATTTTGAGTACAGAAAAATATTCCAAAACACAAGCTGAAATAAGCAAACTGTCTAAATCTTTACCTCATTTGATTACAAAGCCATTTGAAATTTTCAGTGAAATTTCGAGCGCAGAAAAATATCAAACAACTCTTAAAAAAACCAGTAAACTTTCGACATCTTCGCCTTTATCTAGCATAATTTCAAGTAGTCCATTTGAAATTTCTAGCACCGAAAAATATCAACTGACTCAAGAGGAAACAACAAAACTGAGGAAAGCCGCATCGGAATCGATTACAATATCAAGCAGTTTGGTCAAAATTCCAAGCTCTGAAAAGTATCATATATCTCAAGAAGAAACCAGTGAACAATCGAAACCAATATCGATAAGTTCATTTGCCATTTCGAGTACAGAAAAATATCAAACAACACTTGAGGAAACCAGTAAACTTTCGACATCTTCGCCTGCATTTAGCATAATTTCCAGTATTCCATTTGAAATTTCTAGCACCGAAAAATATCAAATGACTCAAGAGGAAACAACAAAACTGACGAAATCTGCATCGGAATCGATTACAATAACAAGCAGTTTGATCAAAATTCCGAACTCCGAAAAATATCAGATATCTCAAGAAGAAACCAGTGAACAATCGAAATTAATATCGATAAGTTCACTTGCAATTTCGAGTGCAGAAAAAAATCAAACAACTCAAGAGGAAACAAGAAATCTATCGATATCACCACCTAAATCGATTTCAATATCATCTTCGCTTGCATCTAGAATAATTTCAAGTAGCCCATTTGAAATTTCAAGCACCGAAAAATATCAAATCACTGAAGAGGAAACAACAAAACTGACGAAATCTGCATCGGAATCGATCACAATAACAAGCAGTTTGGTCAAAATTCCGAGCTCCGAAATATATCATATATCTCAAGAAGAAACCAGTGAACAATCGAAATTAATATCGATAAGTTCATTTACAATTTCGAGTGCAGAAAAATATCAAACAACTCACAAAGAAACAAGAAATCTATCGATATCACCACCTAAATCGATTTCAATATCATCTTCGCTTGCATCTAGAATAATTTCTAGTACTCCATTTGAAATTTCAAGCACCGAAAAATATCAACTCACTGAAGAGGAAACAACAAAACTGACGAAATCTGCATCGGAATCGATTACAATATCAAGCAGTTTGATCAAAATTCCGAGCTCCGAAAAAGATCATATATCACAAGAAGAAACTAGTAAACAATCGAAATTAATATCGATAAGTTCATTTGAAATTTCGAGTGCAGAAAAATATCAAACAACTCATGAGGAAACAAGAAATCTATCGATGTCACCACCTAAATCGATTTCAATATCAATAAGTTCATTTAAAATTTCGAGTTCAGAAAAATATCAAACAACACTTGAGGAAACCAGTAAACTTTCAACATCTTCGCCTGCATCTAGCATAATTATAAGTAGACCATTTGAAATTTCTAGCCCCGAAAAATATCAAATGACTGAAGAGGGAACAACAAAACTGACGAAATCTGCATCGGAATCGATTCCAATACCAAGTAGGTTGTCCAAAACTCCGAGCTCCGAAATATATCATATATCTCAAGAACAAACCAGTGAACTATCGAAATTAATATCGATAAGTTCATTTGCAATTTCGAGTGCAGAAAAATATCAAACAACTCATGAGGAAACAAGAAATCTATCGATATCACCACCTAAATCGATTTCAATATCAATAAGTTCATATACAATTTCGAGTACAGAAAAATATCAAACAACACTTGAGGAAACCAGTAAACTTTCGACATCTTCGCCTGCATCTAGCATAATTTCAAGTAGTCCATTTGAAATTTCTAGCACCGAAAAATATCTAATGACTGAAGAGGAAACAACAAAACTGACGAAATCTGCATCGGAATCGATTACAATATCAAGCAGTTTCATCAAAATTCCGAGCTCCGAAAAATATCATATATCTCAAGAAAAAACCAGTGAACAATCGAAACCAATATCGATAAGTTCATTTGCAATTTCGAGTGCAAAAAAATATCACACAACTCACGAGGAAACAAGAAATCCATCGATATCACCACCTAAATCGATTTCGATATCATCTTCGCTTGCATCTATAATAATTTCAAGTAGCCCATTTGAAATTTCAAGCACCGAAAAATATCAAATGACTGAAGAGGAAACAACAAAACTGACGAAATCTGCATCGGAATCGATTACAATATCAAGCAGTTTGATCAAAATTCCGAGCTCCAAAAAATATCATATATCTCAAGAAAAAACCAGTGAACAATCGAAACCAATATCGATAAGTTCATTTGCAATTTCGAGTGCAAAAAAATATCACACAACTCACGAGGAAACAAGAAATCCATCGATATCACCACCTAAATCGATTTCGATATCATCTTCGCTTGCATCTAGAATAATTTCAAGTAGCCCATTTGAAATTTCAAGCACCGAAAAATATCAAATGACTGAAGAGGAAACAACAAAACTGACGAAATCTGCATCGGAATCGATTACAATATCAAGCAGTTTGATCAAAATTCCGAGCTCCGAAAAATATCATAAATCTCAAGAAAAAACCAGTGAACAATCGAAACCAATATCGATAAGTTCATTTGCAATTTCGAGTGCAAAAAAATATCACACAACTCACGAGGAAACAAGAAATCCATCGATATCACCACCTAAATCGATTTCAATATCATCTTCGCTTGCATCTAGAATAATTTCAAGTAGCCCATTTGAAATTTCAAGCACCGAAAAATATCAAATGACTGAAGAGGAAACAAAAAAACTGACGAAATCTGCTTCGGAATCGATTACAATATCAAGCAGTGTGATCAAAATTCCGAGCTCCGAAAAATATGATATATCTCAAGAAGAAATCAGTGAACAATCGAAACCAATATCGATTTCATTTGTAATTTCGAGTGCAGAAAAATATCAAACAACTCAAGAGGAAACAAGAAATCTATCGATATCACCACCTAAATCGATTTCAATATCATCTTCGCTTGCATCTAGAATAATTTCAAGTAGCCCATTTGAAATTTCAAGCACCGAAAAATATCAAATGACTGAAGAGGAAAAAACAAAACTGACGAAATCTGCATCGGAATCGATTACAATATTAAGCAGTTTGATCAAAATTCCGAGGTCCGCAAAATATTATATATCTCAAGAAGAAACCAGTGAACAATCGAAATTAATATCGATAAGTTCATTTGAAATTTCGAGTGCAGAAAAATATCAATCAACTCAAGAGGAAACAAGAAATCTATCGATATCACCACCTAAATCGATTTCAATATCAATAAGTTCATATAACATTTCGAGTACAGAAAAATATAAAACAACACTTGAGGAAACCAGTAAACTTTCGACATCTTCGCCTGCATCTAGCATAATTTCAAGTAGTCCATTTGAAATTTCTAGCACCGAAAAATATCAAATGACTGAAGAGGAAACAACAAAACTGACGAAATCTGCATCGGAATCGATTACAATATTAAGCAGTTTGATCAAAATTTCGAGCTCCGAAAAAGATCATATATCACAGGAAGAAACTAGTAAACAATCGAAATTAATATCGATAAGTTCATTTGAAATTTCGAGTGCAGAAAAATATCAAACAACTCAAGAGGAAACAAGAAATCTATCGATATCACCACCTAAATTGATTTCAATATCATCTTCGCTTGCATCTAGAATAATTTCAAGTAGCCCATTTGAAATTTCAAGAACCGAAAAATATCAAATGACTGAAGAGGAAACAACAAAACTGACGAAATCTGCATCGGAATCGACTACAATATCAAGCAGTTTGATCAAAATTCCGAGCTCCGAAAAGTATCATATATCTCAAGAAGAAACCAGTGAACAATCGAAACCAATATCGATAAGTTCATTTGCAATTTCGAGTACAGAAAAATATCAAACAACACTTAAGGAAACCAGTAAACTTTCGACATCTTCACATGCATCTAGAATAATTTCAAGTAGCCCATTTAAAATTTCAAGCACCGAAAAATATCAAATGACTGAAGAGGAAACAACAAAACTGACGAAATCTGCATCGGAATCGATTACAATATTAAGCAGTTTGATCAAAATTCCGAGCTCCGCAAAATATCATATATCTCAAGAAGAAACCAGTGAACAATCGAAATTAATATCGATAAGTTCATTTGCAATTTCGAGTGCAGAAAAATATCAAACAACTCACGAGGAAACAAGAAATCTATCGATATCACCACCTAAATCGATTTCAATATCAATAAGTTCATATAACATTTCGAGTACCAGTAAACTTTCGACATCTTCGCCTGCATCTAGCATAATTTCAAGTAGTCCATTTGAAATTTCTAGCACCGAAAAATATCAAATGACTGAAGAGGAAACAACAAAACTGACGAAATCTGCATCGGAATCGATTACAATATCAAGCAGTTTGATCAAAATTCCGAGCTCCGAAAAATATCATATATCTCAAGAAAAAACCAGTGAACAATCGAAACCAATATCGATAAGTTCATTTGCAATTTCGAGTGCAAAAAAATATCACACAACTCACGAGGAAACAAGAAATCCATCGATATCACCACCTAAATCGATTTCAATATCATCTTCGCTTGCATCTAGAAAAATTTCAAGTAGCCCATTTGAAATTTCAAGCACCGAAAAATATCAAATGACTGAAGAGGAAACAACTAAACTGACGAAATCTGCATCGGAATCGATTACAATATCAAGCAGTGTGATCAAAATTCCGAGCTCCGAAAAATATGATATATCTCAAGAAGAAACCAGTGAACAATCGAAACCAATATCGATAAGTTCATTTGCAATTTCGAGAACAGAAAAATATCAAACAACTCACGAGGAAACAAGAAATCTATCGATATCACCACCTAAATCGATTTCAATATCAATAAGTTCATATAAAATTTCGAGTACAGGAAAATATCAAACAACACTTGAGGAAACCAGTAAACTTTCGACATCTTCGACTGCATCTAGCATAATTTCAAGTAGTCCATTTGAAATTTCTAGCACCGAAAAATATCAAATGACTCAAGAAGAAACAACAAAACTGACGAAATCTGCATCGGAATCGATTACAATATCAAGCAGTTTGATCAAAATTCCGAGCTCAAAAAAATATCATATATCTCAAGAAGAAACCAGTGAGCAATCGAAACCAATATCGATAAGTTCACTTGCAATTTCGAGTACAGAAAAATATCAAACAACTCACGAGGAAACAAGAAATCTATCGATATCACCACCTAAATCGATTTCAATATCATCTTCGCTTGCATCTAGAATAATTTCAAGTAGTCCATTTGAAATTTCTAGCCCCGAAAATTATCAAATGACTGAAGAGGAAACAACAAAACTGACGAAATCTGCATCGGAATCGATCACAATATCAAGCAGTTTAGTCAAAATTCCGAGTTCCGAAATATATCATATATCTCAAGAAGAAACCAGTAAACAATCGAAATTAATATCGATAAGTTCATTTGCAATTTCGAGTGCAGAAAAATATCAAACAACACTTGAGGAAACCAGTAAACTTTCGACATCTTCGCCTGCATTTAGCATAATTTCAAGTAGTCCATTTGAAATTTCTAGCACCGAAAAATATATAATGACTCAAGACGAAACAACAAAACTGACGAAATCTGCATCGGAATCGATTACAATATCAAGCAGTTTGATCAAAATTCCGAGCTCCGAAAAATATTATATATCTCAAGACGAAACCAGTGAACAATCGAAACAAATATCGATAAGTTCATTTGCAATTTCGAGTGCAGAAAAATATCAAACAACTCAAGAGGAAACAAGAAATCTATCGATATCACCACCTAAATCGATTTCAATATCAATAAGTTCATATAACATTTCGAGTACAGAAAAATATCAAACAACACTTGAGGAAACCAGTAAACTTTCGACATCTTCGCCTGCATTTAGCATAATTTCAAGTAGTCCATTTGAAATTTCTAGCACCGAAAAATATATAATGACTCAAGACGAAACAACAAAACTGACGAAATCTGCATCGGAATCGATTACAATATCAAGCAGTGTGATCAAAATTCCGAGCTCCGAAAAATATGATATATCTAAAGAAGAAACCAGTGAACAATCGAAACCAATATCGATAAGTTCATTTGCAATTTCGAGTGCAGAAAAATATCAAACAACTCATGAGGAAAGAAGAAATCTATCGATATCACCACCTAAATCGATTTCAATATCAATAAGTTCATATAACATTTCGAGTACAGAAAAATATCAAACAACACTTGAGGAAACCAGTAAACTTTCGACATCTTCGCCTGCATCTAGCATAATTTCAAGTAGTCCATTTGAAATTTCTAGCACCGAAAAATATCAACTCACTCAAGAGAAAACAACTAAACTGACGAAATCTGCATCGGAATCGATTACAATATCAAGCAGTTTGATTAAAATTCCGAGCTCCGAAAAAGATCATATATCACAAGAAGAAACCAGTAAACAATCGAAATTAATATCGATAAGTTCATTTGAAATTTTGAGTGCAGAAAAATATCAAACAACTCAAGAGGAAACAAGAAATCTATCGATATCACCACCTAAATCGATTTCAATATCATCTTCGCTTGCATCTAGAATAATTTCAAGTAGCCCATTTGAAATTTCAAGAACCGAAAAATATCAAATGACTGAAGAGGAAACAACAAAACTGACAAAATCTGCTTCGGAATCGATTACAATATCAAGCAGTTTGATCAAAATTCCAAGCTCCGAAAAGTATCATATATCTCAAGAAGAAACCAGTGAACAATCGAAACCAATATCGATAAGTTCATTTGCAATTTCGATTACAGAAAAATATCAAACAACACTTGAGGAAACCAGTAAACTTTCGACATCTTCGCCTGCATTTAGCATAATTTCAAGTAGTCCATTTGAAATTTCTAGCACCGAAAAATATCAAATGACTGAAGAGGAAACAACAAAACTGACGAAATCTGCATCGGAATCGATTACAATATCAAGCAGTTTGATCAAAATTCCGAGCTCCGAAAAATATCATATATCTCAAGAAGAAACCAGTGAACAATCGAAATTAATATCGATCAGTTCATTTGCAATTTCGAGTGCAGAAAAATATCAAACAACTCACAAAGAAACAAGAAATCTATCGATATCACCACCTAAATCGATTTCAATATCAATAAGTTCATATAAAATATCGAGTACAGAAAAATATCAAACAACTCAAGAGGAAACAAGAAATCTATCGATGTCACCACCTAAATCGATTTCAATATCATCTTCGCTTGCAACTAGAATAATTTCAAGTAGCCCATTTGAAATTTCAAGCACCGAAAAATATGAAATCACTGAAGAGGAAACAACAAAACTGACAAAATCTGCATCGGAATCGATTACAATATCCAGCAGTTTGATCAAAATTCCGAGCTCCGAAAAATATCATATATCTCAAGAAGAAACCAGTGAACAATCGAAATTAATATCGATAAGTTCACTTGCAATTTCGAGTGCAGAAAAATATCAAACAACTCAAGAGGAAACAAGAAATCTATCGATATCACCACCTAAATCGATTTCAATATCATCTTCGCTTGCACCTAGAATAATTTCAAGTAGCCCATTGGAAATTTCAAGCACCGATAAATATCAAATGACTGAAGAGGAAACAAAAAAACTGACAAAATCTGCTTCGGAATCGATTACAATATCAAGCAGTTTGATCAAAATTCCAAGCTCCGAAAAGTATCATATATCTCAAGAAGAAACCAGTGAACAATCGAAACCAATATCGATAAGTTCATTTGCAATTTCGATTACAGAAAAATATCAAACAACACTTGAGGAAACCAGTAAACTTTCGACATCTTCGCCTGCATCTAGCATAATTTCAAGTAGTCCATTTGAAATTTCTAGCACCGAAAAATATCAAATGACTCAAGAGGAAACAACAAAACTGACGAAATCTGCATCGGAATCGATTACAATATCAAGCAGTTTGATCAAAATTCCGAGCTCCGAAAAATATCATATATCTCAAGAAGAAACCAGTGAACAATCGAAACCAATATCGATAAGTTCATTTGCAATTTCGAGTGCAGAAAAATATCAAACAACTCAAGAGGAAACAAGAAATCTATCGATATCACCACCTAAATCGATTTCAATATCATCTTCGCTTGCACCTAGAATAATTTCAAGTAGCCCATTTGAAATTTCAAGCACCGATAAATATCAAATGACTGAAGAGGAAACAAAAAAACTGACGAAATCTGCTTCGGAATCGATTACAATATCAAGCAGTTTGATCAAAATTCCGAGCTCCGAAAAATATTATATAACTCAAGAAGAAACCAGTGAGCAATCGAAACCAATATCGATAAGTTCATTTGCAATTTCGAGTGCAGAAAAATATCAAACAACTCATGAGGAAACAAGAAATCTATCGATATCGCCACCTAAATCGATTTCAATATCAATAAATTCATATAAAATTTCGAGTACAGAAAAATATCAAACAACACTTGAGGAAACCAGTAAACTTTCGACATCTTCGCCTGCATCTAGCATAATTTCAAGTAGCCCATTTGAAATTTCAAGCACCGATAAATATCAAATGACTGAAGAGGAAACAAAAAAACTGACGAAATCTGCTTCGGAATCGATTACAATATCAAGCAGTTTGATCAAAATTCCGAGCTCCGAAAAATATTATATAACTCAAGAAGAAACCAGTGAGCAATCGAAACCAATATCGATAAGTTCATTGGCAATTTCGAGTGCAGAAAAATATCAAACAACTCATGAGGAAACAAGAAATCTATCGATATCGCCACCTAAATCGATTTCAATATCAATAAGTTCATATAAAATTTCGAGTACAGAAAAATATCAAACAACACTTGAGGAAACCAGTAAACTTTCGACATCTTCGACTGCATCTAACATAATTTCAAGTAGTCCATTTGAAATTTCTAGCACCGAAAAATATCAAATGACTCAAGAGGAAACAACAAAACTGACGAAATCTGCATCGGAATCGATTACAATATCAAGCAGTTTGATCAAAATTCCGAGCTCCGAAAAATATCATATATCTCAAGAAGAAACCAGTGAACAATCGAAACCAATATCGATAAGTTCATTTGCCATTTCGAGTGCAGAAAAATATCAAACAACTCATGAGGAAACAAGAAATCTATCTATATCATCAACTAAATCGATTTCAATATCAATAAGTTCATATCAAATTTCGATTTCAGAAAAATATCAAACAACACTTGAGAAACCAGTAAACTTTCAACATATTCGCCTGCATCTACCATAATTATAAGTAGTCCATTTGAAATTTCTAGCCCAGAAAAATATCAAATGACTGAAGAGGAAACAACAAAACTGACGAAATCTGCATCGCAATCGATTACAATATCAAGCAGTTTGATCAAAATTCCGAGCTCCGAAATATATCATATATCTCAAGAAGAAACCAGTGAACAATCCAAACCAATATCGATAAGTTCATTTGCAATTTCGAGTCCAGAAAAATATCAAACAACTCACGAGGAAACAAGAAATCTAACGATATCACCACCTAAATCGATTTCAATATCAATAAGTTCATATAAAATTTCGAGTACAGAAAAATATCAAACAACAATTGAGGAAACCAGTAAACTTTCGACATCTTCGCCTGCATCTAGCATAATTTCAAGTAGTCCATTTGAAATTTCTAGCACCGAAAAATATCAAATGACTGAAGAGGAAACAACAAAACTGACGAAATCTGCATCGCAATCGATTACAATATCAAGCAGTTTGATCAAAATTCCGAGCTCCGAAAAATATCATATATCTCAAGAAGAAACTAGTGAACAATCGAAACCAATATCGATAAGTTCATTTGCAATTTCGAGTGCAGAAAAATATCAAACAACTAAAGAGGAAACAAGAAATCTATCGATATCACCACCTAAATCGATTTCAATATCATCTTCGCCTGCATCTGGCATAATTTCAAGTAGTCCATTTGAAATTTCTAGCACCGAAAAATATCAAATGACTGAAGAGGAAACAACAAAACTGACGAAATCTGCATCGCAATCGATTACAATATCAAGCAGTTTGATTAAAATTCCGAGCTCCGAAAAATATCATATATCTCAAGAAGAAACCAGTGACCAATCGAAACCAATATCGATAAGTTCATTTGCAATTTCGAGTGCAGAAAAATATCAAACAACTCAAGAAGAAATAAGAAATCTATCGATATCACCACCTAAATCGATTTCAATATCAATAAGTTCATATCAAATTTCGAGTACAGAAAAATATCAAACAACAATTGAGGAAACCAGTAAACTTTCGACATCTTGGCCTGCATCTGGCATAATTTCAAGTAGTCCATTTGAAATTTCTAGCACCGAAAAATATCAAATGACTGAAGAGGAAACAACAAAACTGACGAAATCTGCTTCGGAATCGATTACAATATCAAGCAGTTTGATCAAAATTCCGAGCTCCGAAAAATATCATATATCTCAAGAAGAAACCAGTGAACAATCGAAACCAATATCGATAAGTTCATTTGCAATTTCGAGGCCAGAAAAATATCAAACAACTCACGAGGAAACAAGAAATTTAATATCAATAAGTTCATATAAAATTTCGAGTACAGAAAAATATCAAACAACAATTGAGGAAACCAGTAAACTTTCGACATCTTCGCCTGCATCTGGCATAATTTCAAGTAGTCCATTTGAAATTTCTAGCACCGAAAAATATCAAATGACTGAAGAGGAAACAACAAAACTGACGAAATCTGCATCGCAATCGATTACAATATCAAGCAGTTTGATCAAAATTCCGAGCTCAGAAAAATATCATATATCTCAAAAAGAAACTAGTGAACAATCGAAACCAATATCGATAAGTTCATTTGCAATTTCGAGTGCAGAAAAATATCAAACAACTAAAGAGGAAACAAGAAATCTATCGATATCACCACCTAAATCGATTTCAATATCATCTTCGCTTGCATCTAGAATAATTTCAAGTAGCCCATTTGAAATTTCAAGCACCGAAAAATATCAAATGACTGAAGAGGAAACAACAAAACTGACGATATCTGCTTCGGAATCGATTACAATATCAAGCAGTTTGATCAAAATTCCGAGCTCCGAAAAATATCATATATCTCAAGAAGAAACCAGTGAACAATCGAAACCAATATCGATAAGTTCATTTGCAATTTCGATATCACCACCTAAATCGATTTCAATATCATCTTCGCTTGCATCTAGAATAATTTCAAGTAGCCTATTTGAAATTTCAAGCACCGAAAAATATCAAATGACTGAAGAGGAAACAACAAAACTGACGAAATCTGCTTCGGAATCGATTACAATATCAAGCAGTTTGATCAAAATTCCGAGCTCCGAAAAATATCATATATCTCAAGAAGAAACCAGTGAACAATCGAAACCAATATCGATAAGTTCATTTGCAATTTCGAGTGCAGAAAAATATCAAACAACTCATGGGGAAACAAGAAATCTATCGATATCACCACCTAAATCGATTTCAATATCAATAAGTTCATATCAAATTTCAATTTCAGAAAAATATCAAACAACACTTGAGGAAACCAGTAAACTTTCAACATCTTCGCCTGCATCTAGCTTAATTATAAGTAGACCATTTGAAATTTCTAGCCCCGAAAAATATCAAATGACTGAAGAGGAAACAACAAAACTGACGAAATCTGCATCGGAATCGATTACAATATCAAGCAGTTTGATCAAAATTCCGAGCTCCGAAAAATATCATATATCTCAAGAAGAAACCAGTGAACAATCGAAACCAATATCGATAAGTTCATTTGCAATTTCGAGTGCAGAAAAATATCAAACAACTCATGAGGAAACAAGAAATCTATCGATATCACCACCTAAATCGATTTCAATATCAATAAGTTCATATCAAATTTCAATTTCAGAAAAATATCAAACAACACTTGAGGAAACCAGTAAACTTTCAACATCTTCGCCTGCATCTAGCTTAATTATAAGTAGACCATTTGAAATTTCTAGCCCCGAAAAATATCAAATGACTGAAGAGGAAACAACAAAACTGACGAAATCTGCATCGGAATCGATTACAATATCAAGCAGTTTGATCAAAATTCCGAGCTCCGAAAAATATCATATATCTCAAGAAGAAACCAGTGAACAATCGAAACCAATATCGATAAGTTCATTTGCCATTTCGAGTGCAGAAAAATATCAAACAACACTTGAGGAAACCAGTAAACTTTCGACATCTTCGCCTGCATCTAGCATAATTTCAAGTAGTCTATTTGAAATTTCTAGCACCGAAAAATATATAATGACTCAAGAGGAAACAACAAAACTGACGAAATCTGCATCGGAATCGATTACAATATCAAGCAGTTTGATCAAAATTCCGAGCTCCGAAAAATATTATATATCTCAAGAAGAAACCAGTGAGCAAACGAAACCAATATCGATAAGTTCATTTGCAATTTCGAGTGCAGAAAAAAATCAAACAACTCAAGAGGAAACAAGAAATCTATCGATATCACCACCTAAATCGATTTCAATATCATCTTCGCTTGCATCTAGAATAATTTTAAGTAGCCCATTTGAAATTTCAAGCACCGAAAAATATCAAACGACTGAAGAGGAAACAACAAAACTGACGAAATCTGCTTCGGAATCGATTACAATATCAAGCAGTTTGATCAAAATTCCGAGCTCCGAAAAATATCATATATCTCAAGAAGAAACCAGTGAGCAATCGAAACCAATATCGATAAGTTCAGTTGCAATTTCGAGTGCAGAAAAATATCAAACAACTCACGAGGAAACAATAAATCTATCGATATCACCACCTAAATCGATTTCAATATCAATAAGTTCATATAAAATTTCGAGTACAGGAATATATCAAACAACACTTGAGGAAACCAGTAAACTTTCGACATCTTCGCCTGCATCTAGCATAATTATAAGTAGACCATTTGAAATTTCTAGCACCGAAAAATATCAAATGACTGAAGAGGAAACAACAAAACTGACGAAATCTTCATCGGAATCGATTACAATATCAAGCAGTTTGATCAAAATTCCGAGCTCCGAAAAATATCATATATCTCAAGAAGAATCTAGTGAACAATCGAAACCAATATCGATAAGTTCATTTGCAATTTCGAGTGCAGAAAAATATCAAACAACTAAAGAGACAATAAATCTTTCGATATCACCATATGCTTCGGAATCGATTACAATATCAAGCAGTTTGATCAAAATTCCGAGCTCCGAAAAATATCATATATCGCAAGAAGAAACCAGTGAGCAATCGAAACCAATATCGATAAGTTCATTTGCAATTTCGAGTGCAGAAAAATATCAAACAACTCAATGAGGAAACAAGAAATCTATCGATATCACCACCTAAATCGATTTCAATATCAATAAGTTCATATAAACTTTCGAGTACAGAAAAATATCAAACAACACTTGAGGAAACCAGTAAACTTTCGACATCTTCGCCTGCATCTAGCACTAATTTCAAGTAGTCCATTTGAAATTTCTAGCCCCGAAAAATATCAAATGACTGAAGAGGAAACAACAAAACTGACGAAATCTGCATCGGAATCGATTACAATATCAAGCAGTTTGATCAAAATTCCGAGCTCCGAAAAATATCATATATCTCAAGAAGAAACCAGTGAAAAATCGAAACCAATATCGATAAGTTCATTTGCAATTTCGAGTGCCAGAAAAATATCAAACAACTCACGAGGAAACAAGAAATCTATCGATATTCACCACCTAAATCGATTTCAATATCAATAAGTTCATATAAAATTTCGAGTACAGAAAAATATCAAACAACACTTGAGGAAACCAGTAAACTTTCGACATCTTCGCCTGCATCTAGCATAATTTCAAGTAGTCCATTTGAAATTTCTAGCACCGAAAAATGTCAAATGACTGAAGAGGAAACAACAAAACTGACGAAATCTTCATCGGAATCGATTACAATATCAAGCAGTTTGATCAAAATTCCGAGCTCCGAAAAATATCATATATCTCAAGAAGAATCTAGTGAACAATCGAAACCAATATCGATAAGTTCATTTGCAATTTCGAGTGCAGAAAAATATCAAACAACTAAAGAGGAAACAATAAATCTTTCGATATCACCATATGCTTCGGAATCGATTACAATATCAAGCAGTTTGATCAAAATTCCGAGCTCCGAAAAATATCATATATCTCAAGAAGAAACCAGTGAGCAATCGAAACCAATATCGATAAGTTCAGTTGCAATTTCGAGTGCAGAAAAATATCAAACAACTCACGAGGAAACAATAAATCTATCGATATCACCACCTAAATCGATTTCAATATCAATAAGTTCATATAAAATTTCGAGTACAGAAAAATATCAAACAACACTTGAGGAAAACCAGTAAACTTTCGACATCTTCGCCTGCATCTAGCATAATTTCAAGTAGTCCATTTGAAATTTCTAGCCCCGAAAAATATCAAATGACTGAAGAGGAAACAACAAAACTGACGAAATCTGCATCGGAATCGATTACAATATCAAGCAGTTTGATCAAAATTCCGAGCTCCGAAAAATATCATATATCTCAAGAAGAAACCAGTGAGCAATCGAAACCAATATCGATAAGTTCATTTGCAATTTCGAGTGCAGAAAAATATCAAACAACTCAAGAGGAAACAAGAAATCTATCGATATCACCACCTAAATCGATTTCAATATCAATAAGTTCATATAAAATTTCGAGTACAGAAAAATATCAAACAACACTTGAGGAAACCAGTAAACTTTCGAACATCTTCGCCTGCATCTAGCATAATTTCAAGTAGTCCATTTGAAATTTCTAGTCACCGAAAAATATCAAATGACTGAAGAGGAAACAACAAAACTGACGAAATCTGCATCGGAATCGATTACAATATCAAGCAGTTTGATCAAAATTCCGAGCTCCGAAAAATATCATATATCTCAAGAAGAAACCAGTGAAGCAATCGAAACCAATATCGATAAGTTCATTTGCAATTTCGAGTGCAGAAAAATATCAAACAACTCAAGAGGAAACAAGAAATCTATCGATATCACCACCTAAATCGATTTCAATATCATCTTCGCTTGCATCTAGAATAATTTCAAGTAGCCCATTTGAAATTTCTAGCACCGAAAAATATCAAATGACTGAAGAGGAAACAACAAAACTGACGAAATCTGCATCGGAATCGATTACAATATCAAGCAGTTTGATCAAATTCCGAGCTCCGAAAAATATCATATATCTCAAGAAGAAACCAGTGAACAATCGAAACCAATATCGATAAGTTCATTTGCAATTTCGAGTGCAGAAAAATATCAAACAACTCAAGAGGAAACAAGAAATCTATCGATATCACCACCTAAATCGATTTCAATATCAATAAGTTCATATCAAATTTCGAGTACAGAAAAATATCAAACAACACTTGAGGAAACCAGTAAACTTTCGACATATTCGCCTGCATCTAGCATAATTTCAAGTAGTCCATTTGAAATTTCTAGCACCGAAAAATATCAAATGACTGAAGAGGAAACAACAAAACTGACGAAATCTGCATCGGAATCGATTACAATATCAAGCAGTTTGATCAAAATTCCGAGCTCCGAAAAATATCATATATCTCAAGAAGAAACCAGTGAACAATCGAAACCAATATCGATAAGTTCATTTGCAATTTCGAGTGCAGAAAAATATCAAACAACTCAAGAGGAAACAAGAAATCTATCGATATCACCACCTAAATCGATTTCAATATCAATAAGTTCATATCAAATTTCGAGTACAGAAAAATATCAAACAACACTTGAGGAAACCAGTAAACTTTCAACATCTTCGCCTGCATCTAGCATAATTTCAAGTAGTCCATTTGAAATTTCTAGCCCCGAAAAATATCAAACTGACTGAAGAGGAAACAACAAAACTGACGAAATCTGCATCGGAATCGATTACAATATCAAGCAGTTTGATCAAAATTCCGAGCTCCGAAAAATATCATATATCTCAAGAAGAAACCAGTGAACAATCGAAACCAATATCGATAAGTTCATTTGCAATTTCGAGTGCAGAAAAATATCAAACAACTCAAGAGGAAACAAGAAATCTATCGATATCACCACCTAAATCGATTTCAATATCAATAAGTTCATATAAAATTTCGAGTACAGAAAAATATCAAACAACACTTGAGGAAACCAGTAAACTTTCGACATCTTCGCCTGCATCTAGCATAATTTCAAGTAGTCCATTTGAAATTTCTAGCACCGAAAAATATCAAATGACTGAAGAGGAAACAACAAAACTGACGAAATCTGCATCGGAATCGATTACAATATCAAGCAGTTTGATCAAAATTCCGAGCTCCGAAAAATATTATATATCTCAAGAAGAAACCAGTGAACAATCGAAACCAATATCGATAAGTTCATTTGCAATTTCGAGTGCAGAAAAATATCAAACAACTCATGAGGAAACAAGAAATCTATCGATATCACCACCTAAATCGATTTCAATATCAATAAGTTCATATCAAATTTCGAGTTCAGAAAAATATCCAACAACACTTGAGGAAACCAGTAAACTTTCGACATCTTCGCCTGCATCTAGCATAATTATAAGTAGTCCATTTGAAATTTCTAGCCCCGAAAAATATCAAACGACTGAAGAGGAAACAACAAAACTGACGAAATCTGCATCGGAATCGATTACAATATCAAGCAGTTTGATCAAAATTCCGAGCTCCGAAAAATATCATATATCTCAAGAAGAAACCAGTGAACAATCGAAACCAATATCGATAAGTTCATTTGCAATTTCGAGTGCAGAAAAATATCAAACAACTCAAGAGGAAACAAGAAATCTATCGATATCACCACCTAAATCGATTTCAATATCAATAAGTTCATATCAAATTTCGAGTACAGAAAAATATCAAACAACACTTGAGGAAACCAGTAAACTTTCGACATCTTCGCCTGCATCTAGCATAATTTCAAGTAGTCCATTTGAAATTTCTAGCACCGAAAAATATCAAATGACTGAAGAGGAAACAACAAAACTGACGAAATCTGCATCGGAATCGATTACAATATCAAGCAGTTTGATCAAATTCCGAGCTCCGAAAAATATCATATATCTCAAGAAGAAACCAGTGAACAATCGAAACCAATATCGATAAGTTCATTTGCAATTTCGAGTGCAGAAAAATATCAAACAACTCAAGAGGAAACAAGAAATCTATCGATATCACCACCTAAATCGATTTCAATATCATCTTCGCTTGCATCTAGAATAATTTCAAGTAGCCATTTGAAATTTCAAGCACCGAAAAATATCAAATGAGTGAAAGAGGAAACAACAAAACTGACGAAATCTGCATCGGAATCGATTACAATATCAAGCAGTTTGATCAAAATTCCGAGCTCCGAAAAATATCATATATCTCAAGAAGAAACCAGTGAACAATCGAAACCAATATCGATAAGTTCATTTGCAATTTCGAGTGCAGAAAAATATCAAACAACTCAAGAGGAAACAATAAATCTATCGATATCACCACCTAAATCGATTTCAATATCAATAAGTTCATATCAAATTTCGAGTACAGAAAAATATCAAACAACACTTGAGGAAACCAGTAAACTTTCGACATCTTCGCCTGCATCTAGCATAATTTCAAGTAGTCCATTTGAAATTTCTAGCACCGAAAAATATCAAATGACTGAAGAGGAAACAACAAAACTGACGAAATCTGCATCGGAATCGATTACAATATCAAGCAGTTTGATCAAAATTCCGAGCTCCGAAAAATATCATATATCTCAAGAAGAAACCAGTGAACAATCGAAACCAATATCGATAAGTTCATTTGCAATTTCGAGTGCAGAAAAATATCAAACAACTCAAGAGGAAACAAGAAATCTATCGATATCACCACCTAAATCGATTTCAATATCAATAAGTTCATATCAAATTTCGAGTACAGAAAAATATCAAACAACACTTGAGGAAACCAGTAAGCTTTCAACATCTTCGCCTGCATCTAGCATAATTTCAAGTAGTCCATTTGAAATTTCTAGCACCGAAAAATATCAAATGACTGAAGAGGAAACAACAAAACTGACGAAATCTGCATCGGAATCGATTACAATATCAAGCAGTTTGATCAAAATTCCGAGCTCCGAAAAAGTATCATATATCTCAAGAAGAAACCAGTGAACAATCGAAACCAATATCGATAAGTTCATTTGCAATTTCGAGTACAGAAAAATATCAAACAACTCACGAGGAAACAATAAATCTATCGATATCACCACCTAAATCGATTTCAATATCAATAAGTTTCATATAAAATTTCGAGTACAGAAAAATATCACACAACACTTGAGGAAACCAGTAAACTTTCGACATCTTCGCCTGCATCTAGCATAATTTCAAGTAGTCCATTTGAAATTTCTAGCACCGAAAAATATCAAATGACTGAAGAGGAAACAAAAAAACTGACGAAATCTGCATCGGAATCGATTACAATATCAAGCAGTTTGATCAAAATTCCGAGCTCCGAAAAATATCATATATCTCAAGAAGAAACCAGTGAACAATCGAAACCAATATCGATAAGTTCATTTGCAATTTCGAGTGCAGAAAAATATCAAACAACTCAAGGAGGAAACAATAAATCTATCGATATCACCACCTAAATCGATTTCAATATCAATAAGTTCATATAAAATTTCGAGTACAGAAAAATATCAAACAACACTTGAGGAAACCAGTAAACTTTCGACATCTTCGCCTGCATCTAGCATAATTTCAAGTAGTCCATTTGAAATTTCTAGCACCGAAAAATATCAAATGACTGAAGAGGAAACAACAAAACTGACGAAATCTGCATCGGAATCGATTACAATATCAAGCAGTTTGATCAAAATTCCGAGCTCCGAAAAATATCATATATCTCAAGAAGAAACCAGTGAACAATCGAAACCAATATCGATAAGTTCATTTGCAATTTCGAGTGCAGAAAAATATCAAACAACTCAAGAGGAAACAAGAAATCTATCGATATCACCACCTAAATCGATTTCAATATCAATAAGTTCATATAAAATTTCGAGTACAGAAAAATATCAAACAACACTTGAGGAAACCAGTAAACTTTCGACATCTTCGCCTGCATCTAGCATAATTTCAAGTAGTCCATTTGAAATTTCTAGCACCGAAAAATATCAAATGACTGAAGAGGAAACAACAAAACTGACGAAATCTGCATCGGAATCGATTACAATATCAAGCAGTTTGATCAAAATTCCGAGCTCCGAAAAATATCATATATCTCAAGAAGAAACCAGTGAACAATCGAAACCAATATCGATAAGTTCATTTGCAATTTCGAGTGCAGAAAAATATCAAACAACTCAAGAGGAAACAAGAAATCTATCGATATCACCACCTAAATCGATTTCAATATCAATAAGTTCATATCAAATTTCGAGTACAGAAAAATATCAAACAACACTTGAGGAAACCAGTAAACTTTCGACATCTTCGCCTGCATCTAGCATAATTTCAAGTAGTCCATTTGAAATTTCTAGCACCGAAAAATATCAAATGACTGAAGAGGAAACAACAAAACTGACGAAATCTGCATCGGAATCGATTACAATATCAAGCAGTTTGATCAAAATTCCGAGCTCCGAAAAATATCATATATCTCAAGAAGAAACCAGTGAACAATCGAAACCAATATCGATAAGTTCATTTGCAATTTCGAGTGCAGAAAAATATCAAACAACTCAAGAGGAAACAAGAAATCTATCGATATCACCACCTAAATCGATTTCAATATCAATAAGTTCATATCAAATTTCGAGTACAGAAAAATATCAAACAACACTTGAGGAAACCAGTAAACTTTCGACATCTTCGCCTGCATCTAGCATAATTTCAAGTAGTCCATTTGAAATTTCTAGCACCGAAAAATATCAAATGACTGAAGAGGAAACAAAAAAACTAACGAAATCTGCATCGGAATCGATTACAATATCAAGCAGTTTGATCAAAATTCCGAGCTCCGAAAAATATCATATATCTCAAGAAGAAACCAGTGAACAATCGAAACCAATATCGATAAGTTCATTTGCAATTTCGAGTGCAGAAAAATATCAAACAACTCAAGAGGAAACAATAAATCTATCGATATCACCACCTAAATCGATTTCAATATCAATAAGTTCATATCAAATTTCGAGTACAGAAAAATATCAAACAACACTTGAGGAAACCAGTAAACTTTCGAACATCTTCGCCTGCATCTAGCATAATTTCAAGTAGTCCATTTGAAATTTCTAGCACCGAAAAATATCAAATGACTGAAGAGGAAACAACAAAACTGACGAAATCTGCATCGGAATCGATTACAATATCAAGCAGTTTGATCAAAATTCCGAGCTCCGAAAATATCATATATCTCAAGAAGAAACCAGTGAACAATCGAAACCAATATCGATAAGTTCATTTGCAATTTCGAGTGCAGAAAAATATCAAACAACTCAAGAGGAAACAAGAAATCTATCGATATCACCACCTAAATCGATTTCAATATCAATAGTTCATATCAAATTTCGAGTACAGAAAAATATCAAACAACACTTGAGGAAACCAGTAAACTTTCAACATCTTCGCCTGCATCTAGCATAATTTCAAGTAGTCCATTTGAAATTTCTAGCACCGAAAAATATCAAATGACTGAAGAGGAAACAACAAAACTGACGAAATCTGCATCGGAATCGATTACAATATCAAGCAGTTTGATCAAAATTCCGAGCTCCGAAAAATATCATATATCTCAAGAAGAAACCAGTGAGCAATCGAAACCAATATCGATAAGTTCATTTGCAATTTCGAGTGCAGAAAATATCAAACAACTCAAGAGGAAACAAGAAATCTATCGATATCACCACCTAAATCGATTTCAATATCAATAAGTTCATATCAAATTTCGAGTACAGAAAATATCAAACAACACTTGAGGAAACCAGTAAACTTTCAACATCTTCGCCTGCATCTAGCATAATTTCAAGTAGTCCATTTGAAATTTCTAGCACCGAAAAATATCAAATGACTGAAGAGGAAACAACAAAACTGACGAAATCTGCATCGGAATCGATTACAATATCAAGCAGTTTGATCAAAATTCCGAGCTCCGAAAAATATCATATATCTCAAGAAGAAACCAGTGAACAATCGAAACCAATATCGATAAGTTCATTTGCAATTTCGAGTGCAGAAAAATATCAAACAACTCAAGAGGAAACAAGAAATCTATCGATATCACCACCTAAATCGATTTCAATATCAATGAGTTCATATAAAATTTCGAGTACAGAAAAATATCAAACAACACTTGAGGAAACCAGTAAACTTTCAACATCTTCGCCTGCATCTAGCATAATTTCAAGTAGTCCATTTGAAATTTCTAGTCCCGAAAAATATCAAATGACTGAAGAGGAAACAACAAAACTGACGAAATCTGCATCGGAATCGATTACAATATCAAGCAGTTTGATCAAAATTCCGAGCTCCGAAAAATATCATATATCTCAAGAAGAAACCAGTGAACAATCGAAACCAATATCGATAAGTTCATTTGCAATTTCGAGTGCAGAAAAATATCAAACAACTCAAGAGGAAACAAGAAATCTATCGATATCACCACCTAAATCGATTTCAATATCAATAAGTTCATATCAAATTTCGAGTACAGAAAAATATCAAACAACACTTGAGGAAACCAGTAAACTTTCGACATCTTCGCCTGCATCTAGCATAATTTCAAGTAGTCCATTTGAAATTTCTAGTCCCGAAAAATATCAAATGACTGAAGAGGAAACAACAAAACTGACGAAATCTGCATCGGAATCGATTACAATATCAAGCAGTTTGATCAAAATTCCGAGCTCCGAAAAATATCATATATCTCAAGAAGAAACCAGTGAACAATCGAAACCAATATCGATAAGTTCATTTGCAATTTCGAGTGCAGAAAAATATCAAACAACTCAGAGGAAACAAGAAATCTATCGATATCACCACCTAAATCGATTTCAATATCAATAAGTTCATATCAAATTTCGAGTACAGAAAAATATCAAACAACACTTGAGGAAACCAGTAAACTTTCGACATCTTCGCCTGCATCTAGCATAATTTCAAGTAGTCCATTTGAAATTTCTAGTCCCGAAAAATATCAAATGACTGAAGAGGAAACAACAAAACTGACGAAATCTGCATCGGAATCGATTACAATATCAAGCAGTTTGATCAAAATTCCGAGCTCCGAAAAATATCATATATCTCAAGAAAAAACCAGTGAACAATCGAAACCAATATCGATAAGTTCATTTGCAATTTCGAGTGCAGAAAAATATCAAACAACTCAAGAGGAAACAAGAAATCTATCGATATCACCACCTAAATCGATTTCAATATCAATGAGTTCATATAAAATTTCGAGTACAGAAAAATATCAAACAACACTTGAGGAACCAGTAAACTTTCGACATCTTCGCCTGCATCTAGCATAATTTCAAGTAGTCCATTTGAAATTTCTAGCACCGAAAAATATCAAATGACTGAAGAGGAAACAACAAAACTGACGAAATCTGCATTCGGAATCGATTACAATATCAAGCAGTTTGATCAAAATTCCGAGCTCCGAAAAATATCATATATCTCAAGAAGAAACCAGTGAACAATCGAAACCAATATCGATAAGTTCATTTGCAATTTCGAGTGCAGAAAAATATCAAACAACTCAAGAGGAAACAAGAAATCTATCGATATCACCACCTAAATCGATTTCAATATCAATAAGTTCATATCAAATTTCGAGTACAGAAAAATATCAACAACACTTGAGGAAACCAGTAACTTTCAACATCTTCGCCTGCATCTAGCATAATTTCAAGTAGTCCATTTGAAATTTCTAGTCCCGAAAAATATCAAATGACTGAAGAGGAAACAACAAAAACTGACGAAATCTGCATCGGAATCGATTACAATATCAAGCAGTTTGATCAAAATTCCGAGCTCCGAAAATATCATATATCTCAAGAAGAAACCAGTGAGCAATCGAAACCAATATCGATAAGTTCATTTGCAATTTCGAGTGCAGAAAAAATATCAAACAACTCAAGAGGAAACAAGAAATCTATCGATATCACCACCTAAATCGATTTCAATATCAATAAGTTCATATCAAATTTCGAGTACAGAAAAATATCAAACAACACTTGAGGAAACCAGTAAACTTTCAACATCTTCGCCTGCATCTAGCATAATTTCAAGTAGTCCATTTGAAATTTCTAGTCCCGAAAAATATCAAATGACTGAAGAGGAAACAACAAAACTGACGAAATCTGCATCGGAATCGATTACAATATCAAGCAGTTTGATCAAAATTCCGAGCTCCGAAAAATATCATATATCTCAAGAAGAAACCAGTGAACAATCGAAACCAATATCGATAAGTTCATTTGCAATTTCGAGTGCAGAAAAATATCAAACAACTCAAGAGGAAACAAGAAATCTATCGATATCACCACCTAAATCGATTTCAATATCAATAAGTTCATATCAAATTTCGAGTACAGAAAAATATCAAACAACACTTGAGGAAACCAGTAAACTTTCGACATCTTCGCCTGCATCTAGCATAATTTCAAGTAGTCCATTTGAAATTTCTAGCACCGAAAAATATCAAATGACTGAAGAGGAAACAACAAAACTGACGAAATCTGCATCGGAATCGATTACAATATCAAGCAGTTTGATCAAAATTCCGAGCTCCGAAAAATATCATATATCTCAAGAAGAAACCAGTGAACAATCGAAACCAATATCGATAAGTTCATTTGCAATTTCGAGTGCAGAAAAATATCAAACAACTCAAGAGGAAACAAGAAATCTATCGATATCACCACCTAAATCGATTTCAATATCAATAAGTTCATATAAAATTTCGAGTACAGAAAAATATCAAACAACACTTGAGGAAACCAGTAAACTTTCGACATCTTCGCCTGCATCTAGCATAATTTCAAGTAGTCCATTTGAAATTTCTAGCACCGAAAAATATCAAATGACTGAAGAGGAAACAACAAAACTGACGAAATCTGCATCGGAATCGATTACAATATCAAGCAGTTTGATCAAAATTCCGAGCTCCGAAAAATATCATATATCTCAAGAAGAAACCAGTGAACAATCGAAACCAATATCGATAAGTTCATTTGCAATTTCGAGTGCAGAAAAATATCAAACAACTCAAGAGGAAACAAGAAATCTATCGATATCACCACCTAAATCGATTTCAATATCAATAAGTTCATATCAATTTCGAGTTCAGAAAAATATCCAACAACACTTGAGAAAAACCCAGTAAAACTTTCGACATCGACGCCTGAATCTAGCGAATTATAAGTAGTCCAATTTGAATTTCGAGCCCCGAAAAATATCAAACGACTGAGAGGAAACAACAAAAATTGACGAAAATCTGCAATCGGAATCGATGACAATAGCAAGCAGGTTGATCAAAAATTCCGAGCTCCGAAAGAATATCATATATCTCAAGAAGAAACCAGTGAACAATCGAAAACAATATCGGAGAAGTTTCATTTTGCAATTTCGAGTGCAGAAAAATATCAAAACTCAAGAGGAAACAAGAAATCTATCGATATCACCCACCTAAATCGTTTC